>QEPC01003278.1:3820487-3830545 GCA_003113815.1 Sphenodon punctatus
CTCTCTCTCTCTCTCTCTCTCTCTCTATCTGGGATGAGGGGGAATCACAAACAACACAGGGAGGGGTACAAAACTGAAATAAAACCTAAATCAATTTAATAATCCTACTCTAAATGAAAAAACAGGGGAAGGGAAGGGACTCTGAGATGGAATATATGGGAGAGGGAAAGGATTCAATGGAGGGGGGAGGGAGGAAGGAAGATTGAACACAGGGAGGGGTAAAAACAAAAAATAACCACTAAATCTAGCTAAGCTAAGCTAATAAATGAATGAGAATATGGGGGTAGATGGGTTGGATGGGTGAAATGGGAGGAGGATGGCAATGGATTGGGGAGCTGGGAAATGCTGGGAGAGAAGGAGCCTTCTGAAACGTCTGCTGTTCAGGAACAGTGACTAGCTCAGAAGGTGTTGGGAAGGGGGGAGGCAGACAGTTTTGTTTCTTGCTGTGTCCGCCTCACCACAAGCCCCATTGGCTCCGTGCAGCCTAGCCCGTGGCCAATTGCAGACTACGAAGCCAGTGGTCTGAGGCGAAAAGGGATGGTGATTGGGCAGGCTGGCTGCTACTCCAAGCCTCTCCACCCCTGGTGCCTGGAAGTCTGCTCCTCAGTGACTACCCCTCCCTGTCACGTTTGACCTTCCAGTGACACTTTTTTTGCCACCCGAATGCGATCCGAACTGACTGCTGTTCGGTCATTTCGACGTTCAGAATTGAGTTTGGTTCCTTAAGTTCGGGTTCGGTCGTCTGAACAGGCCGAGTTTGGGCCGAACTCCGAACTTCCAAACCGCGTTCACCCATCCCTAATGGCTGGGAAGGCCCATATGGTAATTTTGCTCCTGGTGTAAAAAGGGGGAAACTCATGAGAGGGAATGCTGGGAAGAAGTCCATTGGGCACCAGCATCCTAGGCAAATGTACGAAAGAGAAGCTCTGAAAGAAAAATATAAGCTGCTATATAAGAAGTTGCAGTTCAGGGCCTCTGTTGTAGCATTCTCTATAATGCTTCCAGTTCCACATACAGGCCCATTAAAAGGGCAGAACTACAGTGTCAATATGTGGGTGGTGTTGCACGTATGTATCTCTAGGGTGAATTCCTCATCTGACCGTGGCCCATTGCAGACTCACCACCCCCATGCCACAGATTAGCAACCCCGATCTTATTAAAACAAAAGACACCACACAGTTAAGTTGGTGAAAAGGTGACTTGAAGGCCTACATTGGCAAGCAAATAACCAATCAAATAAATATAATTCAAACAACAAATATGTAATTCACAATTCTACTCCACATTGAGTCCTCTGTTAAGAATGGAGCCTTAGGCGCTGCATGCAGGTAAGTAAAACAAAATGAAACGTGTATGATTGAGTGAGCCCCTCCCAGTTCCTTTGATTCCTTTCAGAAGGATCCAAAGGTGTAGGTAAGTGATCCAGGAATGACACCACCTCTGCACAGGTCAAAAGGAATAGCAAGCGAATCTCTGTCTAAGCCCTTCTTGGCTAGGCCAAACCCCTGGAAGATCAAAGACAGGCGTGTGTGGTTGGTGATCTCCTAACTGAACTGTTCCTTCCTCAGCCTGGGTATATATAGTTTCTGAGCTTTCCCGCTCTTTTCCCTAACAGAGGGGATTATGGGTTGTCTGCTGCACAGCCACAGACTGTGTGCAAATGCCTCAGAGAGCCTCAGGAGGGCTGTGTACAAGGCCAACATGAACAGACACGTGAAAAAGCAAACATAACAGGCTGTTTTCACGCTGTGGAAGCAAGCGCTATTCAACTCTCGAGCAGCTCCCATCTCATGGGAAAGTAGGAATTGTGGCTCTCCCGCCAGCAAGCTCGCGCAACAGACGGGGTAGTGAAATCCTACTCTGTCTGTTCTGTGAGCTTGCTGGTGGAAGAGCTGCAATTCCTACTTTCCCATGAGACAGGAGCTGTGCTAGATTTGAATAGCGCATGCTCCCGCAGCACAAAAACAGCTTGTGGGAAACAGCCTTACACAACATAAATGTCACCCCATTGAAAGCGGTTCATATAGGCACTGATGAATGACCACACAAACTCAGCTGCAGTGGATGTGGTGGTGGTGATGATTATGATGATGATTGAGAGTGAGGAGCTTAGGTTTATTAGGAATTGGGGAATCTTTAGGGTAGGGATGAGCAACCTCAGGCTCAGGGGCCAAATGCAGCCCCACAGCTAGTTTTAATGTGGCCCCTTTCTAGTTCCTATCTCCAAGCACTGAAAAACTGAGCTCATGATAAGGAAGGAATGATGAGGGCATGCACACAAGGATAAGTGTATGGATCCATGGCACAGATCCATGATCTGGACCCTTCTCTTCCTGAGCACTAGGGATGGGCGAACGCGGTTCGGATGTTCGGAGTTCGGACTGAACTCGGTCTGTTTGGACGTCCGAACTGAACATCTGAACCAAACTCTCGAACAACCAAACAGTTTGGTCGTGTTCAGATGAGTTCGGATGAGTTCGGGGGTGGGAAAAACATCTTTCCAGGGCCAAAAATTTGTTTTTGTTTTTGTTTTTGTTTTGTTTTCACTATTTTTGAATGTTTGACCAAGTTCGGCCAAACCGAACTCAGCTGAACCGAACCATCGAACCCGAACTCGGGTTTTGAACCGAACGACCGAACATCCAAACCACGTTCTGTTCGCCCATCCCTACTGAGCACATTCTTTAAGCATGCACACCCCTTAAGCACCCCTCACTCCAACTTCTATGCAGCCCTCAGAGCTTGCACTAATTTTCAAAGTGGCCCCTAGTGGGAAAAGGTTCCCTCTCTTGCTTAAGGGAAAGGCGTGCCAATTCAGAAGGCTGGAAAATGGAAACAGTTTGTTGACACATAAAATTAGAAAGGTTGTAGAGGAATTTTTAAACTGAGAACTAGAGTAAAGTGACAAATGCACAAGAATACATGATTTGGCTTGAGACGTCCCTCAGAGATGGCGTTACTGGAGAGGAAATTATATATCTTAATAAAAAGGATAGAAAAGTAGCTGGTAAAGTTCAGATAGAAGCCAGTGAGGAACAATAAAATGTAAGAGTTCTAGTTAAATAAAAAACAAACATAGGAAACGGAACAATAATAAAATGCTAGAAATCTTAAAAAGAAAAAAAACCTGACTGAGTATGTGGTACTAAATGAGGATATTGAGATAGCAGTTATATCAGAAACTTGGTGGAATGATAATCAATGGGATACTGTAACAGGGTACAAAATATGTATGAAAGATAGAGTAGCTCACCCCAATAGTGAATTCTAGATTAGCACACACAGGTATCACCATATGTTAATGCAAAGAGTCAAAGAGGGTGCACATTCTAAATGAAGTAACAAGCAGCACACACAATAATACAGTTATAATGGGAGATTTTAATTACCCTCACGCTGACAAGTGGTTAAATTTCACTTCAGGGCATGATGCAGCAATAAAAGTTTTGGTCACCATAAATGACTTCTTAGTTTCTTACAACAACCATTTCTGAAACCTCCAAGAGGTAAGATCTTGATTAAGCCCTTGATAACTCTTGATTCCGACCTAAATGGAGTGGGGACCAATTTGTACTGTCCTTCCTGGACACCCTTCCCGTAATGGTAGTTGCGAAGGGGGGTGGGGGTTCCCTCACTATGGTGGTGCCTAAGCACTGCACAGACATAGGCTGCTTGCACATGGCATGGGGGGGGGGAAATACCATGAGTCAAAATCCTGGGGGGGGGGTGTAAATCATGTGACCCCCTACAGTTGGCCAGGAGTGCTCTCTTGCGGGTACAACCTGCCAATCTTGTTCATAGAACAAGGGACCACAGAGAGGCATTCTCAGTGACTGCACTAGTACTGCCTTCCCCCAGAGGTCTGTGAGAGCCTGAGCATATTCCAGAGGCAGTGTGACACCTTTCTTTTTGGCAGCTGGAGATAGGGGGTGGGGTGGGTAAGTTTAGGGATGAAAGTGGGGTTTTTAAAGAGTTTTTAATGTACGTTGTGTTTTTAATGTTGTGAGCTGCCCTAAGCCTTAGGGGACGGTGGCGTAGCAATTTATATCAAATTAAATTAGTTAATTAATTAATTAAGTTAAATAAATGGCAGATTAAATTCATTGTGGACAAGTGCAAAGTGATGCATAAAGGGAAAAAATAATCAAAACTATACCTACATGATGCAGGGTTCTAAATTAGCATCACCACTTAGGAAAAGGGTGTTGGGAGTCATTGTGGAACAGTCGAAGGCCTCAGTTCAATGTGTGGTGATGGTGAAAAAAGGCAAATGGAATATTAGGAATCATTCAGAAAGAAATAGAAAATAAAAACAGAAAATGCAATGCCACTCTATAAATCTATGGTGCAACTTCATCTTGAATATTGTATCCAGTTCTGGTCACTCCAGCTCAAAAAGATATAATAGAACTGGAAAAGGTACAGAGAAGGGAGTCAAAAATGATCAAGGCTATGGAATGGCTCCCGTATGACGAGAGCCTGGAATGGTTGGGGATCTTCAGCTTGGAGAAGAGATGGCGAGAGGCCATAGAAAATCAGGAGTGGTGAGGAACAAGTAAATAGGGAGATGTTGTTTACCCTCTCAAATAGGATTAGAACTAGGAGACACTCCAAGGACCTAACTGGCAGCAGATTTAAAACAAATAAAAGTATTTTTTCACACAATACACAATTAACTTGTGGAATTTGTTGTCAGAGGAGGTGATCAAAGCCAGTAGCATAAGCTGGGTTTAACTTCTAACTTCCAGGAGGTGGGAGTGAACAGGAGGGAACTCATCATTCCATTATAACCCTCTGGGTATTACTCTGAAGCAATCAAGAATGTCCATTGCTGGAGACAGGATGTTAAGCTCGATGGACCATTGAGCTGACCCAGCCTGAAACTTAGGTTCTTTTGTTTTCAATTGCTTAATGCCATTTGGAACTGCAAGGACCATACAGGCTCAGTACGGCCAAATGTATTCTCTCCATGCACTTCCAACCTCATGAAGTTTCAATGAAATGATGAATACACTTGATAAAAATTAATAAAACTTGATAAACCGAGCTAGGATGGATACTAGCATTAAAAATAGTAGGAAATCTTGGGACTCAGTTCAGGTATGATGTAAATAGGGGGCTGTAAGTCAAATCACTTTACTCTAACAGATTATTCTACATCTACTTGCACGTGCTCTACCTTTGTGCAAGGAAGTCCAAGTGAATGTAACTTACACTCTTCTACATGTCCACCGCATGCAAATTAAAAGAGGGTGTGTGCAAGCTATACTAACTTAACATTTCTTCCATAGTGGCCCCATTCTGGCATTAGTTTAGGACTTTGTATAATGTCATGGACATATTTATTTGGCAACTCTAGATTTCTGTTATTTGATCATTAGCTTTTTACGCCCATGGCTAGTGCATATTGTGGCGTAACGGAGCCCACTGGGTTTCACCCCAGCCTCCCGGCACCCCGTTACCCACTTATTACTGGCCTCTTAACCGCTGCCACCACCTCAGTGCTTATTAATCATACAGGTTCCTGCCTCATCCCACTGAGGAGAATGAGACCCTTTGTACTTATAACAGCCCAGCTCGCAAGCTGGAGTAAAAACAGTTCCCAAGTTCTGCCGCGTCGAGCGTACAGAGGCGTATTAGCTAACACACACAGACACACAGATCCTTTAGATCAAAAGAAAGAAAACTTTACTGATAACATAAACTCATCATCACAGGCTACAACCGTGTGAGGTAATTTGAATCCTTGAGCAAAGTAAATGATCAGAACTGTTTAGGCATGATAGCCCTTTTAGAAGCGTTTAGCCTAAACTGGTCCCTCAGATCTAACATTCATTTACTCACTGCTTGAAGTGCACCTTTGCTTTGCAGCAGAGGGGTCCAGTCTTTAAGTTTCAGTTGAGTCCATATAGGCCTGGAGCCATTCCCTCAGCTCCTCAGCACCAAGTCAGTGTCCAAAGCAAACAGAAGACAAAATGGAGAGAGACCTTGAGAGGTGTGGCCCTTCCTTTTAAAAGCCCCCTACCCCCTCAATGGTCATTGGTCCTTGGTAAGTCAGGTGGCTGTACCTTTCCCTGGGATTGCGAAATCCTGCCTAGCAGTACCTGGAAGCCAAGGTGTCAGTGAAGGTCAGCTGGAAGGTCAGGGAAGCTGCTACTGGTGGCAGGTTCTGCCACACATATGCGCACCACTGGTCTTCATTTCCAGAACTACTTAGCTATGTGCTGTTGACCCTATCCGGCTAGCAATGATCTTCCTTCTGGCCAAGTGGTGAGGATTGGAACAGTCTTTTTGGAGAAAGAGGATCTGGGCTCTAATCTTGTAACTACCATGGCATTCAAAGTGACCACGTTGAAGAAAAAGTCTTTATTTAAAACACACCCAATAATGAAAATATCACTGCTGACTGCAGCATTTTAAACCTAATGAAGGGGCACTATAAGTAATCTATATGCTACTACCACCTCATGCCCTTTTGTTTTAGTTTCTCTGATGGCCAATAACTGAATTTTTTTCTGATAAAATCTTTTCATTTTATTGCTCACCTTCTTTGTATTCATCTGTTGCTCATTCTATGTAATAAATCCATGACAAGCCTGAAAGGTGTAATAGCATCTTGTTCGTCTATAGCAACTTCAATCCAAGATCTCCATTTGCTCTACAAATGCTAACTAGTTAAGTCAAACAGTGCTCATGGAGGATAGAGAAGTAGTATTGTCCCCATTTTATAGGTGGGTAAATAAAAGTCCTTGAAGGAAGATAGGACAAGTGCACTTTTAAGCCTTATATAGGTCAGTTTATTGTAAGATATTCATCCTAGAAAGAAAGGAAACGTAACTAAAAATCTGCAACTTGTTTGCTGGATATTAATCAAAACAATAAGAATACAGCTGAAAGTTATCTTAAATAGAAGATAACTATCATTTTAATATCTTAATTAATTCAATCATTTGTTAAAACTTCCCTACTTTTGCAATGCCAGATTTTGTTTGTCCATTTACACAAAAATACTTAATTTACAAAGCCATAACTCGCATAATCAAATAAGCTTTTTTAATCCCTGAAAAAATTCTGTTTCAGTAACTTTTAAAAGCTGCTAATTTTGAAAATACTGCCAGTCTAGAAGGTCTGAATTATTATTTTTTTACTGAAGTTAAAAATAAGCAAAACCAGCTCCACCAGTGACAAACAGTTGCCACAAATTTCTACTCATTACTCAGAGGAAATACATAGAGTACAATCCAGCTCCTGCTTAAGTCAATGGGAGTTTAACCAGCGTGTCCAGTCAAGCTAGTAGTAAAATACAACAAACTCTTAGCTTAAAGGAGCTTTATGCTGTGTGTAGGTTTAAGATCATATCATCCCTTTAGCTTTTTCCCCCACAGAGAACACAATAAATAGAATGGAAAATTTGCTGCTTTCGCCAAAGTTCTTTCAAGGAGTAAAGGATGGGAGGAAGCCAATAGAGTATCGTTCCTTTCCCACAACCAACCCCATGGAAACCCCTCTGTCTGAATTCTACATCATTATCCCTCTGCCAGCCCACAGGAATTTCCTGCATAAGATAATGCTGACATGGTCAGATGCTTACTCTCAAACCCAGTTTGAGGTGGAGGCTGAGGGCGGGAAGAGACACAGCTAGAGGAAGCATGCTGACAGGAGGACACTGATCAAAAATCTATTGCATGAGTAGGAAAAACTTCAAACGATTTCAATATGTAGATTGGACCCAGGGATGCTAGAGAGAAGCAGGAAGATACTAGCACTTCACACACACAAGCACCCACATCAATAGAAAATTACCACACATCTTGAATCAACTGCAGAGTTGTCCATGTATAAGTTTCAGGATATGTTTGAGATTAATTCTAGCTCAGCATATGCAGATCACTGCCTGTGATACCAGTGGATTCATTTGTTCAACTATAGCTTTGAAAAGCATGGTTTAAAAGATACTAGTCAATGTAAAGCATACAGAATGTAAAGTATCTAGAAAAGGAATAGCAGCCACAATGCTAAGCTGTTTAGTTCATATTCACAGGCCTAAAGCAATATTCTACGAGTAAAGCAGAGCCACCTTTGCAGCTTTATTAAGGAATTATTCATTGCTTTGCTCCTTTCTAAAAGAGAGAGATCGAGAGATCGGTGGACCAGAATACTCGGCTGGCAATGAATATTTTCTCTTGGCAGGAACCCAACCATCAAAATGTAGGCTTTTGCAGCTGTGGTGAGTAATCTGTCAGCAGGGAAACCATGACAGCCTAGAGAGGGAAGAAAGAAAGAAAAAAATATGAGTTGCAGAGAAAAACAGATACTGCATAGAAAATAAATAAGGAAAAAAAGGCTCGTCTTAAAGCTTTATGCTGAAAATGACTTTCCAAGCAGAAGCTGCACGTTTTCTATTTTCTAAGTTTATGTTCTAGAATTTCTGACGGCAAATCTTTAGAAATGCAGTAAACTCGTGGGCATAAAATCTTGTTAGTTAACTGGGCTTTCAGTTTAAAGGAAATGAGGTCCTGCACTGCTGTAATATACTGACCTAGAACATTGCTGAAGCACTGCCCTGTTTTTGGAGAGCAAGACAGCTTGTATAGGAGTTAGGAGAAGCACTGTAATCCCCCAATTTAATGCTGAAATCCATTGCTGCATCAAAGCTCCCGGGCCTGTCCCTTGCCCTCTTGATATCAAAGCGTACTTTCCACACATTACATTAGTTACTTGGCTATGGTCCCAAGCCCATGTTTGTGTGTCCATAAGTCTGGTTATGTCTCACAGGAAAAAAAAAAAGACCAATTGCTACTGTTCATGGCTCCCATCTACCCAGTGTAATGCGAGAATGATCACACCACAGCAACCCAGACTCTCCCTGCCCAGTAATGTGGCAGGTGGACCAGGTTGTGGACAAAGCACCATACAGGCATGTACTACAGAAGATTAGCTAGGGAGCCTGGGGCTACGGCAGGCAGAGCAGAAGGGTGCTCCTGCTGCCACAGATCAGCTGATAGGTGGCAAGAGTGTTTTGCAGCTAATCCATGGCAGCAGGAGCACCCTTCTGTTCCATTCTGCTTGCAGCTGCCCCAGCCTAAGTCCCTCCCCAGCCAGTATTGGAGCAGGCCCTAGCACAGGCAGATGGTGGTTATTGCTGCATATTCTGGTACATGTATGAAACCCCACTTCATACACGTGCCATTCCATGCCCCTGTTATGGGCATGATAAAGTGCTCCAAGACTATGGAATTGCCTACCGTGTCTTGCTGCACAGCTTCATCTCTCCTCAAACATCCCTGCTCCTTGCCAACTTCTGAAGGATCAACACTTTTTTCTTTTCCTCCTTTACCCTACACAGCCACCTTGTACGTGGGCTGGCTGATCAGTACTAATAAGCAGCGAGAGTCTGTTTGTGCTGATCAAAGTAATGGGCATCACACTGCTCATTCATCAAGATTTTTGGAGAAAAGCTATGCGGTTAATGGGAATGCTACAGTAATCAGAAATAGGCTGAAAATAATTTAGAACATTATCTTTAATCTTTATACATATCTGTAAAAGGGCAGCTGGGGCTGACCCTGCTCCAAGATGCTGGACCTTTAAATAACATGGCCAGCTGCCCAATAAATAGACGCAGGTCGGATAAGTTGGGGAATTCACCGTGGGCTGGGAACACTTATGAGGTAAGTGGCTGTGAGCCACAAGGAGACACACCTGTAGAGGAAGTGGTGGGGAGCAGTCAGAGAAAGCAAGAGAAGGGCGGAAATGCGGACTAGCACAGGCTGGAGGAGTGAGGCTGCATCACAACATAACTTAGGGCATGGCTGGCTGAGAGTCAGTCCATGGGGTGACTTGGCAAGACCAGGGGCAGATTGGAAAATCAAAGTGGCCTGGGAAAATATAGTCTTAGTGGCCCTGTGCCGGCGGCAAAGCCGCCGGGGCGCCGGAAACAGACGAAGGGGGCGTGGCTTGGGGCGGGCAGAGTGCACCAGATTTGGGGCCTAGCAGAGCTGAGTCCCCAGACTCAGATCCTCAGCAGCCTGGCAGGGGTGAGTGGGAGGTTATGGGGG
>QEPC01003278.1:3864132-3886032 GCA_003113815.1 Sphenodon punctatus
GTGGGGGAGGCAGGACAAGGGGGCAATGGGTGGGGTAGGGGAATCCTGGGGTGGGCAGGGGCAATGGAGTTGGTGGGGGGAGGCAGGACAAGGGGGCACTGGGTGGGGTAGGGGGATCCTGGGGTGGGCAGGGGCAATGGAGTGGGGGGGTCGGCAGGACAAGGAGGCACTGGGTGGGGCAAGACAAGGGGACTCCCGGGTGGGCAGCGGGCAATGGAGATGGTGGGAGGCAGGGGGAAAGGGGTACTGGAGAGGTAGGGGGATCCCGGTCTCCGCGGTAGCTCAGCTGCCCCAGGTGGCGCTTACCGTGGGTCTGGCGTCTGGTCTGGCTGAGGCAGGCAGGGCACCATCAGGATGGCTCTGAGGGCGGCCAGGGCGGGGCTCCCAGGACCGAGGGGCTGAGTCAGGAGCGGACGGGCCCCGCCATCCCCGCGCCGGTGACTCAGGCTGAAGGCTTCCCTGGGCTGGCCTCGGCAGATGGCTTAGTGCGGGGAGAGATCCCGGGCACACATGGCGGTGGCGAGCTCAGAGCGCCACCGCCGGAGGGGAGGTCAGGTGGTCCCTGTGATGGGCAGGGCGGGGCCAGGCCAGAGGCAGGGGCCGAGCTAGTGTGTGTCAGTGAGTTGACTCACTGATTTGCTGCCACCGCTGCCGGAGGTGGGGCTGGGCCCTGTAGTGGCCAGGACCCTAAACCCCCTCCCCCAACCCGACTGGACCCGACCTGGACTGACGGACTGTTGCAGACCCGACCATTTTTATTTATTTATTTATTTTTAAGTACAACCAACTGCCCCAAACCAAGCCCACAACCGCGGGGCCCTCTAACCGCGGGGCCCTGGGCGGCTGCCCTGGTCTGCCCTGCGGTAAGGCCGGTCCTGTTCATTCTTATCATACAGTTGAAGTTTTGGACCTGTGCAGAATGGATGAATAATCCAGGAACTGAATCTCAGCCTAGTCCATAATAGAGTGTTTGCTGTAAATTTCCATGGCTCTGTTGACTTCATTGCAGCTATGTCAATCTACACCACTTGAGGATCTGTCAATTTATATGTAAAATACACTATACCCATAATAAAATATTGCAGTAAAATTAGAATTTACAAAATGTAGAGGGAGATTTTCAAGCCCATAAAATGGCAGTTTGATGCCTAACTGGTGGGAAGCAATGGAAGCTACAGATTTATGCCTTTGAAAAATCTCTGGCACAGGCTTAATTCAGTTCTCCTTCTGCTTCTGTTGTTAGAAATAAATTGGTATGCCTAGTGCATACTAGAAGAGTGCATGAGATTGAATGGATTTAAAAATTAGTTGATTTAAATTGGTGTAAACCCTTAATTTATACACACATAACACTACTGTATAGTAAGGAAGAATTAAGGTGAGACCATATCCCATTCAAATCACAAAACTTTAAAGGCTTATAAAACTGGAACTGGGCACACTAATGTTCTGAATTTTGACATGTGTGATCCTTCAGGGTATATGTGCAGTATGGTCAAATTGTGTGCAGTTTGGTTAAAGGCTGTCTGACTTAGAGCAGACAGTTTGGAGAGGACAAGGTGCAAAAATGCACACCGTGCGACTTTCTTTGTGGGTTTTTTCTTTGTGTTGGAATGTGCTTTACGGGTGAAAGCTGGTAAGGAGTCTGTATTTGGCAGCTAGTTTTGGCTTTGGGGGAAAATGTATCATAATCTAGGAACCAGAAATTATGAAGAACTATCATTTCAGAATATATGTTGCACAACAGAGCAACAGTATTCATCAATATTCACCTAACCTCCACCATCCCGCCAGCCAAAATGTAATTTCTGTAACTGAAATGTTATCCTTAGCCCCACTGTCTTTCCTAGGCCCAGTATTCCCTCAGGTACCCCACTATTGCCATGTGTGGAGGGCAGGGGACAGCTTGCCCCCAACCTACAGACAAAGAGGATTGAGCCTAAGCTATAGGCAAGCATAATATGTGAGACTATACAAAATATTTACCGCTTACATAGAGCGTACGTTAAGGTGGTGACCTTAACTTGTAATGTTCATGCTTTTTGGAGCTTGAGTTTGTTGATTTTAACTAATCCCCTGAACTGAAGTTTTTTCTATATAAGAATATATTTAGCTTAAGTGTTACGTTCTGATCTTTGTCCTTCATCTCAGTGCTGCCTTTCTGCTGTGAATTTTCCTGCTTTCTCCTTCTGCACCACTAAAATAATCTAAGGGTATTTTCAGACTTTACGAGATCACAGTCAACCACAGTCAATTCCCTGTGGTGGTTGTGACCGCGTAACGTCTGATGGGGGGAACGGATGTTCCCCCTCAGATGTTCATCACGGTCAGTCGCGGCGGGGAATCACATTCACCACGCGATCGGCTGAACCGGAGGGGCTGGTGGTGATCGTGTGGTGAAGGCGATTCCCCGCCGCTATGAACCAAGCCGTCACGTCTGGACAGCGGCCATGGCCCGGAATCCCTGCAGGGATTCCGGACTGTGGTCAATTCGGGCGGGCGCTGCGGCCGCATTGGTCGCAGTGCCCGCCTGTCTCCCCAGAGGGTGGGCGCCAGGAGAGTGTGGAGGGGGCGGGGCTGTGCGGCCGCACGTTGCGCCGCGTGGCCCCTCCCCCTCCCCGATTCCCCGCCGGGAGCCGCCAGCACGTCTGTTAGGCCGTGACGCGGTGGCCCCAGTGGGGGATCAACAGATTGGTTCCATGACGGGGTCAATTGGCCCCGTCACATCTGAAAATACCCTAAAACTAATACAGCCATAAGCAAGGGTTAAACCAGTTTAAGTGCACCCATATCAGCAGTTTGGCCCGGCTTTATTAGATTGATTTTTCAAATCTTTTAAAACTGGAGCATTTTTTAAAAAGTTCAGTCTCAGCCTCAACTGTAAACAGTTAAGTGCAAGAACTGTGTGTACGATTTTCAAAAGTGAGCAATGATGAGAGCACAGGTTCCTGAAAACCAGAACCTATTTCCCAAATCACTTAGATCCTCATCCTAAAACATTTATTCACAAGTAATCTCAATGAAATCTTTCATTTTAATTAATTTATTAATACTTAGCCATAGGCCATTGTAAATTATTTCACCGAATCACAACACATCAAAAGAAACAACAACAACAACAACAAATTAAAAAGTTCATCTAGTCCAAACTGCTGCTCCAAGGCAAGACTTCCTATAAAAATAACCCTGGGTGAAGTTTCATGTTGATTAGCCATATAGCTTTTGAGACATTCGTTTCATGTTCCCCACCACCTCAATATTAACGACTTTTATGCCCACAACCTTAACTACACAGGCATTACTGTATATTTTTGGGTACTAGTGAAGTTCACAAAGGACTGAAGCACATGTTTAACTTTAGTCCCACTGATGGACTGCTCAGCTGCTTGGAAATAATTATATGTTTATGTGTAGATTGGAACAAAGCCTATATAAATAACAAATATGCCACATCATATATCAATATCAGTTCAAAATATTGAGGAATAAACCACGGGGAATATGATTTTCCCAGATGTTCGGTTCATTTGTCCAAAAGTTGCATTATTATTTAGAGAATCGAATATTATTACCTGAATTGTAAGGTAATCAGCTAAAATCTGTATAGGATGATACAAATCAGACAATCCATTGATTATTGGGACTGAGGCTTCTTTTGCCAACTGGTCCAGATCAGATTGCTTATAAACCCGTGCCAAGACTGCATCTGTCATACAAGACAGCACTCTGCAAAGCAAAACAGGCCAAAGTCAAGCATGGGAAATATATCACTAGATATGAATGAGTCGTGGCAATTAATCAAATTATTCCAGCTGTCTGAATAATTTATAATGCATGCATTATATGCTTAAATGCAGACTTTTGACGAGTGGTAATAAGCATAAGGAAACTATTGCTGTACACACAGTCTGATTTAATGAGTTTTCTATTTTGCTTTTAATTGTTGCCACAGCAAAATTGATCATGACGTAACCTTAATACGCATGCAGGTAACTGAGCTAAGAGATTAATTAACCCTATAAAACTGCAAGGATTCAGTCATTTGGAAAGATAAGGTATCCTATTTTGCCTCAGCCTTTAGTAAAGAACAAATGTATCACTGACATAATAGGGTGCTGTATCTTTGTACAGTAGCATGACCTTTCCGCAAATTGCAACTCATAGGGTTTTTTCAGTCTTAAACTACAGTGATCCCTTAATGATGAGATAACAATAATTCCATTCTAGGCTGCCATCCTGATCACCACTTACACTGGCAGAGCCCCCATTTATTTCAGTAGCCTATGTTGGCACAAGTTCATTTAGGATCATGACTCTACTATGTAACATATATAATTTATATTGCCTTCAGTGGGACTACCTGGGAGTAAGTGGTTTGAGGCCTGTGGTCTTTGAGAAAGTTATCAGCCTCCTGTAGCACCCCTACAGCTTGTTTTGGTAACTGCACCTTTACCTTAATGGAAACATACAGTAACGTTACAGTGAATGAACGTGCTGGCATTTGCAGCATTGTGTAGTTTATGGAACACAAGAAGGAAGAGAGTGAAATATTCTCAAACCTAAATCAACTGTCTGTACCCCAAACTTTGTAGTACCGGTGTCTGGGGTTTGTTTCTCCTTCGTGAGATGAAAGTGAAAGAGGAAATAAAATGTCTAAATGTTAGGTCTTTTCTTTGCATTTTCCTTGGAGAAACTTGGATTTCATTGTAAAGCAACAAGCAATGCAGTATTGAGAAACTATCACTCCAGCTAATGCCCACAAAGAGGGTTGTCAGCAGGGAAGATACAATCTTAGCCTGCTGCTGATTGTGTTTCTTGAACTGAGCTTGACAAATCTGAGGTTGCTGGTCTATAGATGGAGTAGGAAAGACCTTTCAGAGGGCACTAGCCTCACAGTATCTCAACCGGACACAATTAATCTTGGGCTGCAGAGAAGCCATTATAAGAGCAGTCCAATCTTCCAAATGGAGTGAACTATTAATAAAGGATTCAGTGGGGAAGCAATATGAAGTGGCAGTGTTTGCAAGGAACAACCATTTTGGCTGTGAGTCTTAAAACTCATCACATTTCTACAATATTGAGAAAAGATTCAGGAAGCAAAATGAAGGGCTCAGATCACTCCTCTCATAACTAGTTATATTGCTCGGGGTTCGGTACTATCAGATCTTGCAAGACAGGGGGTGTAGCCACATGAGCTGCGGTGGGCCCGATCCCTGCGCGACCCTGTGACGGGAAAGTGCAGCCGCTGCCACACTGCGGGGCCAGCATGGGGTGCTGGGCAGACCGTTACCACCCCTCCCCGGGGAGCAGCTGGGTGGATGGGCTGCTGTCAGAGCTTCCACCATGGCCAGGGTGAACCGAGGCGCTGGCCACATGAGCGGGCGCCTGTCCCTGTCCCGCCTCCCTCCCTGAGCCCGACCAAAATCCCATCCCCAACTGCAACATGGTCGCGGGCGACAGCACCTGCCACTCAAAGCCCTGCCACAGAGTTTGCCACACAGCGGGGAAGAAGGGACCCCAGCACACGGGCTGCCACGCCTTGGGCAGTCTTGTTTTAAAAATTATTATGAAGAATAATCAACTGATATTTTACAAACCGTGCTGTATCGGTGAGGCTCTCGTTAACACCCAAATGAATATCTTGTGTTGTGAGGAAACAAGGATGTCCTCCAAGGAGAGCAAATCCTAAAGTCATTTAAAAAAATAAAATGCAATCTTTAGTTATGTAGCTGAAGTTTTAAAAAGATCATTCTCATCACAAGTATTTGATTTTTAAAACAAAACAAAACAAAACCAGCCACTAATAAGTACAAGGGATGGTGGAGGACTCAATACATTATGTTCTTGAATGTCTTTATTTCTCTATCAGGGATCATTTTCTTACCCCTATTTTAAATCTGATTATCTTTTTCTCTAAGAAAGAAAAATTAATATGGCTACATCAGCAGACTGATTGTAATATAATTACCAAATTAGCAGCATCTGCCTCTCAGGCAGCTGCTATTAGAATTACATATCCTTTATTGGTCTTGAATCCTTAATTAGGTGTGACATTGAAACTTTTTGGGAAAACGTGTGGGTTATCCTATAAAGGGTTATGCTGTAACTGTGTTGAAACTTAGGTAGAATAAAACATATTGTAAAGATAAGATATCAGTGGTCAAGTTTAGTCCAGTTTTAATCTCCGTTGAAGAGCAAGGACTTACTATAGTAGTCCTGCTTTGGGCTATTTTTCTTAAGGGACAAGATGTTTTATACTTGTTTTCTTTGGAAAAGGCTAGTTTGGTTTTTTTTTGTGATTATGATTATTATAATTCTTATTTTATTATTACTATTTTATTTTAGGTGACAAGAGGTCCTCTCCAGAAGAGGGGTTGGAGGATTGTACGTATCCTTGTTATGTGATATGTAAAACTGCCTCCCGTTGTTGGGTATTTCTTGGTCCTCACGTTTTTGGCTATGGTGCAAGCTGATGCCATGTATAAATAAATAAACTAATGAGTACAAGCAATAGGATGAAATTCATCCAAGAAAAGAGAGCTTTTATGCGGGATTTGTCAGTAGTTACCAAACATTTGCCTGTGTGACCTCATTTTGTGATTTAAATATAGTCCTCCTGTATGATCTCTGACAGCAACAAAATATACCGATTATCAGTCAGGACTGCAATCACATCTACAGATGGAACACCTCATCACAGCCATGAACCATAGTTTGGGAACCTGCCTTCTGTGCAATTGAAACACTATGGGTACTATTTTCAGACGTTACACCGTCCTGATTCGTCCCAGTGAATCCTTGGTGGGGGTGAATGAAATAATCACCCCCCGTGGTCAAAAACTGCCCCGAATAGATGTGCCGGCTGATCCCGGTGGGGAATCGGGGGGGGGGCAGGGCCGCGTGGCCCTGTCCCCCCACGCTCCCCCGTAACCCACCCTTGGGGAGACAGGCGGGCGCCACAGCCAATGCGGCTGCAGCACCCAGCCGCTTTGACCACGGCCCGGAATCCCGCCGGGGATTCCAGGCCATGATCGTCAGTAGATGTTACTTTTTATTGCTTCCCGCCGGGAATCACTTTGACCACACTTTCCGAGCTCTTCCCGCGGGAGCCCAGGAAGCGTGGTTGAAATTGACCCCATGTGGGAATCAGCCGTGGTGAACATCTGTCGGCTGCCAAACAGACGTTCAGGGTGCTTTGGCCCCGCAGCGAAATTGACCGTGGTTCACTGTGGTTGACTGTGATCTCGTAATGTCTGAAAATACCCTAAGTTAAAGGTAACATTTATTCTAGAAGAGGGCTAACACAGGGTGCTAATATTTGGGGTATATTCAGATGTTACGAGATCACAGTCAACCACAATGAACCACGGTAAATTTCGCTGCGGGGCCAAAGCGCCCTGAACATCTGTTTGGCGGCCGCCAGATGTTCACCACGGCCGATTCCCACATGGGGTCAATTTCAACCACACTTCCTGGGTTCCCCACGGAACGAGCTCGGAAAGCGTGGTCAAAGTGATTCCCGGTGGGAAGCAATAAAAAGTAACGTCTGGCCAGCGATCACGGCCCGGAATCCCCGGCTGGGCGCTGCGGCCGCATTGGTCGCGGCGCCCATCTTTCTCCCCAGAGGGCAGACAGCGGGGGAACATGGGGGGGCAGGGCTGTGCGGCCCCGCCTCCTCCCCGATTCCCCGCCGGGATCAGCCAGCACGTCTATTCAGGTCAGTTTTTGACCACAGGGGGTGGTTATTTCATTCACCCCTGCCGGGGATTCACTGGGACGAATCCGGACGGCGTAACGTCTGAAAATACCATTGGTCAAACCCCACATTAAGAGTCTGATTCTAGTCTCACACCAGGTGCAAAGCTACCAAACCCAAGTGTAGTACAAAAGTCATGACTCGGACTACAAAACTTCATGAGACTGATTTTGAATGAAGGCATTATTTTTTAGTCGGAGTTCTAGAATCATATAACTATAGGGTTTGAAGGGACCTCAAGGGTCATCTATTCTAATCCCCTGCTCTAAGGCAATGTATCCTCTGCTGCAGCATCACAGACAGAGGCTTGTCCAGACCAGCAGTGTTTTGAATGCATCCAAGGAAGGAGATTCCATTGTCCCACAGTTCACACAGGAAGCTTTCCCTAATATTTATCCAAAATCTTCATTGCTGCATTTTAAGGTCATTCCTTCTTGTCTGGCCTTCTGTGACGGTGGAGAAAAAAAATGCTCACTACCTTTTTTTGTGGCATCACTTTAGATATTGGAAAACTGCTAGTATGCCCCCCTTTTGTCTCCTTTTCTCTAGGATACACATACACAATACTTTTGGCCTTTCTTTGTGTGCTCCTTTATAATTTTACTTATTCTGCTCTTAACCTCCTCCAGTTTGTCAGCATATTTCTTGAAGTGTTTTGAAATTAAACTGTGTGAGGTGACACTGAAATTATTTCAAATGAGGTCTTAGCAGTGCCACGTGAAGTGGCACCACCACCACCATCATTCATGTCCTGGCTTCAATGCACCTGTTCATGTAGCCAAAAATGGTATTTGCCTTTTTTGCCACTGTCATGTTGATGATTCGTGTCCAGTTTATGATCCCCTATAATTCCCAGGTCTATTTGTCTTTTAGTTGCTGAGCCATTAGGGCACAAAATGTAGTCATGTTATTAAGCTGAAAGCTGACAGTCTCAACATTTTAGAGCTTTAAGAATTTTAGGCTTTAAGAAAACTCCCAATTTTAGGCTTTAAGAAAGTCTTAAAATTATGAAAGTTGGGAACTCTGAGCATAAGTACCATATAAAGCTAATTCCGTTAGATTTTTTTTTTTAAAAAACCCACAGGTCCTAAAGGTGAAATGCAAATCTGTACAAATGGTATAGCAAGGTCTGCGTACCACTTAAATCTCCAAAATCTTTTACCGGGCAGGCAGCAAAAGTTCCGCAATTACAATCGTGGCTCTATTCTCACAGGAATTAGCACATGTGAGAATGTGCTATTCCACTTTTATGCCGCGGGAACACTCATACATGACCAGGTCCCCCAATGTAGCTTTTACAATGACGGGTGTTCTCACAGGATAAAAGCAGAATAGCACATTCTCACCTATGCTAATTCCCATGAGAATAGAGCCGTGATTGCAATCACAGAATTTTCCCTGCCTCCCCAGTAACGTGTGAAAGTGGCCCTGGTCTTATCTGCCCCTTGTGCCTCCTTGTCAGGTGCCACTTGTGATCCTGGTTTTCCTGTCTCTTTTCCTCTTCCTCTGCACCCAGTTTGTCCTGGCTTCTTCTGTTGTGTGCTTGTCAGATCTGTTGCTTGCTTGTCTCGGGGTGCCTGCTGCTCTTAGTGTTTGTCTTAGCCTTCCTTCCCCTATAGACTTGGTCACCCTTTAGTCACTCTCCCCTCCGCTGTGTCTTCTTGTTCGTTGACTGCATCCTCACTCTTGCAGTTGTGCTAATCCCCATTTGGTCTTGTTCCCTTCCTTTATTCCTGAATCTTTGTTTGATCATGTTCCTTCCCCATGCTCTCAAATTGCTGTTTAGTCTTGTTCCTCCCCTTAGCCTTGAAACCTTGCCTTGGTCTCGTTTCTCCCCTTTGCCCCCTGATCCCTGTTTGGTTTCATTCCTTCCCTTTAGCCCTCAATCCTCGTTTAGTCTCATTCCTCTCCCTTCACCCTTATCCCTGTTTGGCTTCTCTCTGGGTATTTTCAGATGTTACGAGATCACAGTGAACCCCCGTCAATACCCACATGGGGTCAAAGCGCCCTGAACTTCTGTTAGGCAGCCGCCAGATGTTCGCCATGGTCAATTCCCACATGGAGTTAATTTAAACCACGCTTCTGGGGCTCCCCGCCGGACAATCCCTGAAAACGTGATCAAAGAGATCCCCGGCGGGAACCAACAAAAAGTCACGGCGGGATTCCGGGCCATGGTCAATTCGGGTGGGCGCTGCAGCTGCATTGGCTGCGGTGCCCGCCCGTCTCCCCAGAGGGCGGGCGGCGGGGAAGCGTGGGGGGCGGGGCCATGCAGCCGCGCGTTGCGCCGCGTGGCCGCACCCCCTCCCCAATTCCCCGCCGGGATCAGCCAGCACTTCTGTTGGCCGTGCCAGCGTGATTCCGGCGGGGAATCTCAGGGTTGTTTCCGTGACGGGGCGAAGCCGCCCAGTCACGTCTGAAAACACCCTCTGTTAGCTCTCTATCTCTGTTTGGTGTCATTCCATGTCCTTCTCCACATCCCTTGTTTCCCCTCTAGCCTCCTGGTTCCCTTCCTGGTTCCCCCTATTCCCATCCCTGACCTCAATGATGAGACACATGCTTTCTGATGCCAGAGAATCCATCCTTCTATGCTGAACGGGCCTTACTCTTCTCCAGAGCAGAGAAATCTCCACTGCCTTGTTTTGACCCTGTCCTGCTCACAGCTCTCCTCCCAGTTCTAGCTCTTCTTTTCTGCCCCCACTTCCTGTTCTGAACCCCCTTCACCTGACAGCGACTGACAAGGTTTTAGCTGTTTTGCACTGCACCTTTTAAAACAATTTTTTAAACAATCTCATGGTTTTTTTGTTGTTTTTTTCTGTTTTGTCATCTTTATTTTAGCAAAAGTAAACAGGCACAGTATCTGCGAGAGCAAGAGCGCTCACTCCCCAGACTGCTCTAGGCACTCCTTCCGGGACTCGGTGTACCTGTACGTGTATGGAGGCTGCATGAACCCTAGCAGATGAGAGGCAGCCACATGGGAACTCATTCACCTGCCTTAGCCAGCATGTGCCTGCACGGCGGGCTCCACATTCTCCAGAATGATGCTGTGAGGGTGGGTAGGGAAGGGGGTGGTGGTGCAGGAAAACATCTGGCGACCACCTAATAGATGGGAAGGTGGCCACCTATCTGATGTGGGCTACTGTCTCATTTGTTAACACCAATTTTTTCAATATCAAGGAAGTTTTAAGTTGATTAGCTTGGTTTTCACCAGCAGATGGCAGTGAAACCATTGCTACTGCTTAATTTTTAACATGGTCCTGGAGAGCATATAAATCTTAAGAGGTTAGTACTACCTACACCTATTGTTCTTTAAAAGCAATTGATCTTGGGAGTGGAATTTAATGATTAAAGCAAAGTCAAGTCAGTATTGAGTAAGGAGGATACTTTTCTAGATTCCTCACATAACTAGTCCAATGCATCTCAATAAACCTGTGTCATGTCACATCCTTGCTATTTGTGATCTAGGAAACATAAAAAATTGGGATAGTTTCTTCAGAGAAAATGTTTTGATTAGAATATAAAAGAATCAAAACAATGTGTGTTTTCTTAATTTTTTCTCCCTTTTCTTTCACCTTTCTCACAAAACTAGGGAGAAATCCAAAAAACATGAAAACTGAAAAAACTAGTTCCAGTCTCATATTTATGCAGTGAATGTGTTCATGAAATAAATGTCTCTGTGCAGCAACTGAACTTATTCAAAGTTATCACTCTAAATGAGCTATTTTCACTTGCAATTTCCCATCCAACCTAGCTCTGCCCCAGGGATGTGGTAAATATTACTGAGATAACATTTCTGAAGTGCTTTGCTCACTTAAAGTGCTATATACGTGCTTAGTTATGTGATATAGGAATAGTTCTCAACACTCTTACAATGCTGCTAACTCACACCAGCATCATCTTAAGATGATACAGACTTGTTAAACAATGTTCCACAGACTTTGCTAATGAAATATACCAATTTCCATTTTAGTTTTCTGAGAGCCTTGCTGAAAAGTGGGTATTGTAAGGTTTGTTTATTCAAATTCCTAGCAACTGATTATCAGAGCTTTGTGACCTTTTCAGGAACTTCAAAGACATTCTTCCTGAGAGATGCCCTTTGAGATGGACTTGGTCTTTGGACATTTTGCAAATAAAACTTTACACCACTCAGTTACACTTTGGATAACTGGTATTAAAATTAATGTGTTTAGCTAAAAGGGACTCCTGCATTCATGCTGAATTATGGATTTAATAGGGACTTGTCAATTAACTTTAAATAGTAGCTGGGATTTATAGAATTTCCACAGGAAGAAAGGTTTCATTGGGTGTTTTTAGATGGATGCGGTGCCCTGGTGCTGGCAGCACTAATTTGCTGCACCCCCAGGTGGTCTGTTGTCTGTCTAAAGGCAGCCCGCCAGATGTTGAATCGGAGCAGGCACTGCCGCTGGGGGTGCTTCAGAACATCCTGGAACACCGCCGGTGGAGCAGGCTGGACGAACTGGTCTGAAGTAGAGCAGCTGTCCATCTAATGTGTGCGGACCCATGCTGCTGCTCTGCTTCCAGCTGGCCGTTGCCTCGGGCAACATTATAGAGTTACAGGCAATTGCTCACAACTCTATGGTGTGGGGCACCACACAGGTGGACCACGGGCTGGGGAACCTGCCAGGTCCATCTGAGTGGGCGGACGCACTAGAACAGCTCTGTTGTTGGGCAGCCCCATGTCCGCCTGAAAACACCCATTGTGTTTTCATTACCCATTGCAATGTAAAATCCAGATATTATGAGCAAAGGGCTACATTATTCTTGCCACTTTGAGTATGCAGTAGAAGGAGGAGAAAGCTCAGAGAACTGTTCACCATCAACCATCACTTTCAGCACCGGTACAGGAGCCACCCAGAATTTCACTCTAGGGCATCTGGTAGGGGTGGGACTATTGGTATTGCCGAGAACCGAGAGTGGCTGATAATGGCCCTCTTGGTTCTAATCCGATAATACCAGGAATTCTTGGTATCAGCAGTATTGGTTCTTTTACATTATCGGATTTTTAACATTATGGTTTTCCCCATGGAAGTGAATGGCGAAAACCGCAATGTTAAAGGTCCGATACCGATAGATCTGATAAATGGAGATCTGATACCGATGTACAACCAATACCGAGAATTTGCCCAAAGTTCCATCCCTAGCATCTGGTATAGTGCTGAAACAATGTATTTGATTTGTTTGCCTACTGCAATTCAGCTCTGAGGAAATGAGTATGAAGCCCTATTTATGCCCACTTCTTTTGGGTATTCACTTCATGTTTTTCAGTTGTTTTTCCTGGGTTTTTCAGTCATCTTTGTTCAGATATTCAGTTGTGGTTTTTTACAGAATAATAAATAATCAAATAACTGGAAAAAAAATATGGGAGGGAGGGAGAAAGGATGAACACCCTCATCTTCCCACCCCTGGAAAATAGGAATTTTAACAAACATGCAAATATTCTTTTTGCATATTTGTTACCAAACCAGTCCCTCTATTGGAACCGGTTTGGTAATTCAGTGAACAATAATAACTGGCATTCCAGTTTGGTGGTTAACCTCCACAGTTACTGGATAGCTACTGCTGCAGCTGAATTTGTGTGGCCATTCACCAGTACCCATAGATCTTTTTTAATAGGGTGGTGATATCGGAGTTGTATAGTTTAAATTATGCCTGATTGTGTGCATTTCTGAGTAGACAGCTGGGTAGACAGCAGAATAAGCCCTTGGTTGAACCAGCCTTGTAGAAACTGGAAAGACCACAAGAGAGTGTGACAAGGCACTGGTCCTTTAAGGCTGGAGAGACTGGAAGGCTAGCCACGCCCACTCTGGGATATATGAGGAGACAAATGTAGGAGGGTCTTGCTGGATTCCCTTCACTTCCTTGGCTTTCGTGGCTCTGTCCATAACTGGTTCTCCTCCTACCTCTCTGACCGCTCCTTTAATGTGTCTCTCTCCAACTCCACCTCCTCCTCCTTCCCCCTCTCAGTTGGTGTTCCTCAAGGCTCTGTTCTTGGCCCTCTCCTCTTCTCGATCTATACCTCATCCTTAGGCAAACTCATTGCCTCCCATGGCTTCCAATACCACCTCTATGCTGATGACACTCAACTCTATCTCTCTACTCCCTCTCTCTCTCCCTCTGTTCAAGCTCGTCTCATCAACTGTCTCTCTGACATCTCTACCTGGATGTCTCAACGTCAACTCAAACTCAACATGGCTAAAACTGAACTCCTTATCTTCCCCCCTCATCCTTCCTCTCCTTCCTCACTGTCAATAACTATTGATGGAGTCACCATCCTGCCTGTCCCCCAAGCCCGTAGCCTAGGCTTCATCTTTGACTCAGCCCTTTCTTTTAAACCCTACATTGACTCTGTTGCTAAATCCTGTCGCTTCTCCCTCCATAACATTGCTAAGATTCGCCCTTTTCTCTCTGTCTCGTCTGCCAAAACTCTTGTTCATGCTCTGGTCATCTCTCGCCTCGATTACTGTAACCTCCTTCTCACTGGCCTTCCCCGGTCTCACCTTTCTCCCCTCATCTCTGTCCAAAACTCTGCTGCCAGGGTCATCTACCTCGCCAGTCGCTTCGACCATGTGCAGCCCCTCCTCTCTTCGCTTCACTGGCTTCCCCTTCCTGAACGAATCCTGCACAAGCTCCTAGTCTTCACCTATAAAGCTCTTCACAACCTTGCTCCCCCCTACCTCTCTGCACTTATCGCCCTCCATACTCCAGCCCGTGCACTTCGCTCCTCCTCTGTCCCTTCTCTCACCCTTCCACGCCTTCCCTGCTCCCCTAAGCGCCTTCGTCCCTTCTCACTTGCTGCCCCCCATGCCTGGAACTCCCTCCCTGTCCACATCCGCCTTGCCCCCTCCCTTCATACCTTCAAATCTCTCCTTAAAACTCACCTCTTTCGCTCTGCTCTGTCTGACTCTTTATCCTGCTGAGCCACTATTCCTATACCTACGATCGGTTTACCCTTATCCTTGCAACATGGACCTGCCTGCTGTCATTCTCATCGTAACCAAGCCAAGTACGTGCACTTGAGACCTCGCATCTTCATGAATGTTAGACCCCTTGTCTCTCCCTCTGTTCCCCTTCCTATGTCTCTCCCCCAGCTCCTGTCTCTCAGATTGTAAGCCCTAGGGGCAGGGACCGTGTCTATTTTATTACTTTGTAAAGTGCCAGGTACACTGCTGGCACTATATAAATGTTTGTTAATAATAAATAATAAGGGTCAATCTGTGCCTGGCTGCAGACCTGAGAGGAGCTCTGCTGAGAGCTAGGTTCAGCAGGAGCCTTGTCTACGATGCTGAACCCTATGCTGGGTAAGCCTGGAGTAGTCAGTGCCTGGCTTGAGGAGAGGAACCCTGCTGGAGCTGCATTCCTGAGGAAACCTCTCCAGGGTTCTGAACACAGGCTGAGATGAGGAGTGCTGAGGAAGCCTGAAGACCCATGAACTTTGAGATATAGACAAGCTCAAGAGACTGTGGGCTTGATAAAGAACTGTGAGTAGCCAGCCAGAGGCAGTTACCTGCCAAAGCTGGGGTTGCAGATAGAGACAGTTTTTGCAGGTAGAGACCAGAAGGTTTTTTCCTGGCACTAGAGAGAGCGGCTGTATATTGCTATGCACTATGTTTAGAGACTGAACTGTATATATTTGTGATAGAGACTCTTAAAGTGACTACTGAACTACATTCCCTAAAGAGCAAGTGACCATGGAGTTAATTTCCCTGGAAATACTTAGCCTGGCAGGGTCTCATCCTGAAGGGACTTACTCCCATGTGCAGGCAGTTAAAACCGCAAGTAAAACTCGTGGTTTTTCACATTTAAACAACTTTTGCATATGATATGTTGAAACCTCCACATCTTAATCTGGTTTCTGGACACACACACACACACACACACACATTGACATTGAGAGATCCAGAATGTGCATTCACAACCTCATGTATTAAGGATGAGGATTTAATCGTCTAAACTTATGCAAGATCATGGTCACTCCAATCGCCATTTTGAATTCATATGTAGGTGGATGGAGAAGTGCTCTGCTCTGTACACGTCGTCGTTTAGGGTCCCTCCAATATCGCTATTTCTCTCCAGGACCCTCAGCAGTGAGGACTGGGAAAATGTGACTTTAAAGGTACCACGCAACTTTTTTCATACACAGGGGGTGTGTGTCTAAATAGCACTCGCACGTATGCCGAGAGGTCCTTGCTCCAATCCGCGAATTTCATGCACATCTAAAAGTGGCCGTAGGGAGTTAGACCACCAGGGACAGCAAATTAGACAGGCTGCGATTCTTGGCTCTCACACTCGCCTTTTCTCACACTCTCTTTTATAGAGAAATCAAAGGAACCAGTAGGGGCGCTCACACACACTTTACCACAGTTCATGGGTGTGTTTTGTTTCTATTTACCTACACACAGCACCTAAAGTTCCATTACTTAGAGAAGTGAAAGTGTGAAGTAAAAGCATTTGTTATCTATATATTTGTTTGATTATATGAATTATAATATAGGCTCTCAAGCCAACTTTTATACTAAGTTAACTGTGTAGTTTATTTTATTTTAAGTTATATCCAGATTGTTGATCTGTGGCTAGGGGGTGGTGCGTCTGTCATAGGTTGTGGGCTGAGGGAAATCCACCCTAAGAGATAAACCTATGCCACAGGGTGCATCCACAGAAGCACAGACGCCATACACGGGTTGGCAAGGAGAGATGGCTACATGGTCTGCTTCTCTGCGGCCATCACCAGCTGAGGCTGAGGAGCCAGCTACACGGAATTGGGCCCACTACTGCTAGGCAGCTGTGGGGGGGGGGGGAGGGGGAAGCACACGCGCTCCCCACAACTTGCCCAACAGCTGATCGGGGGGAGGGGTCCTGGGAGGAACATGTGCCCTCTTCCCAGGCCCTCCTCCTCCATGATCAGCTGTTGGGCAGGTGGATCAGGGTTGGGGGAGGAGATCCTGGGAAGAGAGCATGCCCTCTTCTGCCACCTAACAGCTGATCACAGGGGGGGGCCTGGGAAGAGCACACACACCCTTTCCAGGCCTCCTCCCCCTGATCAGCTGTTAGGTGGCAGGGGAAGAGGGCATGTGCTCTTCTCAGGCTCCGCTCACCCACAGAGGCATGAGGAGAAATGTGCTCCTCTTGGCCCGATCCACAGACCCTGCCTCATAGCAGGGCTACACGGAAGGTGGGCCCTTTAACCCACTTTGGGCAGCCTTATCTCACTTTAGACAACCTTACTATGTGCTATGTCTCTGGCCTTTTATTGTGTGGTAATGTTGCCCAAAGTGGGACAACATCTCATGTGGCTGCTCCCATAGCCTAATCCTTTCAAGAACCTACAACCTGCAGCCCAATTTAATAAATTTAATCCCAAGCTAGTTGGTGCCTTAAAAACATAATTAACACTCACATTTGGTCTGCAGAAGTCACCAAATAGTTATTTGGTTGTTGCCTGGCAGTTGCCAGGCTTTCTGAAATAGTGGTTATTAACTGCAGATAATTTATCTTTGCTATTTATTTATTTATTTATTTATTTATTTATTAAATTCCATTTATATGCCGCCCCTATGCCTACGGCATCTCGAGGCGGCTTCCAACATAAAATAAACAATTTATCACAATATACTAAAAAATTTAAAATCTACACAAATATTTAAAACAATTTTAAAATACCCCCATACAAAAATACCCCCATATTTCAGCTCTAGTTGGGATCAAAGCATGTAAAGGGAAAGTCTGCTTTTAGCCAATGTGGCGTGAAGATTACAGCATGAGCACTTATTACTTTTTCTATTTCTTGTTTTACTTTTTCAATTTCTTGTTATTACTTTTTCTATTTCTTGTTATTATTTCGGTTCTGAATTGTTTAGCATTATCCTGAGGGAAATTTAGTTATTAAAGAGTCTGTAGTAGTAATGGCAAAAATTAGACATAGTACAGAAAGAAACAGATCACACTTTTCAGTAAGCTGCTATTAGTCTCAGACTAGACTTTCATTTTTGCCGGATGCCGCTCTCCAACCTCGGACTTCTTCTGGGTAAAGCCCAATGAACAAGCCACTGCACAGCAGTTTCATGATATAGGGTATTTTCAGACGTTACGTGGTCAATGTCCACCACAGTCAATTCCCTGTGGTGGCTTGGACCACGTAACGTCTGTTGGGGGGAACGGATGTTCCCCCCCAGATGTTACCACGGCGTGAGATCATATTCACCACGCNGTTACCACGGCGTGAGATCACATTCACCACGCGAGCGGCCGAAGTGGCAGGACCGGAGGCCGTCATGTGTTGAAGGCGATTCCCCGCCGTGGTGACCCCCGTTGTCACGTCTGGACGGCAGCCACGGCCCGGAAACCCCACAGGGATTATGGCCCATGGCCATAGCGGGTGAGCGCTGCGATGGCATTGGCCGTGGCAGCCGCCCGTCTCCCCAGAGGGCGGGCAGCGGGGAGCGGGGAGGGGGCGGGGCCGTGCAGCCGCACGTTGTGCCGCGCAGCCCTGCCCCCTCCCCGATTCCCCACCGGGATCCCCCGGCATGTCTATTAGGGCGTGACGGGTCATCCCAGCAGGGGATCATTTTATTGATTTCGTGACGGGGCCAATTGGCCCCGTCACGTCTGAAAACACCCATAGACATTTATCCTGTACCTACAGAAAAAATTATTTACGGTTGTAAGAAATTTGTTTGTTTGTTTGTTTGGTCTTACCTGTCTCTGTAGATAATCTTGTTCTTGTACTCCTTTTCTCAAAAATCATGGCTAAAGATTTTCCTTGCAGCAATGGCAAATACTGAAAACCAAGGATGAAATGAAATTTGGAATGTTTTTCACTAGTTATAAGCTGCTATATTTCTGAACTATTTGCTTTGCAGTTTCACAGCTACAGTAATAAAAAAACGCACTGTGCCCATTTCCTATGAAATAGTCTTTTGCTGTTGTTGAAAAGTGTTTGGGGAATCATGGTAAAGTGAAAAGCATCTACATTTAACAATATAAAATCTATAACTTATACTTTCATATCATATACTGTATTCTATCCCAACTCCTAATTAACAGCTACTTGTTGATGCCAATCCATCCAAAGCCATAGTTCTGAAAAGACTCTGAGAGTCTAATTGATGTGTTTTAAGGCATCCTCGTAAGTTCACATCCACTGAGCTCACTGTACCAATCAACTGGGCAGGCCTGTCAGTGGCGCACCATTTTTACAGCTGGCAAGCTGAGACTAAGGTAGTTTTGAAACAGGCATGGCTGGCGGGGTGTGGGTCTGTGTACACTGCGTGGGATGGGTGCAGACCACCCATGCATGTCAGGCGGGGGATTCAAATGGGACAGGGAAGGATGTACACCTCTACCCATGCACGTTCTGGCCTGCCCCTGCATGGAGTATACCGGATTATTCCCCAATGTTGCGTGAGTGGGTGGTGCGTGGACCACAGGAGAATGCGCCCCCCCCCGCACACCACCTTGAGATGGGAGTGTGGATGCGTGTGGGATGGGTGGACCTGTGGGGCTTTGCCTCATCTAGAAACAGCCCAAGAGCAGCAACTTGTCAACGTCTCCCAGTAAGAACAGAATTCAGACTCAAGTCTCCCAGTTTGAAGTCCAACACACAAACCACTGGACCATACTGGCTTTGAATCCTAAATGTAGTCAAACTGAAATTGATGGGAAAACCAGTATCACACTGAAAGCCTCTCTACTACATTTTCCTATACATCCAAAGGACAAATCTATGCCTGCTCTGGACCAGCCCCTTTACTTCCTTTCTCACATTAAGAAATTAAGTGGTTGTTTAAGTAAAGCTGGCTTAGTATTTGTTGGATCATATTATCTACTATGAAATATTTATTTTACTATGATTTAACAGGCAGTAAAAGGTTAATTTAAAAATTCTACATACCTCCCCTTTGTGCTTTATTCTTTGCTTCAAATCTGATGCCATCCAAAGCAAATACTGTATTTCTTCAGTTGTGTAATTCTGGAGAGTTAAGAGATCGCGACCTTTCAACTGAACATTAGTTTGGGTCGATTGCCCATACCTACGTCAAAGGAATGACAAAAATATGTTCCCTGTCATTGTTACTCCTACTGAAGATAATATGCAGACAGCTAAATCTATTTCATTAACACCACTTGACTCAGATTGTTACTCTTAATGCCTTTGGCCGATTATTTTAACTGACCTTGACTGTTATACAGACATGTTATCCAAAGTTTACTGCATTGGTCACCTCTGTGATATGTAATATGATGTGGCTATCTTAATTTTGTTCACCTTTTGAAGCTGATATTACCATACCCAGCTTTACATAATAAAACAAATCCCTAGTATAAACTATTTTGTGTCTAGTTAAACATTGAGGTCTGCATTGTAACTTATAGTGGTGTAAAGTGTGGAGAGACTACCATCTGGAGCTTTTTGTCCCAGTTCTGTCTCTAATATCGCTACACAAGACTCCACAATCTAACCATGTGTGGAGTAAATAAAGTTTATCTATACATTTCATGCACAGATTGTAATATTCATATCATGATATTGCAAATGAGAGAATTCAGCTGCCCGTTGATTCATTTTTCAATGTTTGATTGGGGGGTGGGGGGAGCGGTTCATGTGAGATGTTTGTTGGTCTGGTTCCAGGATCAGATGCAATGTATATTTAAAGTCTACAGTGGAAGTTACTCCACAAAAGTTCGTGTTAGCTTAGGTGGACATGGTTTCATCAAACAGCAGAGTAAAAGCCAATATTTCCCTAAGCTTCAGCCTAGTAATAGACTGGTAGACAACTTAACTCCTTGACTGCCACAGTCACCATATATGCCAAGGAGTTACCATATAACTCTTTGACTTCCACAGTTACCACAGTTACCATATAGCCATTAAGCACTTTTTTTTTTTGCGCTAGTGATAATTTGGAAAAGTCATTAGCCAACTTATATTTAAGTTCTAAATGGGTGTTTAGAAATGCGACGCTGGCCCAGTAGGGCCCACTTTGGCATAGCTGGGCCAGCGTCACAGCAGTACATTTGTTCCGGGCCCGCCAGATGTGTGTTTGGTAAAACTCAGTGGGGGTAGCAACCAGACCAGAAATGTGGGCCCAGAATGAAAGTCTGGTCCCAGCAGCCTCCCAGCTGGGTCAGAGCAGGCAGAACTGGTCGGGAATGTCTGTTCCCAGCCCTGTCCTGGCCCAGCATCAGGGGTTGCCTGTTATTGGCAGCCCTGGCTGTCCGTCATGGCAGGGCACTGGTTGCGGCACAGGGATAGAGCTGAGTAGCTGGATGGCGCTCTATGCTCCCTCCCCTCCTAGCCAGGGCAGGCCACAGGGATATTTCTTCCTGCTGCTGGAGTTGCCCTGGACGGGGGTAGCCCTCCCCAACCCCCAGCCGGGGGAACAGCCGACCATCACGTCTGTGAGTACCCAATGTCTTTAATTAGTTCAGAATAAAAATCAGGAAGATATCAAAGCAGGTATAGGAACAGCATGTGAAGACACTGATTTTAAACATGATTTGGAATTTAAACATGATCAGAAATGATGAGCCGAATGCTGTTCAGCAGTTTTATGAGCTTGATCCTGCACACATTCTACTGACAACATAACCCTGATGGGAGCTTCTCATGTGTAAAAACTGCAGCATTGAGCCTAGACCTTTGCAAAGGCCCACAACCAACAGTTCCTGTGACGCTGCTGCGAGATTCTTCATTCCTGTGTCTGGGTAACAGTTAAGTTACCTGGAAAGGAAGCAGGGCATCATAGCCGGAACAGATTAGTGTGTGCATACTCATCTTAGAGAAAGTAGGGTTTGCCATGTTGGTCCCAAATATAGGCAATAGAGACAAAATAGTAAAGTGATATCTTTTATTGGACCAACTACAGTTACACAACCCCAGACATGCCTGACGAAGGACCCTGTGAGGTCCAAAACCTTGCATACCTCCACCAACTGAAGTTGGTCCAATAAAAGATATCACTGTACTACTTTGTCTCTACACTTCTACATGTCATCAATCTCTCCCCTTCCACAGGCTCCTTCCCCTCTGCCTTCAAGCATGCCACTGTCTCCCCCATCCTCAAAAAGCCCACCCTGGACCCATCTGATCCCTCTAGTTACCGGCCAGTCTCCCTCCTTCCCTTTGCCTC
>QEPC01003278.1:3886268-3896574 GCA_003113815.1 Sphenodon punctatus
ACCTCTCTGACTGCTCCTTTAAAGTCTCACTCCCCAAGTCGAGCTCCTCCTCCCTCCCCCTTTCGGTTGGGGTCCCCCAAGGCTCTGTCCTTGGCCCTCTCCTCTTCTCTAGTTACACCCTGTCCCTTGGCAAACTTATTGCCTCTCATGGATTCCAATATCATCTCTACGCTGATGACACCCAACTCTATCTTTCTACCCCCTCACACTCCTCTTCTGTCCACTCACGCCTCGTCAACTTCCTCTCTGATATCTCGACCTGGATGTCCCGACGTTAACTCAAGCTCAACATGGCCAAGACCGAACTCCTCATTTTTCCTCCCTCCTCTTCCTCTCCCTTTAACCTGCCCATCTGCATCGATGGCGTCACCATCCATCCTGTTCTCCAAGTCCGTAGCTTGGGCTTCATCTTTGACACGCACCTCTCTTTTAAACCTTACATTGACTCTGTTGCCAAATCCTGCTGATTCGCCCTCCATAACATTGCTCGGATCCGCCCCTTTCTCTTTACCTCCTCAGCCAAAACCCTTATTCATGCCATGGTTCTCTCTTGCCTCGATTACTGCAACCTCCTCCTTGCTGGCCTCCCTCGCTCTCACCTGTCCCTCATGGTCAACATGGTTCTCATGGTCAACAGTATCAAAAGCAGCCGACCGATCTAACAGACTTAGCAGGGTCAAATGACCGTGGTCCAATTCACGGCGGAGCTCATTGACCAAAGTCATGAGTACAGTCTCAGTGCCATAGCCTGGATGAAAGCTGGATTACAAAGGATCCAGTTCGGTGGTGCGGTTGAGATGCTCCCGCAGCTACTGGGCCACAACCTGCTCAATAACCTTCCCTATAAAGGGAATAAGGATGGTCAGAACTGAAACTGATTTAAATGCATGCTAGATGTAATTATTATATGATAAAACTATAGTTAGTGACTGGAAGGGAACTGTTTGAAATAAAAGTCATTAGCACTTTAAACAGATTAAATACAATAGAGAGGAAACTTCATATATAATGACAAACGCAGATTATGTTTGTTAAGGACTCATAGTAAGTCATGAAGCCAACATTTTTATCTAGTCTAATTTTAGTATCGGATTGAGTTATCAATTCCAGCTCCCGGAAACATCATTTTTTTTAAAAAAAAAGCAAAATAGAAAAAGATTATTTATAGCATCTTCAAAATATATAATACTAGAGATATAAAGAAAGGAGTACCCTAGTAATGAATGGAGAAGATGGTAACAGATGGAGAGATGAAAGAAAAGGCAAATAGTATGTGAAGACAAGGGAGAGACCAAATGGAGCCCATCATTTGAAGTAGTGGCATGCCACATGTGCATTTGTTCCTCTGATGCTGCCTACCCAGTGACCCATTTCCTCTCCAGGCAGCTGGATAATGCAGCTGGCAGTGGCATCAAAAGAGTGAACACTCATGTCTGACAAGATGAGTATGGGCATTATTAATTATTAATTATTATTATTATAAACATTTATATAGTGTCAGTCATGTGACCTGGTGCTGTACAGAACATAGAAATGGACGCGGTCCCTGCCTGTGGACCATGTTCTGGAACCCTGCTGGCAGGGCTGTCCTAGAATACAGACAACCTACTCCTCCTACATATCTGGAGGTCCGCTGTTAGAAAGATGGGCCACCTGGGGGTGAGGCAAAGCAGAGGCAAGGCTGCTGTCCATCTGAAGGCACCCAGTGAATCACCAGCACCCAAGAGTTCTGAAGGTACTCAAATATTAAATAGCAGAATCACTTTCAGTAATATGTACCCTATCGCTAAATTCAAGCTCTGTACTCGAGGAATGGAAGATAGTGAATGTAATGCCAATTTTAAAGAAAGACTTCAGTCCAGAGGAGACCCTGGAAACTATAAACTGCTGAATCTCATGTCAGTACTGGGTAAATGTGTGGCCACTGCAAGGTATTTTGAGAAACAGAACATGATGGGGGAGAGTCAATATGGCTTTCGTAAGGAGAAAACATGCCGTACCAATCTATTGGCAGGTTGGGGATAAGGGTGATCCAGTTGCTAGTGTATTTGAATTTCCAAAAAGCATCAATAAGGTCTTTCATCAAAGACTTTTGAGAAAATTAAGTAGGTCGTGGGTTAAGAGGAAAGGTTCCCTCATGGATTGGTAACTGGCTAAAAGATAGGAAACAAAAGTAGGAGTAATGGATCAATTTTCACAATGGAAAGATGTAAGCAACAGGATGCCTCAGGGATCTGTACCGATACTTATGTTGCTTGACATTCATTAATGATCTGGAAAAGAGGATGAAGAGTGAGGGGGACAAGTTTACAAATGACACAAAATTATTCAAGATAGTTAAGTGCCAAGCAGATTGCAAGAAGTTGCATAAAGAGCTTACATGATTGGGAGATTGGTGCAACAAACTGGCAGATGAAATTCAATGTTGACAACTGCAAAGGAATACAAATAGGAATGAATAATCTTAGGCCCTTTTCATACAGACACGCGTAACACTGGGTATTTTCAGACGTTACGAGATCACAGTGAACCACGGTGAATACCCACCTGTGGTCACTGTGCCTCGAACGTCTGGTTTGGCGGCCGCTAGATGTTCGCCACGGTCAATCTGCATTTGGGGTCAATTTGAACCACGCTTTCCGGGCTAGCCGGGGGAATGTCCTGGGAAGCGTGGTCAAACGGACCCCCGGCAGGGACCAAAAAAAAGTAACGTCTGGCCGCTCGCCACGGCCCGGGATCACCGGCGGGATCCCGGGCCGTGGCGCATTCGGCTAGACGCGGCGGCCGCATTGGCCCCGCCGCCCGCCCGTCTCCTCGGAGGGCGGGCGGCGGGGTGCGTGGAGGGGGCGGGGCCGTGCGGCCGCACGCTGCGCCGTGCGGCCCTGCCCCCTCCCGGATTCCCCGCCGGGATCCCCCCGGCACGTCTGATATGGCGTGATGGGGTGACCCCTGCGGGGAACGAATGGGTTGATTTCGGTACGGGGCCAATGGGCCCCGTAACGTCTGAAATCACCCACTGATAAAATGGGTGTTACATTTTATTATACATGTTGCAGGGTTGCAGGTGTGCTTAATGGGTACCCTGCAACATGTATAATAAAATGTAACACCCATTTTATCTGTGTTATGAGTGTCTGTGAAAAGGGCCATAGGTTCCAGTTTCAGTGTTACCACTCAGGAAAAGGTTATTTGAGTCATCGTGGACAGTTAATTTAAAGCATCACTTAGTGTGCAGCCCTGGTCCAAAAGGCAAAGAGAGTGTTGGGAATTATAAGGAAAGGGATAGAAAATAAAACAGAATAGCAATGGTATGCCCACTCCTTGAATACTGTGCACAGTTCTGGCCTCCCCATCTAAAAAAGGACATAGAAGAAATGGGAAAGATGCAGAGAAGGCAACAAAGAAGATCAAAGGCATGAAATGACTTCTGTGTGAGAGGTTCAATAGGTTAGGCCTCTTCACTTTAGAGAAGAGACGATTAAGAGGGGAATATGATAGAAGTTTTAAAAATCATGAAGTGCAGAGCAAATAATTTAACCCTTCTCATTATACGAGAACTAGGAGATACTCATTGTATTATTTATTTATTATTTATTTATTTATTTGGTATTCCCACCAATACCTTTCCTTCCTCATACCCTACATTTTACCTTCTCCCTTTCCCTGCCCTTCTTCCCCCTGTACATTATATAGAGATAGGTAGTATAGATTAGATATAGATATATATTAGACATATAGATTAGATTAGAATAGTTATATAGATAACTGATAAGATAATAGAGTTTTCCTTTCCCCTTCCCCTGTCTCCCTTAGATTTAGATAAATATATGTTATGCACAGGAATCAATAATGATACTGATACTGTCTATTAAATTACTCTGTAAAGCGCCAGGTACATTGCTGGCGCTATATAAATATTTGCTAATAATAATAATAATAATAATAAATAAAATAGCTGGAAGCATATTTAAAACAAATAAATATTTTTTTCACTCAGTGTACACATTGTGATGACCAACATAAACTATTTTCAAAAAAGGATTAGATAAATTCCTAGAGGACTAGTCCATAGCTAACGATTAAAGTTGGCCACTGTTAGAGACAGGACGCTGGGCTAGATGGAGCATTTGTCTGACCCAGTACGGCACTTTTTATATTCTTATTTTATTCTTTTCAGCCCTAATGATTTTATCAATTTTTACTGTCCCATGGTACTCTTAGATGTATTCATAAAGACTTTCAGCAACGTACAATGTTCCACTCAGCACTGCCAATGTCTCTGCAACAAGATGCATAGCTGAACAAATTAATATTAAAGTAGAGGAGACAGTGAGTGTATAGGGAAGTTAAAATTTAACAAAATGAATGCAAAGCCAAGTAGGAGTTTTCTTTGGAATGAGACTGGCAATTTTCCTAAATCAGTATCATGGGTTATCGTCACTATTCGTTTAGCTGCCAGTAACCAAAGTTCATGAGGACATTTCAAGGCAGAGGTTCTCAAACTGAGGGGAGGGACCCCAACCAGAGCCAAGCCATCTGTGTCTGAGGTCTCACTGATATTTTGGTGCGGGTTTCCCACAGATGTCTTTGGTGCTGCGGGAGAGTGGGGGGTTACAGGATTATATATTTAAGTCTCCAAATACAATACAAATTCAAAATCGTTAATGAAGAAATATCAATATGAGTGTAATTACTTCAGGGATAGGAGTGTAACCAAAGGGAGGCTTGCGGGGTGGGAGTGGGGGACTGTGCCCCCAATTTAAGTTCAGTGCTCATTTGTCTTTCTTCTCTCTGTCTGCTTTTGCGCTCCTAGTTGTGCCACCACCACCACAACCAAGGAAAGTGCCCTCCCCAATAGAGAGACCTTGGTTACACTACTGTGTAGGGCAGAGGTGGGGAACCTCAGGTCTAGGGGCCAAATGTGGCCCGCGTGGCAAATTTTTACATGAACCCCTTTCCACTTCCTGGATCTGGCCCTTGGATCCAGTTCTTACCTCCCATCACTGAAAAACTGAACTCAAGGGAACAGAACAGAGATGAGGTCATGCAAAAAAAAAGACAGGGGACAGTTCCATGGCACAGATCTATGATTTGGTCCCTCCTTTCCTTGAATGCATCCCTTAAACATCCCCACCCCAAACTTCTGTACAGCCCTCGGAGCTTGTGCAAGCTTTCAAAGTGGCCCCTGGGAGGGAAAAGGTTCCCCACCCCTGATGTAGACGAGCTCCATCCACATTGTGGTAAAAAATGAGAGGGTTCTACAGGTACATATTCTAACTGCTGCTATAAAAAAATCACTTTCAGGATTTGTCTCTGTATGTAATTCTTGCATATAACTTTTGAACACTTGATGCTTGCCCTTTTAAGGCCAGGTCCTGCTCCATTTTAATTAAGAGTCCAATAAAAATCAGAGGTACAGTAACAAATGCTGTATCAACAGAACAGAATACTGCCATATAAGTAGGGTTATCACTTCTCCAAGGGAAGAAACCCAGACAATGCTAATTTAATAAATTTGCATGAATTTGTCCATTTTACATTATGCAAATGTAAAAGAATATTTAAAGCTGGGCTAATAAAAAGGGGGGGTGAAGTCGGTGCAATGGAGACGGGGCAAGGACTGGGTATAAAAGCTTGGGAATGTAAGGGTAGATAGGCTAGTCCATGCAAAGAGGGACTCCCGGGATAAGGAAAATCAGGCTGTCCCCTCCCCACCTCCCCTCCTTACAAGGACTTGAGGTGATGGATCTCCTGGATCTTCTGCATCTTCTGATCATGCTGTTCACTCTCACTTCTGTGCATGTTGTGGCTGCTTCTTGTCTCTTCTCCCCCTTTGTGGGATGGGGACCAAGGCTGAGGTAATGACAGGTTAAAGGAAGAGCAGACTGAGATCTGGTCGGTGCAAGCGCTACCAGAGAAGTCAGTGACTCCTCCACTGCCGGCTTCAATTTAACTTCATTTCATTTCCTGTGCCCTTTGTCAAAGCAGGAACCTCTCCTGGGTAACCAGGCCTGGCTAACACTGAGCAGCGCCCTCCTCCTCTCCTCCAGTGAATGCAGAGGCAGGAAAAATATGCAATGATAGTTGACTAATCCTGATAATTATTGGCTCAGCCTGAACTCTGGAGATGAAAGTTGAAAACTCTGAAACTCAGTGTCAAACCCTAAGTGAGGATCACCTTACAGAGTAACTGCCTTTCAGAGATGTTATACAATGTTAAATCGAAATTGTTGAAACTAAGGTAGGATTCTTCTTTCACATCTGCATGGTTAGTCCCGACTCTGGTAATATAAATTTTTTTTTTTTTTTAAACTGAGGGAAGGCAAAAAAACTGGAGTTGAAATTCACCATGCAGTTGTGAGAGGATAATTTTGTCTTCTAGCATTTGATCAAAATACTCATCTATACAAATAAGACTCTCGCCCCTTTTATTCAGATATATGAAGTGGTGACTAGTTTACATGACCCAATATTCATTGCACCCAAGAAGAAAGCAATATTTTATTGCACTGTTAACCATTTGAAAAGAATGTAACATGATTCCACTGGGACTGCAAAGTAAAAGAATTAAATCACTCCAGTCTCACATGAGATTACAGACTGATACCTGAAAACAGACAGTGAAAGAATTCTAAAAGAGGCCTTCACCTGAAATACTCATTTCCCTACTGAATTCACTTGCTTTAGTCTTGCCTCCAGGTTTATATGACTGAATGTTGCTAAGCAAAGAAGAAATCTAAACTACATACTTACCAAAAATGTTGCACCAGATGCTTGCTGTTCTTCCTTAAGTTTTAACCATTGAAGAGGTACCTCAAACGATAGAGCATTTTCCTTTAGTATTAAAGTATACTTGATCCTGAAAGAGAAGTCAACCAGCTGAAGTTATATGAAGCAGGAAATACCTTGGGTTTCAATGAGAGAGCACAGAGCAAAGGTAAATTCATCATGAGACAATGTTATCTCTGATTGTCTTAGCTGTGAGATTTAGGCTAACTCAGGACTGGCCCCTCATGTCACCCTATTCAAATAATACAGATAAGTGTTTTTCTGTGAGGCTAGTTGCAAAACCCATAGCTTGTGCTTTAGCATGAGGGACCATTACTTTATGCCACTATCAGTGAAATGGCATCATTTCACTGTCATTTCATTATTATTTGTATGTGAGAGTATTATGGTGACTGAGACTTAAGGTACAGAGCAGTAGTTTAAAAAAACAACCACCACTGCCGCCTGTCTTTTAGGGATAAGTTATCGGAGAGTGTCTGATGTGTTCAGTGGAAGCATCCCAATAAGGTTAATGAATTCTGCAGTTAGGTAGTTGTGCTGAGCTGTATCCCACCTCCTTACTTTTTAAAAGCACCTGAAAAACTCAATTTGGCCACTTTTATGTGAGTGGGTCAATCTAACAGATTGAAAAATCTGCTTTTAGAAAAGTCACAAAGGGGGCGTTTACATGCACCAGAATTCGACAGCCGCCATTGGAAACAGTGGAGCCTGGAGACTCATGCATTATTTTTTAAACTGGATGTGTCAAACCTCAATATTGGGGTTTGACAAATCCGGTTTTAAAAATAATGCACAAGTTGCCGGGCACCGCTGTTTCCATTGGCAGCTGGCAACCTCCGGTGCGTGTAAATCCCCCCCATGTGACTTTTCTAAAAGTGGATATTTCAGTCCACTAGATTGGCCTGCTTGTCTAAAAGCGGCCTTATTCTCTAGCTGCTTTTAGGATCCACTGCAGGCTCCCCTTTATTTAGTTTTTCTTCCCACTTTACCTTTCGCTACTAACTGGTTTTAAAATGATTTTATATTTTTTATATTTTGTATTTTTAAAAATATTTTTATGATTGTAAAGTGCTTTAAGTTTCATTTAAAGGCAGGGAGCACTATAGAAATAAAATAATTTATTATTGTTGTGTTGTTCTCTGAAGTCTCCAACAATAAATGTTGGCCTCCGTGTACTGTGATGCTGAAATGCCCACTAAGTTTATTATATTAATTTATATAAAGAAGCAGCCTTCACAAAACACTGTATGACATACCAACAATCCTAAATAAATAGGGCCTTGATTCAGTATGGTTATGAAGAACAAGCTTTATTTTAAGAACATTTGTAGCCCCATTGATTTCACATGTTTTAAAGTCAGGACCATAATTAAGTAGACTGTCAAGCCAGAGTCTTAACTGCAGTGTAGAAAAATAATCTTCATATTGGGGGCAAAAAGATTAACTTGCTCACATAGTACAGTATTGTTGACATCAGAGAAAATCATTTAGTGGAATTGTAACCTAGCAGGGTTCTTGGGGACCCCAAATCTTTGCAGGAGTATGCCTGCTAGCCAATCAGCACCAGTAGCCTGGTCCTTTAAATATAAATTGATTTAATTCATTCAGAGATTTCTCCTGTAACCCCAGCTGCAGTTCCCCTTAAAGGGACAGTACACGCCATTATACACCTCCTTACTCTGAGGGTTTGTTCACCCTGAACAAGCAGGGAGTCATCCAGGAGAGAAAAATAATCTGCATTGGCATTCTCTTTTCCAACCCTATGCTGTCCTTTGAGCTTGTATGGCTGAAGAGCTAATACCATCAGGTAAGGTGTGGATTTGTGTCCTTCATTGTGTGTGACCATTGCAGGGGAGCATGGTCAGTTAACGTAAACTGAGTCCCCATCACATAGAACTAGAGGGCCCCGATCACCCAGAGAATGGCCAAACATTCTCTCTCAATGGTGGAATAGTTTATTTCTCAGGCCACAAATTTCCAACTAAGGTACAGGACCGGATGCTCCTCTTCTGCATGTCTTTATCAGGGTTCTCAAGGGGGTGGGAAATAGCACCACCTACTGGGAAGAAAGAGCTAGAACTGAGAGTCACCCACTAGCAGAACCCCAAGTTCCTGCAGCTATACTATAGTATTAGTAACCAAGGGAGGAGCCACAAGGTCGCAGTTCCCTCAGGATATCAAGGCGGTTAAGCCATAAGGCTGACTAGAGCTCATAGCTCATCATTAGGAACTCTCATCCTCTGACTCATGAAATAGTCTCTTCAGACTGAGACTTATATTGGGTGGGCAGAAGCTACACAAATAAGAAGACCTAGACAATACTAGGGAGGACTGAAACCCATGCAGAAAACACCACACAGAAACTAAGCTATGAAGAGACAAGTTGCTAGTGTGAGGCTAAGAGGTTAACAGAAATAACTAGATACCAATCAGGGCAACAAAAAGGGATAGAGGACTATTAAACCAGACAGAGAGGTAGAGGGCTAAACAGATGGTAGCAAGTCACTAACTATGGTGACACAGAACAGCACAAGGAATCAGGAGCATAGCAGGGTACTATGGATGACAAACAAGAGGAAGGGCAAAATTCTATCCCAATCCTTGGCTTCTGATACAGCAAATTATTTATCATTATATTTAAGGTGTGACTGAGCCATTTACGACTGAACCATCTAAGGCCGTTTTTACATGGACATCACCCACCCACAAACACCCATAAACACCCATTGGATGGGTGTGAGAGTGCCCGTGTAATCGTCCACGAGTGGGTGGGTGCGCATGCACCACCCATCCACCAACACCCACGGAGCAGGCGGGAAGGAGCGGGTATACTCCATGTGTGTTCAACACCCACCAGTCTGTGTAAAAACCAAAACACCCACACCCACGGGGAGGGGGCCGCAGAGATCAGAGAGAGATGGCTAGAGAGGCCACGCAGGTGCCCCCAAGCAGACACGCCCACCCGGGGAGACGCCAGACACCTGACCGGGAGTCCTTAAAGGAGAGCCGAAACATGACAGCAGTGCACCGGCTCCCAAAATGTCCAGAAGGAAAGCAACGGATAAGACGAAGGGAGCCAGCGCCGTGACTCGTGTGGGATGGGCTAGGGTAAGCAGAGGGGGGAAGTTGGGAAGGATGACTAAACACAGCACACCTGTCCTGTTACAGGGCTGAGGCCATACTGCTGTGCCTGCACCGCCCGTGACCACCACAGCCATGGCACATGGGGAAGGGAGTGCTACTGTCAGGACTGGGTCTTGAACCCCCAGCCCTGGAGGGTTTGGAGCGCTGCCTTAAGGGCTGGTGCCACTCTGGGTGGGGATAATGGCCAGCTTCGGACACTTGGGTTCTTTTCCACGTCTCCGCCCCCTCCTGTGTGAACATGCCTTTTCCCAGCTGTGCCTTGTTTCCCTGACTTTGGCTCCCGGCTTCCTGATTGGCCACAGGTTGATATATAGTCTGTGGTGTGGCCACAGGAAGCTGTGAGAGCAACAGTGCTTACCCCCCCCCCCCCCCC
>QEPC01003278.1:3897440-3917638 GCA_003113815.1 Sphenodon punctatus
ACACACACACACCCCAGGGATCATACAGTATACTTACCAGCTGCTGCTGGGACAGCCGCTGGTGCTGGCTCTGGGTTGCCGGAGGCGGCCCGGAGCTGCAGTGGGACACTCAGGGGAATTTTTTTGTTTAAATTCAGGCTGGGCAGGGTGAGTGGGGGGGTGTCCCCCCTTCCACCCACGCAGCCTGGGAGGGGGAGGGAAACGCGGGTTTTTTGTGGGGTTTTTTTTTTTACATTGCAGCCATTCATTTGAATGGCTGCAATGTAAAAAAAATCCGGTACCGGGAATCCGGGAAACGGCCCGGATTACCGGGTTGAATCCGATAATGCCGGTACGCCCAGTACCGGCATTATTGGATACCGGAAGATCCGGTTTTCCCACCCCTACCTTATCCCTTGTGTTCTCCCTCTGTCCTGAGGCCTTCCTTCCCAGCTTTCCTCCCACTTAGTGTTAGATACTCTATCCCAGTCTTACCTAGGCTCATTCCCTATTGTATTATGTTCCCCCATTGCCTCCTGTTCCCCCATAGCTTTGTCTAATCCCATTCCCTATTGTATTATGTTCCCTCATTGCCTCATGCTCCCCCATAGCTTTGTCTAGCCCTGTTCCCTGTTGTGTTCGGTTCCCCCATTTGCCTCCTGCTCCCCCATAGCTTTGTCTAGCCCTATTCCCTGTTGTGTTATGTTTCCCCCATTGTCTAGTACTCCCCCCTCACCCTGCCTCGTCTGGCATTTTCTGCTGTCTGGTGTTTTCCATAACATGGTGCTCCTCTTAGCTTTTGTTGGCCTTGCTCTTTCCGGGCCTTGCCTCGCCTTCCTATACGGTGGTTCCCCCCTGGCCACGCTTCTCCCTTGTGTTGTCCTTATCTCGCTTCTCCCTAGCCCATATCCCTCTTGTGGTTCTTTGAACCTCTCTGTCTCTTTTCCCCCTTGGACTCTTTCCTCTTTCATCCTGTAGCCTCAATGATGAGCCGTGCACTCTGAGGCCGGGTCCCCTGGCTGGTAAGACGAGAGTAGTCTCACAACACTCAAGAGACCGGCTGAGAGGTTTTCCTTTCTGGTATTTCCTCTATCTGGTTTCCCTGGACCCTTCCTCCATTTGTTCTCCAGTCATAGGTTACCTCACCCCTATTTCCCTACTAGCGTAGGTTCCTTCTCCCCTTCTCCCCTGACAGCTACTGACAATGAGGTAAGAGTGAGGGTACCCCAAGAACCCAGGGAGGGGGGGGTCCCACACGCCAATAGCGGAAACCAACCTGAGGGAACACAGGGTGGGCAGCTGTCAGCTAACGGTTCCTGCCCCCACCCCCAGGAGAGCACCCAGACACAGGAGCAACACACCACCAGGGAGATGGCTGAGGAGGGCCTCCGGGATAGTCAGGTAAGCCGTCCATGCCCCCCGGGGGGAGTGGGGAGGGGTCCCCCCCCAAGGGAGCACAGGTGGGCTGCTGGGCACATGCTAACCCCTCTGCAATACCCCCGACAGGAGACGACCAGCTCCGCTGTCACCACAGACTTGGGCAGGCCACAAGTCGCCAAACTGGGAGGCCCCCCACATGCAGTACCCAAAAGGGGCAGCCCTGGTCAAGGCAGAAGACAAGGGTCTTCATACACGTGTGGGGGGCTGAAGAGGTCCAGCACAACCTGGTGTGCAGCTACAAGATTGGACAGGTCTATGAAGCCATCGTCCAGGTGATGCAGCGGCAGGGGTACAATAGTGATGTCACCCAGTGCATGCAGCAGGCAAAGGACTGGAGATTCGGATATAAGTATATCAGGGACAACAATCTCAAGTCCGGCTGTGCCATGCATACAATGGAGTTCCATGATGAGCTGGACTGGTTCCTCTGCATGGACAGGGATATAGTCACCTCCCGCTTATACGGCACCGCCTTTGACAGGGGCAGGCGGAGGGCGCTCACGACACCCCCCCAGAGCAGGGGGAAGCCGCTACCCCTGGTGAGCCCAGTCAGGATGCGGGAGAGGACAGCCCACAGAGGGAGGAGGTGCCCTGGGAAACTGGTCACAGAAACATCACCCTCCACGTGCACCCACAAAACCCACAGGGCAACAGGCTGCAGGGACGGGGGACGTTTCCCAGGAAGTGGAGGAAGACAATCCAGGTAGGAACACATCCAGGCCCCGAGGGGTGGGGGTGGGAGAGGCCCCGGGAGGGGAGAGGGTCGGGGGGGAGAGGGTTGGGGGGGAGGAAGAGGGCCCAGCCACAGTGACCGGAACCAAAGCCGGGCACCAGGGATCAACTGATGTATCCCGATTCCCATTACAGCTCAAGGGACCCTGGCGGTTCATGACGGGAAGGTCACGGAGGAGGAGGTGGTTGAGGAGGAACTGGTGGGACTCCCAAAACCTGATCACCAGGACAACGATGGTAGGCCACAACACACATGGAATGGGTCATGGGCAGTGCCGGGGTGACAGGATAGCTGGCTGGCCACAGGGGCAGCCCCTAGAACAGACCACCCCCTATGCATGACAGCGAAGGGCCGTTGCCCATCATGGTTGGATAACCAACCAACATGGGTTAACAGCCCCTGACGGGTATGAAGATGGGGTGTCACGGGGCGGAGGGTCCACGGGAAACCTCCACAAGTGAGCGTGCTTCCATATGGGGCAAGCAGAGGGTCCAACAGAGGGGACAGGAATATGGGGACCCCGTCCGACCTGTAGCAAACACCATAGGGACAGACAGGGAGGGGGTGCAGGCACCCCCATGGTGACAGGGATGCACTGCTACAGGGTACGGGCAAGAAAAGCAACATACCCCAAGTGGTTCACATGTCTCCTACAGATAAGCACCCCGGTCCTGCGAGGGGAGCTGCCGCCGGCAGCGCCGAGAGGAATTGGGAGATGCGGGCCCAGAACTGGCAGAGGGGAGAGAACCTGGGGAGGGACCTGCTGGAGGAAACCAGAAGGTTAGCCGAGGTGCACTCTGAGGAGCTCGGCCTCACCAGGGAGGTGCAATGAGGGGAGGGGGATAGGGGTTGGGACATATTGGCTGCCATGCTAAACTGGTCCTGCACCGAGTACCTGTGGGACAGGTGCCAGACTGCCACCCTCCACCGTGAGATGTGGCTCGACAGAGCCAAGAAGGCGAGGGGCCGAGTCGCGCTGGAGGGGACCTCCACACGGGCCCTTGACCTCATAGGGGAGACAGTGGGGCTCCTGCGGAGACAACCCCAGTGCGACACGCCCCCTCCAGGCCCAGATGGAGAGATGGTAGGGGAGTAACACCGGGGCAGCCTCCCACAGGTGCAGGTGCACCCCCCCTGCACTTCGGCCAACCCTGGTTTCCTCAGCAGCACCCCTTTCCTGGCCTGGTTGACAGGGTCCCTCTCCCCCACATAGCCCCACAACAACAGCCCATGGGGCTGCCCTTCCAGCCCGCACCCCTCCCAGTTCCTCCACAGCTGCCTTGAGACCCCTCCTCCGGGAACCACTGCCACCCCCGATCAACCCAGAACCTCCAGGTGACCAAACACCCATGCCAGCCACCCCACCAGCTCCAGTAAGCCACAACACATATCAGTTTGTTAAGGGGGCTGGGGGGGAACGCAGCGCCACCTGCAGAGGGATGGATGGAGGGGATGCTGCATGGGGATGCACGCCAACAGCAGAGGGCTACAGAACGGGCTGCAGTGCAGGGGTAACAGGCCAGATCATATTGTAACCCTCACTTTTATGTTCCTGCATCGCAGGGTCCAATACCGCAGCTCGGAGCTGAGCGGCCAGTGGACAATGGACAGCCTGGGCTATCAGGCTGCCGATCACAGCGGACGGTGGCCGCAAGGGTCCACAGGGGAGCGAACCCCAGTGGAGCACCGAAGCGGGCACGGGGACGGCCCTGCAAACAGTGAAACCCCCTCCCTTGTAAATAACCCCAAATAAACAAGTGTTGTACCGTACCACTCCATTGTTCATTGTATCAATGGGGGCCCCATGGGTGGGGAGGGGTGCTTCACCTGCATATGGGGGCACAGCATGCACAGTACAGGTGCGGGTGGGTACCATACAGCTCTGGCCTGTAAGGAGCCAGGTGGGTAACAGCATAGCACCCATGGCCAGGTACAGGTCTGCACATGGACAGTGGTAGAGCGCCACCCATGCCAACAGACAGCCAGTGCTGACCCAGGTCCTCGAGCGGGTCACTCGCCATGGCAATATGCCAGTGGGTGACCCTGTGATGCAGCCCACCGCTCGAACAGGACCGGGGAACCCCCCCCTACCCAGAAAACAGCACTGATGCGGACAGATGAACGTTCATATCATTTATCTGTAAGACAGGTTACACAGTCCGTTGAAGGGGGTGGGGTGCTGTCAGCGGCACGAGTCAGTTGCCAGCCATCTGGGCAACAATGCGCCTACACAGAGTGTCCCGATTCTCCTCAGATATGCGCCGGAACGCCCCGCCCTGAACATGTTGGTACAGGGGCACGGAACCCTTTTGCTGCACCGGTGGGGGGTAGTCAAGGGCAGTTCCCCCGTTCTTGCAGATATTGTGCAGGATGGAGGCTGCTAGAACTAAGATGGGAGTATGCTCAAGATTGAACTGGCTCCTTTTCATGAGCAGGTGCCAACGCCCCTCGAGCAGGCAAAAAAATCGCTCCATCACACTCCGAGCCGACGAGAGGTGTTCATTGAAGAGTCTGCGCTCCAGTATGCAGGTCACAGGATAGGCCCGCATGAGCCACAGGCTCAACAGTTAGGCAGGGTCCCCAATCACCGCAGGAGTCATGGAGATCCCTTCAATGACACGGTACAGGTTGGGGGCTATCTCCCCATTGAACATAGAAGGGGGAAGCCCGCAGTATCCGCGCATCATGGCTCCTCCCTGACTGGCTGGTGTACATGTCTGGAAACAAGCACCTGTGATCCACAACGGCCTGGAGATTGATAGAGAATGTCTGCTTCCAGTTCAGATAGTCCATCTTGGTGTGTGGGGGCTGGATTATAGGGATGTGGGTGCTGTCTGTTGCCCCCATGCAATGGAGGAAACCCAGGTCCTCAAAGCTGTGGATCATGACCTCTGGATCCCAGAGCTAGATGACCCGCTCGAGCAGCAGTTCCACAATCAGGTCACACACGTCGTGGAGTGCCCTGTTAATGGTTGTGGTCCCCACCCCAAACTGCTCCCCAACGTGCCAACAGGAATTGGGGGTGGCCAGCCTCCACACAGCCATGGCCAAGCGTCAACAGGGAGCAGCAGCGGATAGCACATGTTGGTCGCCCGCCTCCGGAGATGAGGATTCAGGAGCTCTCCAAGTGGTCCGTCCATTCCTCGTCCGTCCAGGTGGCCAGCATGTTCTCCCACCATTCATTGGCGCGTGACCACATCCAATTCAACCTCCGCATTGGGACAGTGACACAACGGCCGTATAGGTTGAGTGGCCACTGGGAAAGGATAAGACGCATATGGTACACAGCTGTACCGAAAAGGGAATGCCGGTGGGCAGCTACCCTCCATGCCTACCACAATGATGCTGCTCAGCGCATGTTGGCCGCTCTCCTGCGCCGTTCATCATGGTTGTAGAAATGGGGCCCTGGCAGTAGTAGCTCGGCCCATTTCTGGAACACCTGGGCCAGGATCATGAAGCAAGAGGTCAGGACCATTAACAGAATGGCCCTCCCCTCAGGGGGCTCATCAACAGGCAGCATGCTACCACCAACACGACACACAAACAGTGGTCACCACCACCAGCATTTCCGCTCTGCTCTCCGTCACTATCACTGATCAGTCAACACACCTGAACCACCTCTCACTCTGAACCCCATGCCAGGCAATGCAACCTGCACACATATGTACCCTGGTGGCCCGTGATGTGTGCGGAGCGATTGGTGCACTACTGTGGGTGTGTTCCATGCACCTGTTCGGGATCCCCCCTCGCCGGGCTGCTGGACACCCCTCCCCCCGGTCATCATGGTCGCCTTGGGGCGAGGGGCACCTTGAGCCACCCCTGTGGCCCGGAGGCCACCCCAGTCCCTGTGTCCCTGCCATGGCCCCGTGCGATCACTGGGCAGGGCACATCCGCAGCAGCCTTGTGTCTATCCCATCGCTTGAAGGCCACGGCACTGTGCAGCTGTGTTCCATCAAGATATGCTCCATGGAGTGTCTCATTAGCTCCCTGCTAGAGGCAGCCATAGCCTTGGTGATCTGTCATCGCTAACGCTGGTATGCTCCCGCCCGGTGCATGGGTCTGGAGTTCACAGGGCCTAGCATCAGTCCCATTATCAGCTGTGTACTGGCGCAGGCTGGCTAGCGCTGCACAGCTCTCAGCGCTGCGCTCATTCAGAGCCACTCTCCATAGGACCACGGTGCAAACCGAGGAGCAGTCCTTGGACCAGTCATGGCATGGTGCAGAACAGGTCGCGGGGCCAGTGGCGATGCAAGAGACGATTGGTCACTGTGTGCCAACATGCTGTTGGGAATGCTGTGGCAGAGCCGCGATGTTCAGCGGCTGATGAGCGAACCCCTGTCGGTGGTGGATGGCTTCAATCTCCTGTCATGGTACATGTGGGTGATGGGCCATTCATTTGGGGGTCCAGCTTATTGGAGGTGTGCCGGGGAGCTAGGCTTCATCTTCCTTCAGCAACCTCTGTGGGGGCACCCAGCCGCTATTGTTGTGCCATGGACCTCACAGGAGATCACGGCTGTTCGCCTGGTGGCTGCATGTCCAGAGTATGGACTGGCCCTCCAGTCCGGGGGTGCCCAAGTTGCTACCGACTAAACCTCCGTCCTACTTCATGCCCGTGGAGTATCCCATCTGCGATTCGACTGACAGGCCCTTCTTGGGGAGCTGGGCCTGCTACCCTCCAATGTTGGTGGACCACTGCTGACCGGGACCCCTATCACATATGAAATAGACGCCCTGAAATCGGTGATGAACCTACTGGATGTCAAGGCTACAGCTGCCACGGGGAACCACCTCCTGCCTCGTTTCATGGTGGATGCACATATGCGTTCCCGGGGATTCCGCAGGGGCCTGTTCGCCTGGGAGGGACTTGTCCCGGGGCACCTGTTACAGGGGCAACCTCCAGCCTCTCCATGAGCTGGGCATCCCAAACAGCCCCTCTATCACCTTGCTGTTGACGTGCCTGTGCTGTGGCCTGCCTTCTCCTGGGCCCCGCTACTCCAGCCCACATTACTGTGTGACCTGGTGGTGGGCTGCCCTGTCTGCCAGACCATATCCCTATCTCTGTACACTCCAGCCCCCATATCCCCGTACTGTTACTGTGCTCCCCCATCCCTCTTGGAGTGCCGACAACAATGCCCCACTTTGCTGGTTGCGGGGAATAGACATGAGCCCGTGATCACTCATTCGCCTGCCTGTGGTTGCCCGTACCCCTCTTCCACCCCATCTTTAATAAATACCTTGCCTGTGACTGTACCCCCTGGTGTGGATTCATGTCTGTGATCATCATCTGTCACCCCTCCAATGGCTCTGCAACCCTTTCTGTGTGTGTTGGCTAATGTGATGGGGGTGACTGGGGTTCCTGCTTGGGATCACTAGGGCTGTCGGATGGCATACTGTGCTGGGCGCTGCATTCCCCTGTGGGTTCCATGATGGCTTGTGGGTTCACCCTGGTAGATGGTGTGGGGCCCCCGTGTCCTGTTGAGAGCCCTTTCCTTCATTTGCGGGTGGCTACCTGGTGTTCTGCATCCCTGTGTGGGCACCCGTCCTCTGGGCTACCCCCTGCTATTCCCTGTGGAGGTGTTGTCAAGCACCTGGGTCGATTGGCTGGCTGTCATGGTGTGCGTTTGCAACATGTGTGCTGCTGCAGTCCTATGGCAGTGCTGTCTGTGGTTCCTCCAGCGGTGGGGGGGGGGGGCGTGCCTGGGGGCCCCAACCCCTCTGTAGCAGGTTCTGTTGTCCTGCGAGCCTTGGCACGCACGTGTCCTGGGCTGTCTGGTGGAGGATGACCACTGGTTGGCCACCCGGCCGGGGTTGCCCCGCTTTTCACCACTCCTGGCACCCCCTGTTGGTTATCACCATTTGCACTGGTGGCGATGGATGGGCCGCAGGCAGCTGACTGTGAGGCAGGCAGCTGACTGTGAGTGTGGGCAGTGTAAGGGGCATTTGTTGGCTGCCCGTGGTCCCCCTTGTTCTGAGCGGGTGGGTTGCTGGCTTGGGTGTACCCTATCGCCTTCCCCCTCCCCCTTCTAGCTACTCTGGTTGTCTTCCTGACCATTCTCCGCCTGATACAGATGGCCGGCCAGCTCCAGCATGTGGCCTCAGAGTTCCGTGCTGGGGCACGTCTATACGATGAGATCAGTGAGTGTGCTACGTGTGTGTTGGGCCCTCTCCCCGGGTGTCTGTTCGAGGTTACACACTGTTGGGGCCCACTGTCCCCTCCTGATGGCACGTTCTCTCTATCCCTTAGTGCAAGTGATGATTGCTGAGCAGACCAGGAAGCAGGAGGAGGTCATGCAGCTGCTGCTGCACCTCCTGGAGAGGGTGCACTAGGGCCGGCATCTCCATTGAGGGCAGGAACCCAGCCCACAGACCCGCTGTCAGTGCTGCCTCCCCACCTCCCTTGGACCTTTCCCGTGACCCTCGCCCTTCCCTCTGGCTGGGACGTGCAAATCCTGCCCTCCCTGGGGCGCTAGGGATGGCAACTGGAAAGACCCTGACTGGCACGTGCAAATCCTGCCCTTATTTGGGGGTGCTAGGTAGGGATGGCAACTAGAGAGTGGAGACTCTTGCTAGGGATGGCTGGCAGGCACGTTTGGGTGGGGGTGCTGCTCGTGCTCATGCCTGACTGCTGGAAAAGCCCCACACACTAAAGTACCCTCTCTCTCTGTGGCAGACATCCGCTGCTACCACTGATGCCCACTTTTTGTGCCTGACTGATGCCCACCACCCACGCACCCACCCACACACCAGTGAGCTCACTCTACTGGATTGAGCCTTAAGTTTCTTGTCCTCAAAGTAAAAAAAAGTTTACAAACCTGGCAGCAGTGGCAGCACCTCTTGTGCCTACCGGTTCTTGCTCCTCCTCCACCACCGAAGGTCCAGCAGCAGCGGCAGGAGGAACCTCTTCCTCCACCACCGGCTCCGCCACCTTGGCCTTCCCCCAGGCCCGGCGTTTAATGGCGGTCACCTTCTCCATTTAATTTTTTTTTTTTTTTAAACAAGCAGCCAAACCAAAACACAGAGTCACCTACCACACCAACACTCACCAACCAGCTAAAACAACACAGCCAAACACAAACTGCCAAAACACACGAACCGAACAGCCAGCCAGCCAAACACACTCTCGCCACACAGCTCTGCATGCACTCGAATTTCAGGTTTCCGGTGCGATCACGGGATCTCACGATACCTTTTCCTTAACGCCCAAACCGAACCGAACACGACTGAACCGAACGGCTGAACCCGAACTCGGCGACTGACCCAAATGCCCGGCCCGAACCGAACCGAACGACTGAACTCAAACCGCGATCTGTTCGTACATCCCTACATCCCACCAGGTGTGTGTGATGCCTATAACTTCTAGATCTTCATTTAGTCCTATAAACTCTAACCCTCGCATTTTACTTTTTAGACTTCTAGCATTAGCATATAGACACTTAAATGTATTCTTTTTATTCCTCTGCTTAACTGGCACATTATAGGTAACTGAAACAGGCACTTTGGAATCATTATGTCTGTTCTCCCCCGTGTTCCACCTGAAATCCCTTGCCATTTATCTTATCCTTAATCCTAAGATACTCTACTTCCTCTAAAGTAACATCCTTTGGAGATGCCACAGCCTGAACCTTGCAGTCCGCAGTGCCTGTCGGCTTTCCCCCAGGTTCTAGTTTAAAGGCTGCTCTATTATATTTTTAATTTTTAGCACATTCATGCCTTTTTCATCCTTTAGACTTATGCAACTGTGTTGGACTCTCAACAAGGTCCAAGGGAAGCTCTGGAAAAATCTCCCAAAGTTCTAGTATGCTTCCATCCTCTGCTTCAGGGGTGGAGGGGCTTCCCAGGCGCCTTTTTGGAAGCTGTCTGAATTCCTGACAGGAGCCTAACAAAATTAGTCTTGGCCAATAATCATGGCCCAGCCAGACAACCATGTCTACCCAGCATTGTTCAGTTTGATCCCTCACCTGCAGTGTGACTTTAATGGGCACATTATAGGTAACTGAAACAGGCACTCTGGAATCATTGTCTGTTCTCCCCTGCGTTCCACCTGAAATCCCTTGCCATTTATCTTATCCTTAGTCCTAAGAACTCTACTTCCTTACGCATCTCAGGGCAGCTAACAGCAATATAAAAACAAATAACATCGTAAAATATAAAACATTAAAATAACCCAAACAAATATTGCTCCAGTACTATCAGCTCAAACATGTCTTTGATTGAATCTCTGGTTTCAGCCAGGGTACTGCTAGGCCTTGGAGGCACTGAGCCAGCTGACTGGGAGGTTGTGGAATGGGGCTGCTTTCCAGTTGCAATTGCTGCTCCCTAGAACTACTACCGATAAGTTTCCTCAGTACATCCAAGTCGGCCTAAGACAGCTTCTTTCACTTACACATAAATCACAAGCATCCTCATCACTGAGGGCTCAATAGGCTGCCTGTGCCTCCTGCATCAAGAAAGCGGCAGTTCGACTGGCCCAGGATGTCTGCTCCCACCCAATGGTAGTAGCAACCTGTTCAAAACTAAGTAGGCTTCATGCCCCAGTTTGGTTAGAGTGGGTTGAGATAGAGACCCAACCCTAAAGTTCATTGTGGGCTGACTGGAAGGTTGTGGGATGGCCATTTGATACACCAGTTTCTGCATCATGTTACTGCGGCTGTTGTAACTGTTGTTGATGACCATCAATCTGGACACTGTGTTGCTGATGGAGCTGTTCTTGGAAGGCTGCTTGCTGTTGTATTTACTGTTGGAGGGTGGTCTGCTGTTGAGCCAGAAGACGTACTAGCTCCTCCATCTTCCCTCCTTCGTGGGACCGTGGGAGGGGATTCAGTCTATCCTACTTCCGACACCAATATATAACCTAAGGAGGTTTGCTGGGATCCCAAATCTTTGCAGGAGTATGCCTGCTAACCAATTAGCCCCAGAAGCCTCATCCTTTAAATATAAATTGGTTTAATTCATTCAGAAATTACTGTCATGTACTTTCCCTCAGAGCTTTCAAAACAAACAAAAGCAGTTTCTCAGAGCCAACAACTAGAGCTAAAACTTGATTTTGATTTTTTTCTTGATTCTTGTTGAGACTCAAGGTTCTCGGCTCATTTTTAGTGAGACTCGAGAAAACTCCTGGTTATTGACACTTTCTCGGTCGAGATTTGTTTCCCGATTTACTTACCAGAGCTGCTGTTCTTGGAGCTGTTGCTCTCTCTTGTTTTCCTCTCTCTCTCTCTCTCTCTCTCATTTTCTTGTCTTCATCCACCAACTCCACGAGAAAACAAACAAACAAAAAACTGTGCATGTGCAAAAAGGCCACCAGTTTGTTCTGTGCATGTGAAACCCTTTTTAAAAATCACTGCCATTTTGGAAAAGTTAGCTGTTCTGTGCATGTGCAGTGTCAATCTTGTGCTTGTGCAGACTGGCTGCTCTTTTCCAAAATGGCGACGACACTGCTGAAAAAGGGCTGTGTGTGCGCAGAATGACCCAGTTGCCATTTGCGTATGTACAGTTGCTTTTTTATTTTTGAATAAGGTTCTCTGTTGCATCATTAGCGAGATCTTCCCAAGATATCTCTGTGTGCTCAAGATTCTTGCAAGATTCTCATGAGAATAAAAATAATTCTTGTTTCAGTCCTACCAGCAACAACATATCCAGTCTCTTCTCTTCCCCAATTTAAGATTTTTTCTTAAAAATCTGCAGCAGAGTATATTTTATAGCACGCTGCGGTCTGTGTTTGGTTCCACTCAGCCCCCACTCAGTTTTACCGCAGTGAAACTCACAAATGTGCAGGTGTTCTTCCTCACTGCGCTCTGCCCCTCCCCCCCAAGAAGTTGTCGCTCCTCTGATGCTCCAGGCTCTCACCTGTAGCTCTATGGCACTGTATGCACACAAGGCTGTACATAACCTAACTGATGGGATACGGACTTGTGGGTGTGCATTCACCCAGATTAGCTAGCATTCGCCCACATGGCAGTCAGGATGCTCCCAGACCCCACCGTGAGTGGGGGCTGTGAAGGGGGGGTCTGGGCAAACACCTGGTGACCACCTAGTACATGGGCAGATGAACATGCATCTGGTGGGGGCTATTGTCTCATTTGTTAACACTCACTGTCCCTTGTTCCTTTCCAGGGTTCTTCAATACTCAACTGGTTAAAGTCTTTCCCCACATACACAGGGGGTTTACCTTAAAGCAGGGACCCGAGCTGACTGCATTGCTGCAATTTGCAGTGATTTTTGCAGAATCAGCCAATCCTCGCAGTGCCAGGCTGAAATTGCAGTGACACTGCAGTGGGGGCTGTCTGCAGGATCTTTAAATCCTGGCTCAGGCATAAACTTGTTGCCTGACCCCAAACTAAAACTGTTGCTGCAGCTGCCATCTGTCCAGGAGGTGTGACCATGACCCGAGGGTAAATAGGCCCCTGGGAGATAAATTGTGGGTGGGTGGGGTCTGAAGGCCCTATGTTTGGGTGAGGGAGATCTTGGGTTTTAATATGAGGTGGGAATTCTGGGGTGCTGAAATTCCAGAGGATTTGAGTTGTGTTTGATTAGCAAAGTTGTGATTCTATGTCAAACCTGTTGCAAAGTTGCTTCCCAGCATGCATAGTTATGCAAATCAAGTTAATTATGCAAATATTAATGCTCGCGGTGAATTTGCAGAATTTGGCTTCACAGGTTGCAGAATTTAAGATTTTTTGGTGCAGTGAACTCGGGTCCCTGCCTTAAAGCCACTCTCGGTTTCTTGGTGGCATATCTTTCCCTGACACCTGGACAGTTTCCTGTCCCCTCAGGAGCTGCTTAAACTGTCATTTTCTACTCACCCTCTCTCTAGGATGTCAACTGCACTTCCCCTTAAAGGTGGCAGTACACTCAGTTACAGGCATAATAATTTGGTTGCTTGACACCAATTTAATACAAATGTGAATTCCATTCACTTCAATGGGATTTTTGCCAGCACTAAGGTCTAGTGTCAGCACCAAATCTCTGGAGGATCTCACTGTAAAACAGAACCAAACCTAATTCCCTTAGAACTGGATGGCAATCTTTTGAAAACATAGAACAAGTAGTACTTGAGATTAAAGGGGTCAATAGAAAGCCCACCAAAATCAATGGAAATATTGTTATTGTACCTGCTTAAATTTCAGCTCAAACAAGAGAGTATTTCAGTGTGCATCTGATTACAAATGTGGTAGCCTTTAAAGTAATCAGTATGTAATAAACAAAAGCATAAAAGAGCTTTAAAACCATGTTTGGCTCTCCCCAGTGCTGTTAGACTTTTTCCTTTCCTGATAGTTGGAAAAAATGAATGGAGATTGGCAGACAGGCTCACTAGTAAACAAATGTTTATAGTGCAGATTCATGTAAGACACCATAACAGCTTACAACAACTCTGTGTGCATGCTTATTATGCAATTCAATTCAATTAGTTTATTAAGGATCAGCTTTCGCCATAAATCCAGATACACAAGTCAAGAAGCACAAAATAAATAATTTACAAATCCAGAAGCTACCCTCTCAAACACAAACAAAATACAATCACAAAATAGGTATTAGGAGTATGCATGTCGTTTTCGTTATTACAATGATGATAAGGAAAATTGTCATTTTCATTATTGCAATAACAAAAATGACAACTGAGAATAACGATAACAAAAACGACAACCGAGAATAACGATAACGGTAATGATAACGATACCAATATAAAAAACTATACCAAAAATGATACAAAAAACAATACCAAAAACAATAACAAAAACGATAACAAGAAACAAAAATGACAATGTCGTTATCATTGCTGTTATTATTAGTGATTTGGCAGTTTTGTTTTAGAGGGAAAATGTAGAGAGGGGAGGAGGGAACAGACATCTCGGAGTCTTAACAGGATTGAACTCTTGAACTGTGCCTGTGTTGGGAGGGTCGAGCAGCTCAGCAGTATCTGATGGATGTATCCCTGGCCAATGAACAGCACAAGGAAGCCCCAGCAGTCTCATGGGACTCTGTGATTGCTCAATGCCTGCTGCCTCCCACAACCAATCAGAAGGGCTCTAGGGGAGGGCACTGCAGCCCTTTATAATGGGAGGGCCAGGTTTTTTCTCTCCGTTGTGTGAGAGCTCTGCTTGTCAGGTTGTGTTTACAGAACTGTGGTGCTTGTACATAAAAATCCTCCCTAGCCCTCATTGTATTATTTATTTATTAGGTATTCCCACCAATACCTTTCCTTCCTCATACCCTACATTTTACCTTCTCCCTTTCCCTGTCCTTCCCCACCCTGTATATTATATAGAGATAGGTAGCATAGATTAGATATAGATATATATTATAGACATATAGATTAGATTAGAATAGTTATATAGATAATTGATTAGATAATAGTTTTTCTTTCCTCTTCCCCTGTCTCCCTTAGATTTAGATAAATATTGGTTATGCACAGGAATCAATAATGATACTGATACCAAAAATAAAATCTTTGTTTGAAAAGGTACCGATATCAATAATGAATATCAATATCGATAACAAAAATGATACCGATATTGATATTGATAATGAAAATGATATTAAAAATGATACCAAAATAACAAAAACGATAATGACAATGAAACCAACATTATAGTTAATAACAATAACAAAAATGAGATTTTTAAATAACGAAAACGAAAATAACATAGGGGCCTGGTGCACACCCCTAATAGGTATGGAAATTATGTCCCAGATAAATGTCCTTGCTCTTTTATGGAGCATGACTGCAGACAGACTTGGCCCCTGGGTCATAAAATCCAGGTTGGTAATCCATGCTCTTCAAGGAACAGGGGGTCTAAGGCCCTAGGTTGAAGTGATGGAGATTACATGTGCTTGCTTGTCTACAGAGCACAAATACAGACAAACCTGGCCGCTGTGACAGAAAAATTCAGACTAGATGGCTCAAATACAACATACTAGGCTCCTTGGTCTAAAAACCAATCTAAATATTATGATATTAGATACATGAGTACAGAGATCACAATCTATTAGACACAAACTTGTGACGTATCTCTTCCACTCTAAGAGCAAATAGTGCTAGTCATGGTAAGAAAGGCTTGCTCTCTTGCTGAAGGATCCATATGATTTTCTTGAAACTGGAAAAAGCATTTAAAATGGGAGGCAAAGGAAATACATACTCAGATCTAACAACGTTATTTATTCTTTTATTTATTTATTTTATTTTTTAAAACTTGTTATTCCACCCATCCTGCCACAGGCAGCTCTGGGCAGCTTACAATAAAAACAAAATAAAACAACATTATCAATGAAAACAACACATAAAAGGGAGGGTGTAAAAATATTCCATATCACCCACTCTAACCCACTCCCTCCCCACCCACCAAAGACTAGGCGGAACAGCCAAGTTTTACAATTGTGTCAAAAGGAGGGGAGATCTGGGGCCAAACAGTCCTCCAATGGCAGGGAGTTCCACAATCGTGGAGCGGCCACCGAGAAGGCCCTCCCCATCATAGCCCCCCGAGAAACTCTGGGGATGTCGAGGAGAGTACCCCCCAATGACCGCAGGGGCCAATCCAGGACCCGAGTGGTGAGGTGATCCCGCAGATAGGTTGGGCCAAGGCCGTTAAGGGCTTTATAGGCAAGCACCAACACCTTGAATCAGGCCCGGAAGACTATAGGCAGCCAGTGCAACGAACGAAGAACTGGTGTAATATGTTCCCGGCAGCCCAGTCCCACCAGGAGACGGGCCGCTGCCGTCTCCAAACTTTCACCATGGGTAGCCCCATGGAGAACGTGTTACAGTAGTAACCTAGAGGTGATGAAAGCATGGATGACAGTGGCCAGGTCAGAGTCCGAAACATACGGCCGAAGCCAGTGCACCAGATGCAGTTGGCGAAAGGCACTCCTTGCCACAGCCTCCACCTGGACATCCAGGCGGAGCCGTGAATCAAGGAGTACCTTATACAAGGGACATTCTAATACATAATGTATCGTATCCTCAACTATCCCTGGACATCTAGGGCAGCATCTCTCTGGTCTGGGAATCCCCATTCTACGCCTCTCCAGCATTGTGGTGGGCATTTGCTCTAATCTTAATCTGGTCAGGGCCATCCAGAGTTTCCACTTAAAGTCAAGCTTCAGATATTTCTTCATTCCCCAGGTTTGTTTGACTAAGATGTATAGGGGGGCTATTTGAGAAAAACAAACCAATGCAATTATGCAATATGCATCTGTGAATAAAACGAAATGCCTCCGGCTCCCAATGAGAGTTGCCAGCTCTTATACTTGTATCATGTCTTGTAATGTTTGCAATTTTCCTGAATGTCCAAGCTCCTGGAATCATGGGCATAGATTCAGTTTTCATATGAAAAAAGAGAGTTTCCAGGCCTCGTAAAAGAACCCAAAATATATTTTAAAAATAATTTCATAATTTTAAAGCCAGTCTCATAATTTGGGGAGCCTTACATATGATTTTTGAATGTTTCGACTGACAATACCACAAAGACATCACAAGTAACCCAGTCTTTGCTCTTAGCTCCATTTTATCAAAACATTTTAGTGCATACATCCATATGACTCATAGGTGCCATGCTCTTCTGTCCTCTAATCTCTTCATGTCAACAGTAAAACATATGATAGTGTGAGACTTACCCTGATAACCCTGAGTGAGTACAGCATGAGATTTAAAGACTTGCTATACTCCTTTTATTTAAAATTTGTTACAATTTTAAAATGAAGTATTTCCCCATTACCACCAATGGGGAATGCAGTGAACATAGGTCTCCAAATATAATCAACACATTTGCACTTGAAATGAGATTTAACTAGGATACTTAAAATGTAATTAATATATGAATGAATCTGCTTCAAATTGCTGGTTTTGACCTACAAAGTCCTAATGGCCTGGGCCCTACACATCTACAAGATCACCTTCCTCTATGTCCTTCAGCAGCCTCCAAGGTCAGCTGAGAGAGCCCTCTTGCATGTTCAACCATTAGCCCATGTCCATCTGACCCAGGCACGCAGAGATGTATTCTCAGTGACGGTTCCAGAGCTCCCTTCCCCTTGAAGGTTCTCCTTAGAGCTGAACACAAAATCTTAGCCTGGTTCCAATTCGGTCAGAACCAGGCATTTAATTCAGTTTGAACAGGAATCTGAACTAACCATCAGTCCGATCATTCATTCCAACTGGATCAAACAAAACACTAAAACCATTTGTGTATAAGCAAAAGGACCATTTTGTTTATGTTTTGTTTTCCAATGGACTGGTTGTTTGGAATCACCTCTAGTTCTCATAAACCCTAGTTTGAGCATCTTTCAGAGGCAGAGTAATACCTATTTGGCCAGGCATTTAAGAGGCAGGGGTAGATTCTGGGATGGAGGTGGCAGGGAGCAATGTTATAATTATTTTACGGGGTTTTATCTTGTATTTTATGTTTTGATGATGATGCTAGTTACCCTGAGCCTTTGGGGATATGGAAAGGTAGACATCAAAATAAACCTGTGTGTGTGTATATATATATATATATATTTATATAATTATATATACACAATATGTGTGTATATATATATATATATAGAGAGAGATAAAGACATTAAAAGTGAAAGAAATCACATATACCCTCTCAATCTCTCTCAACTAATTATCCAAAGGAAGCTCCCCACCACAGGAGATGTAAAATATGACTTCACATCTCTACTGAGAACAGCATCCAGACATCCCATGGCAATCTATTCAGAATACAAGGGACCAACAACTGCAAATCTAAAAGACCTCATTCAGTGCACTAAATACCCCCATGGGAACTATGTAAATGAAACCCAACAACCCTTGCACAGAAAAAAGATCATGGACAAAAGCAGAGATTCTACTTTTGGCATGCACTTCTCCCAGTGACTACTCTATTTCTGACTTCTCTGGCCTTGTCTTAAAGGAAGCCTATGCAACGCTTTTAAAAGACAAGCCTGGGAACAAAAATTCATAGCTCTACTAGATACGAAGAACAATGGACTCAATTCGGACATGCGTTTCAGAAGCCATTACAGAAATTTGTAAGTCTAATGACTGTCTACAGTTACAAGAATATTTAATTTTACTTACTATCAGCAGCTCTTACTCTTCCCACCTTGTTGTATTCCACCTTTTTGAATTGTGGACCTCCTTCCTGAGTCTTGTTCTTCTCACCTTCTCCCACACCCCGACCTCCCGCCATTGTTTTCAGTCACTGCCTATACATACAGCGCTTTGCTCAGTCTGCAGTTCTAACTCCTGACTTGCCTGACTTGACAAAGCACCCTGTGAGGTCCCAAAGCTTGCATACCTCCACCAAATGTAGTTGGTCCAATAAAAGATATTATTCTACTACTTTGTCTCTATTGCATTAGGCCACACAGTCTCACCTGAATGTGATGTTTTCCCTGCTAGGTATTTTTCGGTATATATACCTGTACATGTCTTTGCTGATGGTTTTATAGTTTCTATTAAATTCGTACTGCAACGACATGGCTTGGAACACTATCTTTAGCTTTTACGAACTCTATTTCTGTTGCTGGCTTATCTCCACATCCTATATTTTTCATTTCCAAAAGACCATCATAATAATGCCAACTTTCACTCTCTCCACATTTGTGCCGTAATCCAAGTCTGAACTAAATCCAGCTCCTTCTTCAAGGTAATGTATTTAGCAGAAAGATGCCTGGGGATGGGGTGTTTGGCAGGCTGGCACGCCAAAACCGCGGTCCGGGTTGGGCAGGGGTCTGGTCAGAGTTCTTGAAGAGAGTCCCCCCGTGACTGGGAGGTATGAAGTGGGGTGACCCGAAAAGGATTTGCGCAGTAATCCCAGCCCAAACCCAGCTCCTTATTTGAGGCTATGTATATAGCAGATAGCGGGGTGGGTGGGGTGTGTGTGTATGCTAGGCTGGCATGTCGAAACTGCGGTCCGGGTCGGGATCTGGCCAGAGTTCTTGAGGAGAGTCCTGCCGCAACAGGGAGTTGTGAAGTGGGGTGACCCGAAAAGGATTTGCGCAGTAATCCCAGCCTGCTCCTTATTCGAAGCTATGTATATAGCAGATAGCAGGGGGTGGCGGTGTATACCTCACTGGCACGCCGAAACTGCAGTCCGGGTCGGGCAGGGGTCTGGCCAGAGTTCTTGAGGAGAGTCCCCCAGCGACAGGAAGGTGTGAAGTGGGGTGACCCGAAAAGGATTTGCGCAGTAATACCAGCCCAAATCCAGCTCCTTATTCTGGGCTATGCATATAGCAGATAGCGGGGTGGGTGGTGGGTGGGCGCCGGTGTATGCCAGGCTGGCACGCCGAAACCACAGTCCGGGTCGAGCAGGGGTTTGGCCAGAGTTCTTGAGAGTCCCCCAGCAATAGGGAGGTGTGAAGTGGGGTGACCCGAAAAGGATTTGCGCATTAATCACAGCCCAAACCCAGCTCCTTATTTGGGGCTATGTATATAGCAGATAGCGGGGGGGAGGGGTACACCAAGGTTGCACGCCGAAACTGTGGTCTGGGATGGGCAGGGGTCTGGACAGAGTTCTTGAGGAGAGTCCCCCCGCGACAGGGAGGTTTGAAGTGGGGTGACCCGAAAAGGATTTGCACAGTAATCCCAGCCCAAACCGTGCTCCTTATTCGAAGCTATGTATATATCAGATAGCGGGGGGGACGGGGGGGGGGCGGTGTATACCTCGCTGGCACGCCGAAACCACGGTCCGGGTCGGGCAGGGGTCTGGCTAGAGTTCTTGAGGAGAGTCCCCCAGCGACAGGGAGGTGTGAAGTGGAGTGACCCAAAAAGGATTTGCGCAGTAATTCCAGCCCGAATCCAGCTCCTTATTCTGGGCTATGTATATAGAAAATAGTAGGGTGTGAGTGTGTATGCCAGGCTGGCACACCGAAACCGTGGTCTGGGTTGGGCAGGGGTCTGGCCAGAGTTCTTATTTATTTATTTTATTTCAAAACATTTATATCCCGCCCCTCCTGCAAAGCAGCCCGGGGCGGCTCACAACACAATTAAAACAATAAAATACATTAAAATTCAATAAAAACAACATATATTTCATATAAAAATATAAATATAAACAGGGCT
>QEPC01003278.1:3917712-3957642 GCA_003113815.1 Sphenodon punctatus
TTAAAAGGCTTGGGGCCAGGCGAGCTTCCTCCGGAAGGGAGTTCCACAGCCGCGGCCCCACCACCGAGAATGCCCTCTCCATCGTGGCCCCCCGCTTAACACGGGGGACCTCTAAGAGGGCACCCCCGGCAGACCGCAGGAGCCGTCCTGGAGCGCGAAAGGCGAGGCGGTCCCTAAGGTATGAGGGGCCAAGACCGTATAGGGCTTTATAGATCAACACTAGGACCTTGAACTTGGCCCGGCACGCTATCGGCAGCCAGTGCAGAGTTCGGAGCACCGGTGTAATATGCTCCTGGCGACCCATCCCCGTAAGAAGACGAGCCGCCGCATTCTGCACCAGCTGCAGCCTCCGGGCCAAGAACAAGGGAAGCCCCACGTAGACTCTCTTGAGGAGAGTCCCCCAGCGACAGGGAGGTGTGAAGTGGGATGACCCAAAAAGGATTTGCACAGTAATCACAGCCCAAACCCAGCTCCTTATTCAAGATTATGCGTATAGTAGATTGCAGGGGGGGTGGCGTATGCCAGGCTGGCACGCCAAAACCACGGTTCGGGTCTAACCCGGGTTCTTTTTGGTCATTCCTACCTTAGAAATGTGAATAAGGAACTGAGAATAAGGAACCAACTTCAGCCCCATTGTAACTGTAGACTACCTGTGATCCTCCAGGTCCCTTCTAACTCATTTCTATGCCGCCTCATAATTTTTTTTTGGAGCCTGACTGAGGATTTTTGGACATGTAGAGTTGTTGGGATGCCTCTCAACTAGAGTGGCCATACCGCCCCTGTAAAAGAGGACACTTATGAAAAATACATGGTGCAGGGCGACACTGGAAACACTGCAGCCCTCCAACATGGATTTTTCATAAGTGTCCTCTTTTACAAGGGCGGTATATACCGGCCACCCTACAGCCCTGCAGCTCGCCCAGGCAGGGTGCGATCAGGGCTCCTGGGGAGACGGCTGGGCAAAGAGGAAGGGGGAGGTGCCCATTAAACCCGAGCTTCTTTGAAATCTGTAGGCGCTTTGCCATTGACTCCACCAGGCCTTTCTCCTCCCCACGGCGCTCTTCTGTGCTTGCGTCAGAAGACCTACCTCAGCTGGGTCCCGCCCCACGCTACAGCCCCCTTCTGAGAGACCCGCACTCCCACCACCGTCGGGGAGGGGGCGCGCGTGCGCGTGCGGTTGGGGGGGAAAGGCGTTACTGACGCTCTGCGCCGGCTGACCGCCAGCTCTCTATGGTCGCGCCCGCCTCCGTTGCTACTGGCAGGAGGTTTGTTTACTTCCGGGAGCCAAGCTGCTCTGGGGGCAGGGCAGACATCGGGAGCGCGCTCTCTCTCGCGCCTCCCCCCCCCCCCTTCCCTGCTCCCCGCCTGCCGGTCATGGGGGAGGTCGAGGAGCAGGTGCCCGGTGCCTTGCCCCCGCCCTGTGTGTGGCGGCGGTTGGGGTCCTCGGAGCTCAAGGTGGCACCTCCTCCCTCCCGGGGCTGTTCCGGGGGCGCCATACCCCGCCTCCTCCCCCCATTTCTATGCTCAGGGACACTCAGCCACCTCGCCTCGCGCGGAGGGAACGGCTGGTGGCCGGCGCTGCAGGAGGACAGTGTGTGTCTCTGTGAAACACGCAGCTCGTTCTAGGCTCCTCTGTCCCCTAGTGCCCCCTTCCTGCAACACCCGCATTCCAGGGCAAGTGCAAGTGACGTTTCCCTTTAATGCTGGTACCTCGGTGGCCGGTGCTGTTCTATCAAATCCATGCTGACAGTGAGTGTTAGAGAGTGTTGTTGCCCTGTCAGGTCCCAAATGTAGGAAATAGAGACAAAGTCGCTCAGATGACATCTTGCATTAGAACAATTTATGCCGGTGAGACTGGGCAAGCCTTTTTAGGGGCCACTCTAGGCCCTTCCTCAGGCATGTGGCACAGCGCCACTCAGAAATATATAAACGGAGCAAATGTTGGGCAGGTGTCTATGAGGACGCACGGAATGACGTGGGTTGGAGTCGATAAGACAACGTAACTTGCGGATGTATCGATGACACTGTCGCGCCGCCATTATACATTGAAGTGTCAGGACTGAGCTGGAGTTTAATACTCCTCTCTGTATATCCTACACTGCACTGATGTGCCTTCTGCCTTCGTACTCCTTTTCTCTCCAGTACTTTCCATTATTTAAGTTTAGACAGCTACTTCATTTTGAAATGTTGGGGTAGAAGGGCTGCTTAGTGTTTTGACATGAAAGCTCTCGATTCCTTTGTAAGATGTACTGTTTCATTTATAGGGTGATCGTATCTGACCATTATGCATAGAGATAAATACAAAACAATCAGATGAATAAATGATAAACCTGGACATCTGCTGTCTTTCTCACCTAGATTTAAAGGGTTTCTAGAAAATTGGTTGGTTTTAGGCAGAAGTGTGTTTCAGTGTAGTTTTTATGATTAGGATACAGGATTGATTTATTTATAAAAACACATTCAAATAGATTAAAATCCCATTAAAAACCCACCCTCTTTCCTAAACCCACCCACCCCAACCCACCAAACGCTTTGTCAAAAAGAAAGGTTTTTACACTGCCTTTGGAATAGGGCTTTGATGGACCTCTTGGGGAAGAGAGTTCCACTGGGGCAGCAACCGAGAATACCTTTCTTCGGACCCTTGTATGAACAAGATTGGTAGGTGGTACCTGCAAAAGAGCGCTCTTGGCCGACCACAAGGGCCAGGTGGAGCATGGTAGGAAAGGCAGTCTTTCAGACGCGTGGGGCCTAGGCCATTTAGGGCTTTAATGGTCAAATTCAGCATCTTGAATTGTGCCTGGATAACTATAGGTAGCCAGTGCAGACTGTAAAGCACAGATGTAATGTGCTTACGGTGACCAGTCCCCCAAAGGAGCTGGGCCGCCGTATTCTGCCCCAGCTGAAGCTTCCTAACAGTCACCAAAGGCAGCCACATATAAAGCGCGCTGCAGTAATATAGCCTTAAGGTAATGAAAGCATGGATGATGGTAGCTAGATCTAAATCAGAAAGAAGGGACCGCAGCCTCCTCACCACATGGGGTTGGTGAAAAATGTTCCTGGCCACCACTGCAGCCTGATGTTCTGGGTGCAGCAAGGGGACCTGAAGCACTGAAAAGCTGCGAACCTGTGTAACCAGTGGGGCTGGACAGGATTCCCAATCCCCTCCAAGTCACAAGTTCAGCCAACCTTGATCCTTGTCTGGATTCAGCTTCAATCAGTTTATGCTCATCAGTCCCCAGCAGCAGCCAGGCATTGGGTAAATACCAAGACTGCAAGACCTGGGTCGGATGAAAAAGAGGTCGAGCTGGGTGTCACCAGCGTACTGATGGCACCTCACACCAAGCTTCCAAATAATCTCACCCAGCAGCCTCAGATATGCGTTTATCCAGAGGGAAGATAAGATTTTTATACTGCCCCTGAGCTGCCATTGGGGTATGGGGGTGGTATAAAAATAATATTAATAAATAAAATGGAACTCTGTGGGATGCAACTGGGGAGATCATGAGGGAACAGCAAGCAATCTCCCATCACCACCTCCCTGACAGGAATGAACAAGAGCAGTCCCATGCACCACTGCCAGGTCCCACTGTTGTGTCAACAACACCTCATGATCAGCTATCCAAGGCCACTGAAAAATATAACTAGATCAACAGGGTGCAGTTCCCTTTGGCAATCTCCAAGCATAGAACATTGAACAAAGCTACAAGCACAATCTCTGTACTATACCCCGGACAAAAACCTGATTGAGAAATGGGTCCAGGAATCCAATAGCATCGAGATGAACCTGAAGCTGCTGGGCAACCACCAGTTTACTAACCTTCTCCAAAAGGGAAGGTTAGAGACATGTTGATAACTAATCTAACCAATAGAAACCCTCTAATCCTGTTTTACCTCCTACTTTTTTGCAGACAGATCATAATTGTATGCCTGTAATAGCAAATATGAGGTGCGTAGAATATTTACTGGCTGCTGGTGGGTTTAATTTTTTCACTGCATCACAATAATGCAGAGTTGTGAATTTTGAAATTGCTTTTCGAGAAACATCACATTGGTGTGTATTGGAGACAGGATACCAGTCTAAGTGGATCACTGGTGCTTCTGGCATATAAGTTCCACTATAATTACATACACAAATGTTATTGGTTGGTATTTTTATTATTTGGAAAATAAAAGTGACTATTACTGAGTAATTGTCATCATTTTTTATTTAATGGCACGGGCTTTCGCCATGGTCAAATAGATACACAAGTACAATAATAAAACAAGGTACAATTCCAGACAAATAAAATAACAAAGTGCTTCAAATCCTATATAAGTGTGCAGGACAAAACAAAAAGAAAAAAGTCGTCAGACTTGCTCTAAAGAGAAAACAGATTAATGAATACAACTTAAAATTGTATACTATAACATAAGGAATGAACAGCGAAAAGCGATAGAACTCCTCCAGCCCAGACTGCTCAAATGATCAGGTAGAGCTAATGAAATCACAGCAGCAATTTACTATTCTTAATTGGCAGAACTTTTAATACTTGATCTCACGAAAGCTCTTCTTTTTATTGTGAGGCCAACAAATGTTGATACTGCCAACAAATCATCTCTAGCAGACAAAATGAGAAATGATTTATAAATATTTCCTTGATCTATTTTCCCAGCCCTAGTTGTAAATGGAGCCAGACAAACATTTCTGAGCCTCTGATAATAAGGGCATCTTAACATAAAATGTTCCACTGTCTCTATCTCTCCTAAGGAGCAAGTACAACAGCATAGTTCATATTTAACCTTGGCAAATCTCCCCTCCACGACCGCAGTTTGAATTAACTGAAATCTTAGGAGTGTATAGTTTCGTCTCTGTATTTTATTAACAAATTTATCAAGATAAGACTCAAAAAAGAAATTATTCTTTACCAGGCCCAACAATGGTGCTACCCTCCATTGTCTAACCACAGCAAGGTCTTCCTGCATATGAATGTCCCTTAACTTAAGGGACGTTTCTTTCTTGACCACAGCAGTATTCCCCCCCCCCCCCCCCCAGCTGCCAGGGCTTGCCCTCCCCGGCTGCTGGGCCTTCCTTGACTCCCCCCCCCCCCCCCCCAAACAAAAGAAAACCCCATAGATTTTAAGAGGGATGCCAAGTAATTCAACCAGGGATAAACTCTGACCCCAGTGTGGTCCAAGTCTTCCATTAGACATTGGACTGATAGCATATTTTGTTGCTGATTTAACAGTCTCAGCTGAAACCTTATCAAAGCCATTTCCCCAAAATATTCTACAGGAAGAATACCCGTTTCTGCTCTAACAGCTGCCCCAGGGACGCGGTTTCCTACAATCGGCGAAGAATTGATTTTGAACCCGCTCTAGTTCTTTATTATTAAGATAATTGTCATCATGTACAAATTCTAAACAGTTCTAATTTTAAATTACTATGACTTGATCTTAGTACAGTTTCTGACAGAGAAGTGTCCGCTTCCCAAAGAAACACCACCATTCACATATTTGTTAGCTGTGTCAACAGAGGCTAAAGACTGACTTGACCTAGAAACAGAATTACTTGCGTGGCCATCTAGACAAGTGGCCCCTGGAAAGTTAAAGTTTAACTCATTTGGTTGAAAATCAAAGAATTGCTGGAAAGCTTGAGCTCTTGTGCCTCGTTATTTAGTTAAGTAGAACTTTGGTTTCTAGGGTAGTTGGCCTCTGGATTGACAAAATTCCATTACAGTTTTACTAAAATTATCTGTGTGTGATATCGTATGTGTAGATAGGGCTGAAACCTCCTGAGGCACTGCACGTTCTTTTTGAAAGAGTCTTGTGGTTAAAGCAGAGGATTTGAAGCTAGCAAATGAGTTCTAGTCCCAGCTTGCCATGAATTTCCTATATGAGCTTGGCTGAATCACTTACATTGTTTGTTTCCCTATCATATTGATGGAGAAACAGAGACAATGGGGGCGATCCCAAACTTATATGCAGGATATGCACGTGCAGTGCATGTGGCTTGTGCGTGGGCTAACATGGCTGTGTGCACTTTCTGCACAAGGGTTACGTGTGAGATGCGCACACATGGTTTGCGCAGCACGTGGAGTTTGGGATCTTGTATAATTACAAGTGCTACCATCACCTGTCTGTGACCAACTTTGCTGGTCCTCACCCAGGCTGGGTCTGGAATAGCTTTCCACAGTCCCATCCCCATTTGTGTTCTCTAGCTGTCCTCTTTGCAGGTTCTTCCTATAACTGGGACCTCTTCATCCAGTTGGAGGAGAGCTAGAAACAGGAAGTTGGAATGGGACTTCTACGTAGTCCTCTGGTCAATCAGAGCTTTTGGGATTGACAGATCAACACCTTCTGCCTTCCAATTGTAAGCAATTGTGAAATTCAGATGGGGCTGTCAATTTTTTTTAAAAAAATTAGATTCTCAGACAATTCTAGAATTGTCATGATCTATTATAAATGGTGTCTTGGGAGCTGCATTCGGCTCTTTGGAACCTCTGCTGAGACTCTCGGAAGAAAAAGCTGCCTGGAGTTGGGGTGCTTCCCCCCCCCCCCCTTCCATCTCATGTACAGGTGCCCTGAGTGAGGAGTGGGCTGAGGAGGGGCAAGTGAAGGCAGTAGGAGGTAGCAGACTTAGGACAGCGAGAGAGTGTACATGTGTGAGATTCTCTGAGACTTTATGCACATGTGAAAGCGCGAGGGCTAGAACGACATTTGATGGCCGCTCTTGGCCATATGAAGATCACGAAGTATGGCTCTTCAGATTGGGAATTTTGACCACCCCTGTTCTATTAAGTGGAGCTATGGTATCCTGAAATATGGGATGTCTTAAAATATAGGAAAGAGAGATGGCTTTCACAGCACTGGTATTGATGTGGAGAGGGCAGTTTTCAAATAGTCCTTCTCCCTCAAAAAAAAAACCCTATCCATATATTTTTTAGAAAAAAATACTTGTTTCTTGGAGTGAGCAAGGTTTAGTAGCCACTGTTAAAAGATTTAAATACAATATGTTTGAGACCCTTGTTTTCTAGGTTGGGGGAAATTGTGAGGGTTAGAATTACATATTACTAGGGATGGTTTTGGATTACAGAGTCGTATAATAGAAGGGGTCAGTGGTTGCCCTCGCTTCTGAGGATGGAAAGGTGTCTATTTTTAGAGCAAATGTATCTTTTCAGATGAGTGGTCAGATTTGGGGCCTATCGCCATTTACAGTGTTTCTAATCCAATTTGAAAACACTGAGTTAAAGTGTAAATGTAAGTGATTTATTTATTTATTTTGGATCACAGTCTCGCTCTGCTTTCAGAATGAGATTTGTGTGTGTGTATTTTACTTTTTTGGTCATATCCTCCCCAGGGTTTACTATAAAATTCTTATTTAAACTTGTCATTTTTTTTTAATTTTTCAGGAAATAGTCATAAAGGACAAAATAATTTGGTTAGTAGAATTTGGTATAGTGACTAAGCGCGCAGTACCTGGACTTGGGGGGGGGAGGGGAAGGCCCCTGTTCAAGTCTCCCCTTCTCCAGAAACTCACTGGGTGACCTTGGGCCAGTCACAATATTGTCTCAGCCTAACCTACCTCATAGGGTGGCTGTCAGGTTTAAAAGTTGTGTTAGATTGTTCTGTGTAAAGCACTCCGAGTGCCATGGCAGGGGGTTGCTATATTAAAAGAAAAATTATTATTATTATTTATTTATTATATCAAAGTATATCTACTTGATATATCCATATTAGCAGAACTCAGGAGACAGGACTCAAGCTAGCCTAAAGAATGGTAGCTTTGATGAAGCTGAGGGGGAAAAAAGAACAACAAGAAACAGAAGAAATAGGAAAATACAGCAGAAGATAAAAGGGAAGGTTGGATTGGCGGGAGTAATGCATGGACCTAATTTTTCCTAATATTGAAGCTATTTTATTTATGTTTTAGAATCAGGTGCTGTTTTCACATTTGGAAAAAGCAAATTTGCAGAAAATATTCCTAGCAAGTTTTGGTTTAAAAATGACACGCCTTTGTATATATCATGTGGAGATGAACATACTGCTGTTGTGACAGGTTTGTAAGAATTCAATAAATATGTTTTACAATACAAAAATTGTGAACCTATGGTTTTTAGTATTGCTTCCAAGTAGCATTATAACAAGAAGATTGCTATTCTTAGGACAAATAATATAAATTCCATTGGAGTCTCTGGTAGTTGTTGTGGATTTAACAAAAGCACCCAGGCTGGTCTTTAGTATATAAGAAAAATATCAGGTCAATGCAAGCCAAACTAACTCTGCTTATTTAGAAAAATTCTGAATATGCCAGTGTCTACTACCCAGTCCTAAATAAGGTCTGTAGTGAAAGGCACTGATTTTAAAAGCACTTCTGTGTCCATAGTTCCATTGCAAAAATCTAGGAATATGTCTGTGTGAGTGGTTATAAGCTCAGTGGTAAAATAATTGGCATTGAACTTAAAAATGAACTTTAGTGGTTTTTTCTGTATTTGAATAGCGGTTGAATGCAACTAGCAAAAGCTGAGTAGGAATCTTCATCTGAAACTAAGATGCTAGGATGCTAGAATTCTTAATTTTAAAACTTTTTGAGCTACAAATCAAATATGAACTGAAAATAATTCTCAAAAGATTAAGCCAAAAACATTTTTTGTAAATTCTACTGAAGTCACTAATAAATCTCATAAACATCCATTTGGTTTGCAGCAGATCACCATTTAAAAAAATAAGTTTTCTAAGCTATTCTAAGTGCTTTACAAAAACTTATATTCTGATATACCAGTGTCTGGCTAAAGTACATTAAATATTGTAGTTAATATGTAAAACACCTAACACTTTCCTCAAACTATTGATGTGCTATTCTGCCATTCTTCATAAATTACAGCTTTCCTGTGCTGTTTTACTTGTAATTATTGAGCCTATAATGTGGATGTTTTCTGCTCAGCTAAAATTAATATATTAATTCCTAGAAAGTTTTTCTGGCATTACTGCCAATTAAGCCTTGCAGAATAGTTTTCCCAGTGTGAGCCATTCACACACAAATGTGTGAGTTTTCTTTTAAATGCACCTTTTAGCCACATCATAAGAACGTAAGTGCCATGATCCATCGAGACCAGTATCCTGTCTCCAACAGTGGCAAGCTATAGTAGCTCAAGAGAAGTACAAGTACAGGTCATGGAGATGTGACTCATCTCCTGCTAACCACTCCCAACTAGCAGAATACACAGGGGTTTAAGCCCCAACTAGTAAGCATTTATGGCTCTATCCTATCTATTCCTTTAAGATGCAACCAGATCTCAGAGTGAACACTGGGGGGGAAACGTGCTCATCTGAAATGCACAGCCAAGACTAGGCATATGGTAGACACATATGGCCAGAAAGAAATCCACCAAGTATATGACCATATGTATAAGTTAAAAACAGACCAGGTACTGCAAGAGTGCAAACTTGGAAAATCTCTCCCACAGCCAGATCCATATGCATACACATCTGCAGAAATCAAAGAGGAACTTCTTGTAAAGAAGAAAAAAAAAAAATCAAAGAAAAATTCCCAGAGCTGTAAGGGCAGGTTATATGCTGCTGTTAAATTATTCTAAAATGCATACCATGTGTTTGGCCTAGCTACCTTTGTGCCATAAACCTCAACCTAATTTTACCAGAAAAATGTAGGAACATAAATAGCAAAGAAGTACTTTTCATGTATGCCTCTACTCTGGCACATCAGTCCCATGTACAGAGAATTCCAATTAGGAGAATGAATATTCTCTGTGGGAAATACAGTTGCTTCTATTGCTATGTAAATTGATGCATCTAGACTATGGGAGCGGAGCCATCGACTTCTATGGAGAATTACCCCATAGTAGGCCTTGTCTGAGCCCTCTTCATCAGTCTTTGGCCGTTTTTACATGGACACTCCCCCCACTGGGTGTGCGGGCAGGTGTGTGGTGGGTGGGTGTGTCCATGTAAACGTGGTGGCAATGGGTGGAGGTGTGTGCCCACCTCCACCTACTGCAGCCGCCCATCCATGCAGTCCATTTAAAAAGGGCCTTTGTGTCTAAAGTTCTACGGCTCTATGAAATCTAAGATTTTTTTTAATGAGAGAGAAGCCACTACTGGAGTAAACAACATCTGTGTCTTCTGGGTACAGTTTTCTGGTGCATGTCTGTGTAGTTCTCTGCTGGCATTTTTGACAGATTATTGAAGAGAACTCAACATTTCTCTTCTACTTTTTTCAGGAAAAGTGTGGCTTTTATTATTTGATCTTTTGACATTCTGAGAAGTGTCTTGAAACATCTGGTCAGAATATATCCCAGAGACTTTGTTTCATTCTGGTTTAAGACTTTCTCTTTTTATGACCTTGACATCTGTGACAGAAATTATGACTACTGTTTGTTCTAATGAAGTCAGGGTCAGTCATTGCCAGCCAGCTATTGAACATGACAAAGCCATGATATTTCCCATTTTTTCCAGCCATGACAAATAGCCATGGTTAGTAATTACCTTGTGTTGGTGATATATTTATGTATTTATTTATTTAAACTTATATGCCACCCTTCCCAAAGGCTCAGGGCTGCTTTACAGATCATAAAACATTAAAATACAAAACCCCTCCCCACCCCAACCCTATCACACCTCCAACAAATGCACCCAGTACCTATATGTCACTATAAAACATGTACGTACAGACACTTCTGAGTTCTCACTTTTATTGCCTTTATTTTGCAGACAATGGTAAACTATACATGTTTGGAAGCAACAACTGGGGGCAACTAGGTTTAGGAGTAAAGAATACTGTGAACAAACCAACTTGTGTGAAAGGTTTGTCTTTGTTTCTTGTTTGGCTTTTAATAGATCACCTGAGTGGAAATATCATTGTTTTATAATGTCACTCTTTATATTTCCTAATTAAATATGAGTCCCCTCTCTGATTTTTCATTTTTTTGAGCTTTTATGTTTTCTGGAGTTTGCGCACAGCTCAAGATGTACAGAATATATCTCTTTGGATACTTATATTTAAGGATTTCCATTCAGTGTAATCTCTTTGCCTGATCAAATGCATTCTGTATGCAAGGACACTTACTGGACTCTTGATTTCTGAAGTGCTGTCTGCTGGTACTTTAGAGACAAAAGGATAGCATCTTCATGGGGTCAATGTCCACTTCTGCCTGTGCAAACCCTGGCAGAAGGTCCATGTTGCTTGTTCTACAAATTTTCAGAAATGAGAGAGATGAGTGGGGCACTGATACATTCTTATGAAATGGATACAGATTAGTTGGATGGTTCAACTTTCTACCTTCAACTTTGCATGGTAATGAATGTGCTGGCTTTGAACAAGTGTAGCAGTCACATCTGCTTATAAACTTATGCACTTTTAATTCATAGCTTTAAAACCGGAAAAAGTGAAAATTGCTGCTTGTGGGAGAAATCACACTTTAGTTTTTACAGGTATGTAATCTATATTATTTACTTACTAGATAGTGCTTTAGGGGAAATTCTGCTTTTAGTCTCAAACATTAAAAGAAAGAAGTTGGCACTTAAAAATTCAGGCATTTGTTATGCATCACTGCCTTCTGCAATAGCTTTTCTGTGCCATAGTGCTTACAGATAAATCTTGCACAGGATTTTGCTAGCAGTAGCCAATCTGAAGAATTTCCTCTTCCCTTGATTTGGTGCAGAAGTGCCAGTCATCAACATTTCATTCAACTTCAGTAAAGCTCTGGACATAGAGAATACATCCTGTGCAGGTCTTACTAAAGTGAAGCACGTGCTCTCTGTTGGCTTGCTAAACTTGAAAGCATCATGCTAAGATAAAGCACTCAAAGAATTGCTGCAGGTTCTTATAATGTTTTAAAATTTGTATTAAATTGCTCTACCTTTCCTACTGTAGCAACCTTGTGTGCCTGTGGTGACATTGTGAAGAGAATAATTTTTGAGAGGTTAATATATATAGGACACAGTAAATTTATAGGGTTACAGTACAGTACACAACATTTTAATAAGGATTGAGCAAGTCAGTTTAAACAAGGTAAAAATTTACAACTTGACACAGATACTGTGACTGGATAGTTTTATGACCACTGTTAACATTTGTAGTTATGCATGTTGAAATAACATTTAGGGTAATTAAAAATCATGCTTCAGGGCACATGCTAATTAACTCAGAGATTAGTAAGAGATTCTTTCTCCTGTCCTGTTTAACATGTTGTACAATGGAAAATGTGCTTTATGGCGTATCTTTGCATTCTTCTAAACCATAAGGTGCTGACCTCTTCCAGTGAGCGCTAAATGGAACACTAGTTCTGTGTGGCATAGTAAATCTCTTCTAGCATAATTGCTTAATAGAAACCCTACAACAGTAACTAATAAAACTTGTAGTTAAAATTAACATTTAATGTTTGAGTATGGTAGTATTTAAGATTTTATATGTAACTTAGAAATGTCCATGTAGAATTACAGTATGTTATGTATTAATTGATGAAATGTACTGTATAAGTATTATTTAAAGAAGGATATAAATCTGGCAGTTCTTTACTTCTAAGTTTATTGTGTAATAAGAGTCTGAAGACAAACTGCTAATATAAAATTATCCAAATTAAAATGTGGAAAACAAATAGCCACCTGAGGCATGCAAATGCCTTCTCTCCAGCCCTACCAAAATATGTTTAAATACTAAAAACTGCCAAGTTGTGCACATAGGTAATCTGTGTAACATTATAACTTTAGTCTATGTAAGTGAATGTGTCTAATATGGTTATTGTGGTCATACCTCCCCACTACCATCTATTATTTGTAACACCAGGTTAGTGTTTTGTCTTAAATTATATTGCAAGCTTTTTCAGGCAAAGGCTATGTTTTCATACGTGTGCATAGCTAGTATGCAAGGCCAATTATGCTAGGTGCTAGGTCAACCCTCCTCCCAAGCTCCCTCGCTTATCAAACAAACTACGCCCCCCCGCCCAAGCTTCCTCCCGTCCTCCCCCTGGTCAAACTACCCTCCGCCCAACGCCACTTGTCAAACAAACTACCCCCTTCCCTGCCCGAGCTCCCTACCCCTTGTTTGTCAAACTACCCTCCCTCCCCCCAGCTCAAGAGCCATACCCCCACCCCCTGCTAGCCACAGCAAGAAGCCAGAATGACAAAGGAACACACATGCAAGCTTCAGTTCTTAAACTCTGGGTTTTGTCGCTCCACCACACAGCATTTAAGCGATGTTTTAACTACTACAGTACAATCTCGTATACACTGTTTGCCCCCGTCACCATGCTTACTCACTTCCTCCCATCCACCCGGTCGCTCCCCCTTTTGTCATCCATCTAGTTCCACCAGACATTTGTTGTTTGCCTGCCTGTGCGCAGCAGGGGCGGGATAAAAATCTTTTAGAAAAATAAATAATAAAAAAAACAAAAACAAATTAACCTTCCCCTCATAGTACTTTTGGGCTGTTCCTCTCTGCCACTGGAGAACCGGCGAGAGAGACACGAAGTCCAACCAACGATACCACTTCTAACACACATGCGTGACATAAGGATTTGTCCTGTTTACTAGGATGTGATATTTAATGAATAAATAAGTACTAATTTTTTGCCCCAAGCAACAACGATTAGTAAACATTTAGCTTTAATGTTCTAAGCCATTCAGGTTAAGATACAGCAGTGAAGAAACAAGAAATCTCCTGCAACAGATTTTAGTCGCAACCTGGAAGTCAAGTGGCTCAAAAGTGCAATGTTAAAGATAGGCAGAGATTCAATGAGTTCTCTGTCTCACCTTAACTAACAGAGGAACTATCACACCTCTATAATACAGAAGAACTGTTCCCTCCTCTATGCAATGGAGACTGTCATAATTAGTCTGTATTACTAATTTGAAATATGCTTTGTATGTAGCAGATGGAAACATTATTGTACTTTTGAAGCCATTATTCAGGTTTTTAAGGGATGGGAGGACTTTTGTTTTGTTTTTGCAAGAGAAATACCTGCATTTTGAATGTGTGCTTCCTTGTGGGAGGGCTGAATTATACGTTCTAAATCTTATGCACAAGCAACACTCTCAAATGCAGTGTATCATAAGTTTAGTTACCTAAGAACATGAGTTGTTTCTAAGTCAACCAGATTTTGAAAACCTCAAAGTAGTATTCCCATGTTCTGCCCCTGCTATGCATAAATATACATAGGCTAGCATGAATTAATGTATGTAAATTGCATACATTTTAAAATAGCCCATTGCTTAACTTTGAGCCTAATCTGGAATATTTTTTTTTATAAAACAAAAAAAGAAATGAAGTCAAACTACATTATCCAACTGCCTGTGTGCGTGTGCGTGTGCGTGTGCGTGTGCGCGTGCATGATTCACTGACAGGTGAGGGCCCTGCTTCCATGTGGCCCAGAGGCCTGTCACATTGTATAGAGGTGCAACATTTAAATGGTCCCACCATCCCACCTATCCATTCCAGGGGCAGTGTAATAGAGTAGCCCCAGGCATGACTGTACCACCAAAAGGGGATATCTGCTCATCTTAGTTATTTCTTCAGTCTTCCATTTGCCAGTGGATGCCTTTGGTAACTTGAGTTTGAAATAATTACTTAATCCATAGTCATTTTAAATGTCCCCCGTCCCCCCTATCCCCCAGGTGCTTTTACATCACCTGAGTGCTACAAGAGCAAAGGAATACATGCATAATGAATTGGTCCCTTTTTGAAGTCACTCTCCAACCTGAGATTAAAACCACCTTTTCCCATCTCCATATATATTTTAAAAGTCCACTTTTCCATTCTAGAACTTCTCCATCCTGGAAGTGCACAGGAAAGCATTGAGAGCATTTACAGTAGCAACTCCTAATGTCATCTTTAGAATACTTAAGACTATAGAGACCAACTTTATCGGGGGAGGGGGGGACGTGTGAGCTGAACCACTCTGCTCTTTCTGATTTTGCTGTTGCTAAAAATAATGTGCTTACTCTACATGTGCTTTTCTATGTACAGAGCAAGGAAATGTATATGCTGCTGGAGGTAACAGTGAAGGGCAGTTGGGATTAGGTGACACAGAGGAAAGAAGCACATTTCATCTAATTAGTTTTTTTACCAACCAGCACAAGATCAAACAGCTGGCAGCTGGATCTTACACATCCGCAGCGCTAACTGGTGAGAGCAAACACTAATATAAAATGTTAATGTGTACTTGATCTGTCTGTGGTTTAAACCTTTCAGCTTATTTTTTTTATGTAGGTTTCTGAGCCATTTGATGCTAGACCTCTTTTCCTTGCTGCAGCCTTATCTTTATCTTTGCCCTTTCAAGCCCTGCCCATAGTTGTTGTCTTCTCTGAATTTGTTGTTTTGCACCTAGGCTACAATTCCACTGCATGTAGTCAACCATTAGATAGAGCGAGATGTGTACCATACTTTTTTTAACTTTCTCCTGAGGTATAAGGCTTTCCTCTGATTCACAGAGTAATCCTGCATCACCTTGGTCCTGTATAACGTCTCAGATACTTGTGTAGGTGGACTTTATTTTAGAGCTCGTTTCCCATAAACTGGAATGTATTGTGCAGAGAAGGCAGAATGCTAGTTTAGAGACTCTTTGCTCCATTTCCCTGCTACTGGTTTCCCTCTGGACTGCTGCTAGCCATTGTGTAGCGCAAACTAGGTCTGAGACATCTCCAAGTGCAGTCATTTTGATGAAGGTGTGATGGGATAGCATGAAACTAGGGTGGTCTCAAAGAGGAAGAACAAATTGTAGGAGACATAATCAGTAGTGAAGAATGAAACAGATGGTGAGAGAATGAATGAGCTCAGTGAAAAAGTGTGTTAGAGAAATAATTTGGAAGGAGTGAGAACTGGGACTGTTGTTGGTGGAAAAAAGTGAGAGGATATTACCTGAAAGTAACCAATTAGATGGAGAGTATCCTATTGTCCAACCATGAATGTGCTATCACCACCATATGACAGTTGTTGGTATGGGGAACTCAGGTGGGTAGAGCCCGTAGGCTGTATGATTCAGATAAGCACCTGAAATTCTATGTGTAACTGCACCTAAAGACTGTAATCCACAAACCTTGTTCCTACAGGCTTCAATGGAGCTACTTCAGAGTAAGTGGTTTGTGGTTCATGGCCTTAATCTTTTGATGTTCTCTTGTCACTTTTATATTTATTTATTTCAAATATTTGTATTTAGCCCCTCTTGCTCAAAGTGACTCGGGGCGGCTCACAATCAAATAAAAATACAAATAAACAACAATATAAATACAAATAAAAGACATAAAGCAGTCTAAAATTCACATCAGTTTGTTAACAACCCCAGCTAATCCCCTAACCCATCCCCCCTGCCGTATTCCTGGAGGAAGAGCCAAGTCTTACAACTTCACCAGAAGGCAGGGAGATTTGGGCTGATGAGGATCTCCACCAGGAGGGTATTCCAAAGGGATGGTGCGGCCGCCGAGAATGCCCTCCTGCCTGTACGGACCCCACCGAAAATGCAGGACCTCCTGGAGGGCGCTCCCAGAGGACTGCAGGGGTTGCCTAGAGGATCTGTCAGATCTGTCAGAAGTGATCTGTCAGATAAGCATACAGTATGTATGTATATACATTTCAGATGTATCATATAGTTTTGCAAATGGGGGTTAATTTAGGGATAAGAGTCTTGAACCCCTTATGGTGATCAGGATTTCTATTTTAAAGTGATTTAAGTGTTTTACCATATGTTCATTAAGCATTCCATTGAATTTTTCAGAAGATTAGAAGTATCTTTTGCCATCTCACTATTATGTCATGTGCTTAATAGCAATTGTCCTCTCACTTTAGAAATAATTACATTTTAGTGGTGTCATAGTTGGTGTAAATTATTTCTAAATGAAAGTCACTATACATAGTAAATACCAATATTATATATTATTAGTGTTAACTTGAGCTTTAAATATGTTGGCCTCTGTCTTGTTTGTTTGTTTTAGAGGATGGACAGCTTTTTATGTGGGGTGACAATTCTGAAGGTCAGATTGGCCTAGCGGATGAATCTAATCTATGTTCTCCTTGCCAAGTGGATGTTGGAAGGCCTGTTTCGTGGGTCTCCTGTGGATATTACCATTCTGCCTTGGTAACAAGTAAGATGATGAATACGCTACCTGATAAATGTATGCCAGTAGTTTGCACACTTTGATCCTAATTGCCAGCTGTTGTGTAGCATTAAAAGGGGAGGGGGGGATAGGTTTCACATTTTGCTAATTTCCCTAACTATACTTATTTTATTTATTTTATTTTCAAGCTTTTACTACCTCGCCCCTCCTGCCACAGGCAGCTCGGGGCGGCTTACAATGCCACCCAGATTTTACATCATGCTGCTCCTCAACCCACATGGCCTGTTCCTGTGGCCTCCTCCTGCCCCTTCCCACTTCATCTGTACTCCTATGGCTTCTTAGCTGGCTGTTGGGTAGCAGAAGGAACAGTTGGTACAGCCAGGCTAAGTCCACCAGGCAACCTCCGAGTGGTTGGGAGCAAGGCAGGGAGCATGCAGTAGGTAATAGTCAGGACCCCTGTTGAATATGGGAGTGCAGATCTTGGACAAACTAATATTCCTCACCTGTCCAGGTCCTAGGGATCTAAGCCTCCTGATCCCCTGCCAGATTCCTTTTCCTCCCTTTCTCTCAGTCCTGTCTCACCTCAGCCCCTTTTGTCCTGCCCCTTTCACTCTACTCTAGCATCCTGTCAGATTCAGATTTCAAAATTAAAGGGCGTTCTGAACCTGAATTTGCGTGGTTAAATATGCAAACTCTCAGATTTATATACTGAATGCAGTTATGCAAATCCACTGTTTGTCTCTCCAAGTCGTGTTCCTTTTTAATCTGGCCCGCCAGCAGAAGTAATTGAGTGTCATGACTGTGTGCTCATGAATGGGGGTGGAGACATGCAGTTAGAGGCTTGCTTGGGCCAGAAATTTGAGCCTGGGCCAATGCAGTGCAGCCCCAGTGCAGCTAGGTCCTTCTGAGACTGTGTCCAATGTGACTGGGTGGCCCAGTCAGGATGCTCTAGCAGAAGGGCCATGTAGTGAAGGGGGCAGGGCAAAGGTATTCTCTGCCTGTTTCTGACATGGCCAAGTTCTCTACAAAGCACTGTGCTGTTCTGGCTCTTTGTAGGGGGCTATGATATTCAGGCACAGAGAGCACCCCAACCCAGGGCTGACGGGACCAGTTGGGTCCCAGGTCTCTATATGTAATTGTTCAGGGTGGCTGCTTGGCTAATTGAGGTATTGTTAAGGTTGTTTGGAAATGGAATCCTCTCCTAAGGAAGTGTCTAATGAATTCTTGTGAAAGTCTCCTTTAAAACATGTCTCTTGAGGTTATTTTCAAGAACTTATTAATTATTATTATTATTTATTATTATTACACAAGCATATGTGCTTGGCACTGAACAATCATTAATTAGAGATAGTTTGCTGCCCGAGGTGGGGGGAGGTGCAGCTTACAGACTAGGGAAAGATAGAGATACATTCACGAAGTTGAGAAGTCACAGATGCGTGTGCTTAGCTTAGCTACAAAGAAGGGGCCCTGAAGGAGAACAGGTGATGGGGTGCCGTGGTTAAGACTTGGGATGGATAGGCTGGAGTCCCAGATGGGGGACTCTCCTAGCCATTCCTAGCCAACAGAGAGTAGCTATTGCTGGGGCTCTCAGTTGGGGAGGGAAAGGGCAGAGACTGCTGTTTTCACAGCCAGGAGACAGTAGTTTCTCTCAACTGTGAGACTCTGTTACCAGCCCTGTAGTGATGGGCAGGATATGCACAGTCAAAAGGCATGCATGCAGACTGTTTCCTGCTCCTGGCTATAGGCTGATTCTGCACTGCTGGGGGTAATTACTGTGTGAATTTGACCCTAGCCTGAACTCTGCAGAAATGAATGTGTTTGTGGTAGTGCAGAATCCATGGGGCCCTGCTTATGATTTCACCAGGATGGGAAGTAAAAAAGACGACTTTCAGTTTTCCTTGATGATTTCAAAAAGGAGAGAAGATTCCTTTTATTTTGTCAAGAACATTGTCTCCTATTATAGTCCTTGAAGAAAAACACTGCATTTGCTGAAAAATGTAGGGAGCCTGGAAGCTATTTCTAAAAGCGAACTCTGTAGACCATAGACCAAGTTTGTAACTCTGCTATTAAGGCCTCTTCCTCCCCCCGAATTTGTTTTGATTTAGTGCTGGATGATAAATATTTGGTGAAGTTTGTTTCAAAAATATTGCAATTTGAAAAACTTTTATCTTGATATAAAGGTCACCAAATCAGAATTTTGAGTCTTCTACCTTAGTAGCAAAAGTCCAGAGAATAGCCTCTGGTGCTCCAGGGAACGCGTATTGGAGCTCAAGAAAGTTCCTGGATAAAAATGCAGGAACAACGGAGTTGGAGCCACCCATCTTTCAAGCTATAGCTTTATACTCTTCAGCATTTGGATAGGGTATATTAAAGGGTTTGGGGCAGGAATACAGCTGCTGTTGCTGGCCTTTTAAGGAACAGAATTGAGACATGGAAGAAGCAGTTGTTTGGGCTGCGGAGAGCCCTGCTGTTCTCACAGCCATGTGTTGTGCCTGGCCTTATTTTCCCACACAGAAACACAGTTGCCTCCAGAGCTGTCAAACCCCCTCTCCTCCCCAACCTGAGCAACACTAGTTTCAGGGTTGCCTGGAGGGCTGGGCAGTGGGACTGGGAGAGAGCAAAGACCTGTATAATTGTAGTCCCTGTGTCCTCTATTTTGGAACTGTGCCAGCCTGTCTTTATTGTGCCCTGTGCTTGTGTGTTTGAGTTGGCATAGATTCTCCAGTGACATGAGGGGAAATACATCCTTTGGGTGTTTAATGGTAAACCTCAGCCCAGGGTTCATTAGGGCAGAGGGCCTTTAAATGCATATCAAGAGAGGAAGAGTGAAGTATGCTTGGTGGTAGCACAGTGCTTGGTGATAGCACAGTGAATTGGACTGACCAAATAGATAAGCTTAATGTGTTTAGAAGACTACCTTAAAAAATATTTAGGTTGGGCCCCCTGCTCATATGTGCATAGACTTCTTAAATTTACTGGATAGTTAAGCTGGAGCATTTCCTAAGCCTCCTTTGCCCAAGGGGGATTGTTTAATATATTTGAAAAGTTACTGTAGGAACTGGGACTATTTTTTAGCTGGATTATCAAGTTTAGAAAAGAAATACAATACGCTTGAATAGTTTGGGGAAATTAATGTAAAATTGATCATTTTAATCTCTAATTGTATTAATTATGGTTCTGGGCAGATTAAAATATGATTTCAGAAGTTTGCAGAATTGGTACTGATTTTTTTTTTTTCTTCCAAAAAATCTTTAAACTTGTGAGAGGGAATCTTTTGGGTAGTTTTAGCAGCAGGTAACCCCCTACTGACATCAATAAATAGATCAACAGTTTGTTTCTAACAATTCAGAAGAGGCACGCTTAATATATTACCCGCCTTGAGGCGGGTGATCTGTTAGTGGGGGATGTGAGATCTATGCCCTTGTCATGGACGGACCATTATCTCCTGCAGACCAGCCTCCTAGCGCGCCCCCTCCGGAAGGGGAATGGACCAGTTAGGTTGGTCTGCCCTCAGAGGCTGATGGAACCGCAGCGGTTCCAGGAGGCTCTGAGGGAGTTATCCCTGGACCCTGACGGCCCCTCTGTTGATGTGCGGGTACAGCATTGGAACATCTTGCTGGGGGCAGCCATCGATAGGGTAGCTCCAAGACGCCCCCGTCTCGTCGCCACAGGGCCCCTTGGTTTACCGAGGGGCAGCGGTGTATGAAGCGGGTAGGCAGGAGACTAGAGAGATGCTGGCATCAGAATCGCTCTGAATCTGTCCGACTTTTCCATATAACCTATTTGCGGTCCTATGTTGAGGCTGTGAAGACAGGAAAGAAGGAATTCTTTGCTGCCCTCATAGTGTCTGCGAAGTCACTTCCAGTGGAGCTGTTCCGGGTGGTACGGGAGCTGGTCAGTCTGGTCTCCCTCCGCCTGGATGGGGACTTGTCCCAGGCCCGCTGTGAGGAGTTTGCCACCTACTTTGCAGACAAGATCGCTCAGATTCAGAGTAATTTCTACACCGGGTTAGATGCAGTAGGTGAGGAGCATGAGGTTATGGAGGCACTATCTGGTCGATCTTTCTGGGATGAGTTTCAGGAAGTGACGCCGGCCGATGCGGTGGATGTCTTGGGGTCTGTTTGAGCCACAAGTTGTGAACTAGATCTGTGCCCGTCCTGGTTGGTAAAAGCTTCCAGGGAGACGTTGGGGTCGGTTCTGGTGAGAGTGGTTAACACGTCCCTTCGGCAGGGGAGGTTATCGCCCAGTCTCAAGGAGGCTGTGGTGTGCCCCCTGCTGAAGAAGTCTTCGCTGGATGTGGACTCACTCGCCAGTTACCGTCCTCTCTAATCTTCCCTTTTTAGGGAAGGTTATTGAACGGGCCGTGGTTCTGCAGCTCCAGGCGCATCTGGATTCTGGACCGGATCGGTTTCCTTGACCGTTTTCAATCTGGGTTCCGCCCGGGCTATGGTACTGAAACAGCGATGGTGGCTTTGGTGGACGATCTCCTCCAGGAGATGGATGCAGGATGTTCTACATTCTTGATCCTGCTAGATCTCTTGGCTGCTGTTGAGACGGCTGCGAGACCTGTGGGGTCTGGACGGGACTGTCCTTGGGTGGTTCCGCTCATTTCTCTCGGTTGGAGGTTGAGTGGGTGAGTTTTAGGGATGAAGGTAGAGATTATGGGGAGTATAGTGTATTGTTTTGTGTTTTTACTATTTTTCTATTTTTGTTTTTGTAAGCTGCCCTGAGCCTTCGGAAAAGAGTGGGATATACATTTTAATAAATAAATAAAATTAGGAGGGACTGCGCACGCGCCATCAGGGCTAGCTGCGGGGAGCTCAAGCTTCGACATAGCCAGCGCAAAAAACCCTCCCAAAACGGACAAGCAGCAAAAAAAAAAAAAAAAGCTAAACACGAAGAAAATCAAAAAGTAATGTCTAATAAAAGAAGCGGGGAGCCGAAAAAGCAAGAAAAGAACGTAATTACAAAATTTTACTCCCTCCGAGCCGCAAGGCCGATACCGGAAGTAGCTGCGAGCAGTGAAGGCAAGATGGCGACGAACGCGACAGAAACGGAGGCGCCAGGGACGCAAACGGCAGGAGGAGAGGTACTGGACGTGTTTAGAGAAATACAAAATAATCTGAAAAAAGCAGAACAGGATAGGGAAAGACTGTTCGCAGAAATAAATAGAATGCAGCAAGACATAGAGGCGGGGGGGAAAAAAACTGAGGTGGTGGCGAAAAGGATGGACACAGCAGAGGAAAGGATCTCTGCCATAGATCAGGCAGTGAAAACTGCAGACTTGGCAGAATCTGCACAAAAACAATTGACCTGGGTGACAGAGAAGGTGGAGGATTTGTAAAACAGATCGAGAAGCTCAAACCTAAGAATAGTGGGAGTAAAAGAAGGTATGGAAAATGAAGGAATGACAAAATTAATTTGGGACATCCTAGAGACAATCTTCCCAGAAGAACCCAGGCTCCATGGCGCAGAATGCGATGACCCGTCTCCTTATGGGGACGGGTCGCCGTGAGCACATTACACCAGTGCTCCGTTCTCTGCACTGGCTGCCTATAGCGTACCGAACCAAGTTCAAGGTGCTAGTATTGGTATACAAAACCCGATACAGTCTCGGCCCCTGTTATCTCGAGGACCGCCTTGCCTCCCGTGACTCAGGACGGACCCTCCGATAAACTCGGGGGGCGCCTATCTGGAGGTCCCCCGTGTAAGGCGGGGGGGCTATCATGGAGAGGGTGTTCTCGGTGGTCGGACCATGGTTGTGGAACTCCCTTTCGAAGGAAGCCCGCCTGGCCCTGGGTCTGCTCACCTTTTGGCGGGCATGCAAGACTTGGCTGTTCGCCCAGGCCTTTGGAGGGGAGGGGGGAGGGAGGGGTAAATGGGGGGAGATTGGTGGGGTGCGGTAGGGGATTTGGGGGAATTAGAAGGTAGGGTTAGGGTTGGGGTTTTTTAAATTATTTTAAAAGTGATGGTGGTTTTAATGTATTTTATTGTTTTATTGTATTGTTAGCTACCCCGAGATGCCGTGGGCATGAGGGGGCGGCATAAAAATGCCATTAAATAAATAAATAAATAAAATCAAAATTGATAGGGCACACAGAACTGGAAGACTCCCAAGAAATGACACAGACCCTTCCCGCATGATAATATTTAAACTAACATATTTTCCGGATAAGGAGGAGATTTTAAAATTAACTAGACAAAAGAGAAAAGAACTGGAATACAACAAAGAAAAGATAAAGATTTTTCCAAACTACTCAGAAGAAACGATGTGAAGAAGGAAAAACTGGTTAAAATACATGGGCGTGCTAACAGAAGGGGGATTGCAACCGCAGCTGTGGCCCCCTGCAAAATTAGTAATAACATACAAAGGAAAAAGAAATATCTTCACAGAGACTGAGGACTTAGAGAGCTTCCTGCACGCAAATAGACCATGGAGAGAGGACAACGAATGAGAAGATTCATCAGTAAAGACTAAGAAAGGACCATGTGAGAATTGGAACTTTAGTGTAAAGTAATGCTGCAAAAGTAAAAATGGTTATAAGAGCTGATAAAGGGAGGGTGGAGGGAAAGGAAAAGGGGTAGAGGGATAGCCTCTATAACTGAACGGCTTTGCGAGCTGTAGAGCATAAATAAGAATAAGAAGCACTTGAATAGTGTACAGATTGGAACACAACCCACAGCGCAATTCGTAGGGAGCTAAAGGGTGAAATCACTAGTGAAGTATAGATGTAAAAGTTAAACCAATTAAAGGGTTCAGCTGTCCAGTTGACAGCATGGTTAAGGTTGGGCTGATCAGGAAAGAGGGGGGCAGGTACCGGATTACATTGATCCAGAGAATGCAGCTATGTTCTAAACATAGATTGAGAAAGTCCTCTAGAAAACATGGATAGCATAAAGGTTATGACCCTGAATGTTAAGGGTCTAAATGCACCCATTAAAAGAAGGAGAGTTAAAAATTTACTTTTAGAAAAGGGGGCGGATATTTTTTACCTACAGGAGACACACCTGAAACAGGGAGACACATTCAGATTCCAGTATAAAAAAATGAAATACACTTATACCTCGGCTGGAGAAAAAAAGAAGGCGGGGTACTGATTGGGATAACGTCACAATGGAACTTTGAGCACAAAAAGACAGTATCAGATAATCAGGGGCAGTTCCTAATGGTAAATGGGGATCTGGAGGGGAGAAAAATCTCACTGGTAAATTTGTATGCCCCCAATGTGGGAACGGGAGTTTCTACAAGAGGCAGTCAAGAAAATTAACGAAAATGTGTATGGAGTAGTACTATTACAGGGGGATTTAACACACCCCTAACACATTTAGACCGCTCCCGAAAGGCTAAACTAAAACAGTGGCAGGAAAAAGTGCATAATACGCTGCTTATGAACAACTGGATAGATGCATGGAGATATTGGAACCCGAAAATTAGAGAATTTACGTTTCACTCAAACGTGCACAATACCTCCACGAGAATAGACCATGTGTGGCTAGACAAACAACTGATGAATAACTGTACAAACAGCCAAATATGTCCCGTGGTGCTAACAGATCACCATGCTATAATTACCACCTTGGCTTGGGGAGAGCAAGGACCTAAAGGACCAAGAGTTTGGCACTTAGATAAGGCATTACTTAAAAATAAGGGCTGCTTTTGCAGGAGGGGCGGGGTATAAATCCACGAAATAAATAAAAAGACCATAACTGTGCAAATAAAGGAATATTTGAAGTAAATAAGCACTCTGTTATATCAGAAAAAACACTATGGGAGGTGGCCAAGCCCACAATCAGAGGAACATGTATCTCATTGAGTGCCCCAAAAACAAGAAAAGAAAGAGCATATATAACAGACCTATACAAGCAATTAAAAAAATTGGAGAAACTAAATGAAAATACACCCCCCTATACACACACATCACAAAATGAACTGGCCAAAGTGAAAACTTTAATAAACACACATGAAATAGAAAACACAATGAAACAACTGAAACGTATAAAGGGTTTTTATTTTGAACATGGGAACAAAACGGGAAAAGTTTTGGCGAATTTAGTTAAAAAGCAAAGGAAAAGCACAATAATTCCAGAAATACAATCAGAGGGACAGACATGCACAAATACAGAAGACATCCAGGCGGCCTTTTTTGATTTTTACTCCAAACTGTATTTGACAAAGAGTCCAGACCTGTAAAAATAAAAAATGTCTTAGATAAATATAATATTTTTAAGATAAACGCAAACCAATGAAGTTATGTAAATGCCCCAATAACAGTGGAGGAGGTACAGGAAACAATGGAATCCTTAACAAAGAACAAAGCAAGTGGACTGGATGCGTACCCTGCTGAATTTTATCAGAGATATGTTGATTTAATAGCACCATATTTGACAGAAGTGTACAATGGAATCCTGAAAGAGAACAGCATGCCTGAGACATTCTATGAGGCCACAGTCACACTCATACATAATCAGGACAAACCTAAAGAATTATGTGAGAATTATAGGCCCATACCATTGATCAATGTTGACTGCAAAATATTCACCAAAATACTGGCAACTAGATTGGCCGCAATAATAACGGAAATTATCCACCCGGATCAAGTAGGGTTTATACCTAATAGAGTGGGCACAGATAACATAAGAAGAGTGGTCAATATGGTACACTACATTCAGGAAAAAAAAAATCTCAGCCACCACAGTATCAGCAGATGCACACAAAGCCTTTGATTCAATTGAGAGGAAATATCTGATGGCCACACTGACTAAAATGGGGTTCGGAGGGAACTTTATCAAGTGGCTGGAGGCAATTTATTTAAGGTCAGTGCCAAAACTCAGGGTAAATGGTGGGCTATCACAACCATTTACATTGGAAAGAGGAACTAGACGGGTGCCCACATTCCCCACTACCTTTTGATATATTGCTAGAAGTTCTGGCGATCACGATCAGACAGGAAAAGGACATAAGGGGAGTAGAAGTGGGAACTAAACAACATAAATTAGCATTATATGCAGATGATATGATCCTTTTTATAGCAAACCCAGAGAGATCAGTCCCCCCGCTAATAAAACGGATTGAGGAATTTGGAGAAATATCAGGATATAAAATAAATTATAGGAAATCAAATACACTCTTATTGGGAGCAGAAGGTGAGAAGAAAGCTCAAATAAAACAAACACTGCAATTTTCTGAAACGGAGAATAGTATTAAGTACCTTCCGAGTACAGATTACGCGTCAAACAAAGGATCTTTTTAAAGAAAACTACCCACCTATACTAAAACAAATGAGAGGAAATGCAAACCTGGTCCAAACTAGCAATATCGTGGATGGGAAAAATGAACATATTTAAAATGATTACGCTCCCCAAGATCCTATATAAATTCATGCACTTCCAGTAACGGTACCCAAAATCTTTTTTCAACAATGCAACACAATCCTAGAATTTATTTGGGGTAACAAGAAACCTAGGATCTGTAGACAATCACTCCATGGACCTAACGATAAGGGAGGGCTTAACCTTCCGGACATACAAATGTACCACAGAGCAGCAGCCTTAAATGCAATACCTAATTGGTATAATATGGAAAAATCCCCTCAGTGGACAGAACTGGAAGCGAGGGTACTAGAGGTAAAAAAAATTAAGTGGTACTTAACAGATAAGGGGAAAATAAGGTGGCAAACATGGAACAAACACCTTTTCGCAGGAACTGAAATGAAGTACTGGGAGTCAGTAAGCAAGAAAGCAAATATTAAAAAAGAAGACTCACCTTATACAGATATTGGAGGGTGTCAGGCAGATGAAACAGGATGGGCACCTGACCTGATAAAAAGGGTGAGGGGAAAAAAGAATTACTTGTACGGGGACAATAGTTCCAGGCAGGGAAATTTATAGCACTTCAAAACTGTAGGGAATTGCTCCAAAGCGAAGTGAACTTCCAATATATGCAAATGAAAAGCCTCTTTACAGCTAAAGAGGAAGTTGAACACTACAGTAGGGTTCCACAGGGGAGAGAAAAAAAATTGTTTGAATACACGGCCAACAGGGGAAGACTATCAAGAATTTATGGGCAACTAAAAATAATATGGTTCCAAAATGAAGATAAATATATTGATAAATGGAGTAAGGATTTGAACAAAAATTTGGACAAATAGCACAGGGCGCTGATTTGGGACCATATGCATAAATGCTCGCCGTCCTTACAATTCAGAGAAATCCAAATAAAATTGGCCATGAGATATTATCTGACACCAGTCAGATTGGAGAAAATAGATACAGTAAGTGGGGGACGTTGCTGGAGAGACTGTGAGGAACGAGGAAATATTTACATTGCTGGTGGGACTGTATTGTAATTAAGCCTTTCTGGAGAAAAGTATGGAATTGTATGAGTAGGGTAGCGGGAACATTGATACCTTTTATCCCAGAAATAGGTTTACTAGGCATGTATCCAGACTCACAAGTGATTCAAAGACATGCAGACTCATGTAAAAAGATGTGCCTAGTGGCCAAGAGCCTAATAGCGAGAAAATGGAAAGCGGAAAAAGGACCCACCTTCTCAGAATGGATGAACCAGATGTGGTACATGTTCTCGATGAAGAAAATCTGGGCCGGGATGCATGATAAAAAAAAGAGGACTTTGTAGCAACGTGGCTTCCGTGCATGACGGTGATACAGAAAGAGGAAGTGGAGACAGATGAACATGCTTATCTGCTTGACTTTTACATATGATGATAACTGGTAAAAATATCTGGAGATACCGATCAGAAGGTTAATGAGTTGGGGGGGAGGGGAATAGGGTTTAGTTAAAATGAACGAAAGTACATAATGACAAAAGACGCCAAGTAGGTGATACCAAATAATTGTACTCAAAGATCTATGAAACAAGTATTGTGTATTTACTGAACAGTTGTATTGTTTGGTACAAAATAAAATATATTTTAAAGTTAAAAAAAAATTAAAATAAAATTACGTTGCGGGCAGCCTCCACGCATATAGATCCACAAGCATTGCAGGCGAAAGCCCTAGAGTGTTCTGAGGTACAACCGCTTCCAGCCCCTCTCTCTCTACTCTCACTTTCACTGCCGTGAATATAACATCTGCCCTAAAAGGCCACTGCACCATTTTCTAGCATGCGTTCTCCCAGCTTTTCCTGGTTAGCAGTACATGCCCAATGCTTGCTCTTTCCAAGCCGCTGAATTCTCCATAATGATTTGCAGAGGATTACTGTGGCCATGGCTCAAGCCAACAACCAGGCAACAACCAGCACTGCTGCCTCCACTGAGCAATTGCAGTTGCTCTCTGCCTACCAATCTACCCGCCGATGCTGCATTTCCTTGACCGAGGGAGAGACCAAGGCCGTCGTCATTCTGTGGGTGGCATATCAGGGTCTGATATGCCCTGATGAAGTGCTACGCGAATGGGGAGATGTTCCAAGAGTTATTGCTCCAAATAGCGCAACAGGGCTACACCTGGGATATGAACCAGGGCTGGCAGCGGGCCAAGGACTTGAGGTGCAGATATCGGTGCCTTTGCCAGAGCAAGTAGTGGGTGGATATGGCTCCCCCCACTGTCCACTCCTGCTGCAGTCACTCCCTCTGCAACCACTCCTGGTCCCACCATGGAAACTGAGACTGCTGGTGGAGATCCCTCCATGTCTGTCCCCACCCCGGAGCCAGCACAAGTCAACACCACCTGATGTTCTGGTTGAGGGCATGGAGGACCCGGATGCCATCTTTTTAGAAGAGGTGGTGGAGATGGAAGAGAATGGTAAGTTAGTGCACCTGGAGGGCAGGAGTGTTTGTGTTTTACACAGCTGCATGATAAAGACCTCCATTTATTGTTTTCTAATTATGTTTTTTATTGTTTGTTGTGTTGACAGTTGGCCAGGAGAACACAGAGGAACAGCAGGAAAATCCTCGGGAAACAGCTCCACAGTACGGGAATGGTAGGTGCGGGAAGTGGGTGGGAAGGCACTATGGCGAGATGGTGGGCTGGCGGCAGGGTGTAAGGCAAAATGGCGGCTGGAGAGGAGGACATGAATGGCAGTGGTTGATTTCTGTTGGTTCTTCACTCCTCTACCGTGATCGCAGGAGGAAAACAGTGTGGCACTGGGATCCCGCTGTAGCAACCATCCCAGTAACAGCATAGGCCAGATACTGAAAATACTTATTCTTGCTTCCTTTCGGGTGGGCGGAAAGCTAAAAATTGGGTGGGTGGAGGCCTGAAACACCAGTGTGGGAAGGTGGGTGAGACGGTCTCTACTGAATGCTTTCCTTGTTGCTTTGCTACAGGTCTGCCAGTGCAGTAGGTGTGGACAGAACCCCCCTGCCACAGGCACCAAGCAAAATCAGGACCTACGAGTCTACAACCAGCAGTGCAAGGAGGATTTGACAAGGGAACTGCTTGAGGAGACAACATGGCAGGCAGACGAGATCTGCAACACCATTAACGGCATGGCCAGGGAACATGGGCAGCTGGTGAGGCAGAATGCAAGGCTTTTGCTGCTGAGGCCTGCCTGGACTGCCAGTGGGAGGACAGGTGGGCCTGCCTCTGGCAGCAGTTTGAGCGGTCAGACAGCGTGATCAAGAAGCTGAGCAGGGAAATGAGTGAGATATGGGGACAGACGCAAAGCAGCCTGTCCCACTCCATTCAGCTTCAGAGCTCCCTGCTCGAGCATGTTGCTGCCTCAACTGTGAACGTTGTTGCTAACGGGCAGGTGCCATTTACAAACCCCCATTGGTTGTTCATACACCCCTGTGTGGAACCCGACCTACCTCCCTCATTCCCCATGCACTTCACTCCCTAGGTAAAGCACCCAAACCCTTTCTGCCCTCTGCTCATGCCAGGGAACAGTTCCCGGGTCAGGCATGCCTCTCCTCCTGGCAGTCATTCCCACATGCCACCTGCAAACACTTCTCCATAGCCGGATCCACGGGAGGAGGATTGGTAAAATGTCCCTCCACTAGTCCTGTTGTGGTTTCCATGCTGCTTTTGGGAAAGGGGGAAGCTTGGGGGACAGGCGTGGAGAATGGCGGTATGGCATAGCCAGGGCATGAAATTTCAGATCGAACTCTGGGAGCCAAAAAAAAAAAAGTAATTCAGTCGCCAGACTTTATCCTGATATTAAATCGTTCTTGCCACAATACACCCCTAAACCAGTCACTAGCCTCAGTTTTCTGGGTGCCGTTTTGGAGGCTGGGGGTGGGAAGGGAAGGAAGTAGGAGTGGCGGGTGCACTGAAAACGGGATGTGAAGTCCTCTGGCCGTACACTTGTGGGTGGCGGGAACCTATAGTAGTGCAAAGGGATCTCCCATGAGAAAGTCACAGGCAAAGGTTGGGTGCGGGCCAGTCACAGAGTATCCAGCTGCACGCCTGTGCCTCTCCACTTCCTATTGGCATTCCCAGACCAGCTAACCTGCAAATGCTAATAGGAAACAAAAGGTTCAAACCTATAGCTGGCTAATCTGTGAATGCTAATAGGGAAAGTAAAGGGAAAAACCGTCTGGCAGGAAATAACACCAGGGTTGTGGGCCAAGGTTGAAAAGTATGCTGTCCTGGTGCTGGCGGGGAGCCAGATCGGCCAGAGGAAAACACAGTGACACACAAGAAATATTTTTAAATGCTTTTGTTGATAACACAAAAAGATCATTTGAAACAGTTCATTGATGCTCATTAAACTCACTGACGGTGGGGATTTTGTCTAGCATTGTGGTTGATGTGGTAGCCAGGAGACGTTACGGCCGTTACTGGCTGGGGTGGTTAGTGCCTCCCTTCGGGAGGGCAGGGTACCTGACTGCCTGAAGGAGGCTGTGGTTAGACCCTGCTCAAGAAACCATCTCTTGATGCTGATGCTCCTGCCAGTTATTGGCCGGTCTCTAACCTTCCCTTTTTAGGGAAGGTTATTGAATGGGCTGTGGCATGGCAGCTCCAGGAACATCTGGACCACACCGGTTTCCTTGATCCGTCCCATTCTGAGTTTTGGCCTGGGTATGGTATGGAGATGGCATTGGTAGCCTTGGTTGACGATCTCTGTTTGGCGTTGGACCAGGGTCGTCAGACCTTACTGGTCCTGCTAGACCTTTCAGCTGCATTCGGCACAGTTGATCATGAGGTGTTGGTGACTCGCCTGTGGGACCGTGCCGGAATTGGCGGAACGGTCTTCGACTGGTTTTGTTCGTTCCTGGCCAGGAGAATTCATCAGTATGCTGATGACACTCAGCTCTACCTCTCCCTTTCCGTCGACCCAGGCCATGCAGTCTCCTTATTTTCCCAGTGCCTTTGCCACTGTCATCTATGTCTTCATCACCTCGAGGCTGGATTACTGCAACGCACTGTACGTGGGGCTGCCCGAGAAGCTGGTTCGTAGGCTGCAACTGGTGCAGAATGCCGCGGATCGTCTCCTTACGGGCGCGGGTCGCAGGGAGCACATGACACCAGTGCTCCGGGCTCTGCACTGGCTGCCTATAAAGCACCGGGCCAGGTTCAAGATGCTGGTTTTAACCTTTAAAGCCCTTCACGGCCTGGGCCCTGCTTATCTGCGGAACCGCCTCACTCCCCATGTGTCCGTGGGAGCCTTTTTGGAGGTTCCCCGGGTGAGGTGGGTGGGCACCGATGTTAGATCCTTTTCGGTGGCCACCCCTGTGCTGTAGAATTCGCTCCCAGAGGAGGCTTGGTTGGCTCCCACTCTCCTGCTATTTCACCGTGTATGTAAGACCTGGCTGTTCCGTCAGGCTTTTGATGAGGGGGAGGGGGGAGGGTTTTTCTTTTATCCGCATATTGTATTTTAAAATTGTTTTTTAAAAATTTATTGTTTTATTGATTATTGTTGTTCGTCGCCCCGGGCTGCCCTGTGGGCAGGAGGGGCGGGATATACATTTTATGTAAAGAGACAGTGTGCTAGTGTAGTGATTGTGAATGCATAAAATAATGTGTTAACTGTGTTTTTCTTTGATCACTTGGCTGTTTGATGGCATGATAATCTTTGTTGCTTTCTGGAGTGTCAGGAAAATTTAAGTCCCAAAATGGGGTTCCACAGGCAAAAAGTTTGGGACTCGTGGTGTTCGTGTTACTGTGTGTTATTTCTTGACAGACTTCTTGTGGGTGTAAACTCTGATTTTGTTTGGCTTGATAAATCCTTTCCTTTTTAAAAATAAATAAACAAAAAAATTACAAGATCTAAAGGGCTCTTTGTCAAGCAGCAAAACCTGTGAAAACAAGTAGTCGTAGCTTTGCTCTTTAATACATTGCTATGGATCCCACCCAATTATGTTTTTTCCCCCCCACAGGTGATGGTGAGCTTTACACTTTTGGAGAGCCTGAGTATGGGAAGCTGGGTTTGTCACCTGAACAACTGGAAAACAGTAGGGTTCCTCAGCTTGTTCCTTGAATTTCTGGAAAGGTTAATAAGGTTGCCTGTGGAGGAGGACATACAGTGGCACTTGCAGGTATGAAATGAGCCAGCTTTCTTTTCTGCTCCTTTAATCAATAGGCTTAGTTTACTAGAGAGGGCAAATAACCCTTTTAAGATGTAAGATAATAGTTACAGCAACTTCTTCTCTTCTGTCTTAGTGGACTGAATGTGATACTCTTTTTTTTTCCATAACCTCTACCAAAAAAGCTTCTACTTGTAGGAAATTTTAAGCAGTTTCAATATAAGTTCTTGACAAGTCTATTCAATAACTTTGTTTTAATGCCCAAAGAAATAATGTCTATCTGACTTCTCTGCCAACCTCTTTGGCTAACAGAGTAAGATTCAGAGTGCCACTGCCTGTTCTGCCCTGCATACAACCTTTTTTTAGCCAACCTCAGCTGCTTTCTCCCGGAATCTCTTATAGCAGGGGTGGGAAACCTTTTCCTTCCAAGGTGCCACTTAGAAATTTAGTACAAGCCCTGGGGGCCTTACAGAAGTTGAGGGCAGGGGTACTTAAGGTACGCTCAGGAAGAGGAGCGCCCAGGTCACAGCTCTGCCCCGTGGATCTGTCTTGTATCCTTGCATGTACGTTTTCATCTCAGCTCCCTTCCCCTGAGGTCAGTCTTTCAGTGCTTGGAGTTAAGAACTGAATCTAGGAGTCCGATCCAGGAACTGGAAAGGTGGCTACACAAAAACTAGCCATAGGCTTGCAGTCTGACCCCCGGGCCTGAGTTTTCTTCATCCATGTCTTAAAGCTTCCTGTCCAAGCCCAGGGAATGGGAGCTGAAGATTCCAAGTTCCTTATGCCTCTCTAGCAAGTGTCCAGAAATCATAGGAATGCATTGGAGTAGGACCCCCAGGCTCTCTGTGATCTGGTAGTATGAGCGAAGCATCTAGGACAGAGAAGGCACTTGTAATCTGTAGAAGAATTGAAACCAGACTTGGAGGGAGTAGCTATGGGGAAATCTGTCTTGTAATCTAGGCAGCAGGAGGAGGCAAAAGAAGAGTTTAGAGAAGGGGTGGGGAATCTTTTCCCTCTCAGAGTCACTTTAAAATTTAATACAAGCTCCAGGGGCTGCATAGAATTTCAGAGCAGGGGTGCTTAAAGGGTGTGCTCAAGAAAAGGGGAGTCCAGATCATAGATCTGTGCTATGGATCTATTCCCTATCCTTTTGTGTACGCCCTCATCCCTGCTCCCTTGCCCTGAGATCAGTTTTTCAGTGCTTGGAGGTAGGAATTGGATCTGGGGCCAGATCTAGGAACTGGAAAGGAACCACATAAACACTAGCTATGAGCTGCATTTGGCCCCTACGCCTGAGGTTCCCCACCTGGGTTTAGACGACTGCTACAGTCATAAGGAGGCTTGACTGAGGGATTGGGGGGGGGGGGGGTGAAGCTGCTGTGACCTTTGAAGGCTTGCTGTGCAGTATATTTAGTGAATTAATAAAGGATAACTTATTGAGTAATCAGGCAATCAGTTGGCTGTGTTGGAAGGTAGTGAGCGAATGATGGATATTTTGTATGTATGAGAGAGACAGAGGCTTTAGAAGCAGGGGTGTGTATGAGAGAAAGAGAGAGAAATTACTGAGAGATGTGCTTGTGTGAGGATTCAGGGGCAAATGTTTGTGTGTTGGAGAACAAAGAAGGGGGAAATGGGTCCAGGTGCGGGAGAATATGGGTGTCTATTGGTCTGGGAAGTCTTTGTGATAAATAAGTGCGTGAGTATGAATGTATGGCTGTGTACATGCATGGGGCTGTCATCATCATCTTCAGTTTTATACAGATATTTGTTTCCTTTCCCACCTTCCCAAGTGTACTGATTAGCAAACCAGAAAGAGCCTTTCATTGTTGTTCCTTATTGTTTTCCTATAAGTGTGTGTTTCTCTTGACCTTCTCAGATTACCCCCATTACTAGCAAAAAATACTCTTTATACTCTTAATAAAATGGTGCCTGACTTTTATCTTTGGATCAGTTACTCTGTTAAGGATGTTAACTGATTTTGCACTTTTAAGTTTTCCACTCTCACATCTCCTTTTCTTTGAGCTGGACTATTCCTATTCATGTTTATTAAATTTTGATTCTTCTAAATATTTCATTCCAAATGGAGCACTTTGCTTTCAAAATGAGAAATAATTTAGTCATTTCAAAGCTTTTGCTTTCACATAGGGTGTTTTTAGACACGTGCCTCCCCACCCATCACCCTCCCATCATGCATGTTGAGGGCTGCATAGGGTGCCAATGCGGCCCTGCAACCTGCCCGATGGATGGGGAGGCGTTTGTCTAAAAACACCCTTAGAAATAGTTTTGTGGCTTGGGTTATCTTTAAATTTTCACTTCAGGTCAGAAAATTGTTTCTTGGTAATTGTAACTGTTGGAAGTCACAGTGATTTATTTTCTGTTCTGGTAAGTTTGAGCATCCTGTTTACATTTAGAAAGTTTTTACATTTACATTTAGAAAGTTTTATGAAATCTGTTTGCAAAAATACAGTCGAATCAATTTTATTTCTTCCTCAGCAGTATTGCACTCAGATTATTTCTAGCATTCTACTTATTACAATACGAGATAAATAAATTATTCTGTGTTGGTCTGAGAGAACCTGGCCTTCAAAGGAATCAATGGATTTCGATGTCACTCTGAAAATTTCAGAATTTGGACCAATATTCCTAAAATCCTGATCCCATTTAACTCAATGACAAAACTTGAACAGACGAACGCTTTGTGTTCAGCTCTCATTTGATAGCATTTAGTGTGCTTGTACTTTATTATTATTATTATCATTATTATTATTATTATTTATTATAAACATTTATATAGCGCCAGTCGTGTGACCTGGTGCTGTACAGAACATAGAAATAGATGCGGTCCCCGCCTGTGGCTTAAAGTCTAAAAGACAAGGAGGGGGAGACAGGGAGAGGGGACAGTGGGAGAGACAGGGGAGAAGACAGACAAACATTCAGGCGGATGCGAAGACCCAGGTGCGTGTGCTTGGCTTGGTTACAATCGGCTTGGTTGCAGCAGTCTGCAGAGGAGGGCAGACAGTAGGTATATGGGAACGTCTAGCAGGCATTGGGAAAGGTGGCGAGGAAAAGGTGGGTCTTGAGGAGGGATTTGAAGGAGCGGAGGGAGGGGGCAAGGCGGATGTGGGTAGGGAGGGAGTTCCAGGCATGGGGGGCAGCGAGGGAGAAGGGTCGAAGGCGGTTAGGTGAGCAGGAGAAACGAGGGAGAGTGAGGGAGGGGACAGAGGAAGAGCGGAGAGCACGTGCAGGAGTGCGTAGGGAGATTAGGTCCAAGAGGGAAGGGGGAGCTTGGTTGTGGAGCGATTTGAATGTGAAAACCAGGAGTTTAAACAGGATACGTTCAGGAAGGGGGAGCCAGTGAAGAGAGAAGAGGAGAGGCTGCACATGGTCGAAGCGATGGGCAGAGTCAACCTGCTGACCAATGCCTCTCAACCCTCCTACCCCCCAATAAAGACCAATTAGAGACCTAGTAATGACTATTGGGGTTCTTGAGTAAGAGCCTCTCAGTCTTTTTAGGAGAAGTTGGTTGTCTGCCTTCACGAAGATAGGCACTGACGGTGCCTCTCAACAATGGATTTACTTTCTTTCCATAACATTTTACCAACCAGAAGGAATAAGCTTCACCAGCACCTCTGGAAATTCACCAAGTGATAACGACCACAAATGGAGGCAAGAAGACCAAATAAGGTTAAATTCTAAGAAAACAGGGCATTTGGGAATTATCAGTAATTGTGGGCAGAAGATTATTATAGTATGTAGTCCTGTTTCTTACATCTTTTTGGCCTTTGGCTGTAAATAAACGAAACTAAATGTTTCTTACATCTTTCTTCTTTCTATCAGGTTCCAGTGATGAGGCAATAAACTATTCCCTCTTCTTGGATATCAAATTGTAGGAAACATAGGGTGTTTTCAGATGTGATGGCTCCTGCTGCCACGGCCTTCTTCGGGCAGAGGTGGGAGCCGTCACTTCAGCCGGGACTCGACCTGGCTGCTGAGCAAACATTACAGCAGATGGGCCTTGGGCGGGGAGACACGGATGTGTGTCTGTGCAGTCCTGCGCTATGTGCAGCAGCCCACCCCCCAGCTGACGGGCAGCCATGGTGGTCAATGGCGGGCACCAGGGAGAACCCCAACCGGGTTATGTAAAGTGGCTGTTCATCCATAAAGACACGCTTTATACCCAGTCAGGCAGCTGTTCCCCTGTGGTGTTGGCGCTTAACCCAGGCTGTGATCTGGGCATATTCTCAAGTCATAGCTTGGGCTAAGCACCAGCACTACTCAGGGAATGGCCCAGGCTAACATCTGGTGGCACTTTCTGACATAACGGTAGCCTGCAATTCCACACAGGTCAAAGCATGAAAATGCGGACTATCATCACGTCTGAAAACACCTGTAATGCAGATGCATTTGTTGTGGACGCTCTTGTCTGTCTGTCTCCTGGTATGTAGTCAAATAGTGCTAGCTTTGGTGACTAGGTTGTATCACGCACAGAGCCCCGAGCCAAATGCGGGTCCACAATTTGCGGATTTCCTGCAGAATCCTTCTCTCCTCCTGGAATCTCCTGCCCCGCTTCTCCCAGCGCAGACTTTCCAGCCTGCGCACAGGGGGAGCGGGGCAGGAGATTCCACGGGGGGAGGGGGATGAAGGAAAACCTTGGGGATCCTCCCCTTAGGCCAGGCTGCATTGGGGTGGGGCTGGCTGCCAGGCCTTGCCTCCCCTCCCAGCCTCGCAAATCAACTCACCTGGCAGTGGTGGCATCAGCAGCTTTTTAAAGCGCTCTTCAGCCAGCTCCTGGCCACTTCCTGGCCCCTCCTAATGGGGCCTCCTAGAGCGGCACAGCCAGATGATGTCATCTGGTTGCGTCGCCCTGAGAGGGCACATGGGACAGGCCAGGAAGCGACCAGAAGGAGCTGAATGGAGACCACTGAGAGGAGCTGCTGTTGCTGCTGCCACCACTGCTGCCGAGTGAGTTGATTTGGGAAGGAGTCCCTGCGCTGTATTTGCCAGGCTGGGGAGTGAGGGGGGGGGGAAGAGTGAAGCCCTGGCAGCCCCCCCATCCCCTCCCAACACAGTCCGGTCCAGTGAGGTGAGGCTGTGGGTGGAGGACAAGAAACGGCAGAATCGGGCCCTGAGCCTTCCAGACTCCCACAGAATTTTTTTTTTTAAAATACCGCAGGAGAATCGGTGCCCTGGTCATGCACCTCTGTCTGATATAAAATTTTCTATTCTTGCACTAGACTTTCTGAATCTCCATTACTGTCCATATGAATGGCTATTCATATGGACAGACTTCTATGGTAATGATGGCAATAAAAATTTTAACTAATCGAGAAGTGCCTCAGGCAGTTGTTGTTTCCCTTTTAATACTTTCCAAAAAGCACCCCTGATAAATTATTAAAATCTGCTCACATATGCATAGATTTTTGAAGCCAAGCAGAAAATACTCCTTGTTTCTCTCTGCTGTACCTCATTTTACCAGCACCTCTAAATCATGGGTGACTGTCAAATTCCCCTCTGCCCTCCCTTGAGATAAGGATAGTGAGCTTGACTTGGCACATAAGCATACCCAGCTTTCTTTACCTTTCTGAGAAAACCAGTTCCATGATTGTGGCTCATCTCTGTAATTGTCCTACTGTAGAGTCTACATTTTTTGACCTGGAAGATAACCAGGTGGTGTTAATCTGAGTAAAAAGGATGTGGGAAGGAGGGCGGGAGAAGGGTGTATAATGACAGGAATGTCCCAAAGATCAAACATACCCCTCATTGAGGGCTCTGTAAGTCAATAATAAAAGCTTGCAGTTCATGTGATATTATATTAGAATCTAATGGAGAAACTGCTAGAAAAGTCTGAGAGTAGTGTTGCTGAGTCAAATTACAACATTTTGGTATCTTTGGAACAGAAGCAACAGTACGTTCTTGAAGCAAATGCCCTTATGGTTGACAGAACTCACTGTAACCATATAAGTAGTAAAACTACTTCTACTACTTACCATTTCTATAGCGCTACTAGGCGTACGCAATGCTTTACAGTCAGATTTTCAAAGACAGGTCTCTTCCCAGTGAGGCTTACAATCTTGACTTCATGGTAAGGGTTCTCAGGTCCAAGTCCAGCAACGTTACTCACTATACTTGCCAACTTGTCTCTTGCCAACTCCACCTTCTCCTTTCCCCTCTCGGTTGATGTTCCCCAAGACTCTGTCCTTGGCCCTCTTTTCTTCTCTATCTACACCCTGTCCCTAGGCAAACTCATTGCCTCCCATGGCTTCCAATATCACCTCTACACTGATGACACTCAACTCTATCTCTCTACTCCCTCTCTCTCTCCATCTGTTCAAGCTCGCCTCACCAGCTCTCTCTCTCATATCTCTACCTGGATGTCTCAATGTCAACTCAAACTCAACATGGCTAAAACTGAACTCCTTATTCCCCCACCCCCCCAATACTTCCTCTCCCTTCTTCCTGTCGATCCTTATCGACGGGATCACCATCCTTCCCGTCCCCCAAGACCATAGGTTAGACTTTATCTTTGACTCACCCCTTTCTTTTAAACCCTACATTGACTCTGTTGCCAAATCCTGTCATTTCTCCCTCCATAACATTGCTAAGATTCGCCCTTCTCTCTCTGTCTCCTCTGCCAAAACTCTTGTTCACACTCTGGTCATCTCTCAGCTTGATTACTGTAACCTCCTTCTCACTGGCCTTCCCCACTCTCCCCTTTCTCCCCCTCTCTCCGACCCAAACTCTGCTGCCAGGGTCATCCAACTTGCCCGTTGTTTCGACCATGTACAGCCCCTCCTCTCCTCTCTTCACTGGCTCCCCCTTCCTGAATGAATCCTGCACAAGCTCCTAGTCTTGTCAGGCCCCACGAGGCCCATCAAGGACCAGAAGGGGTAATCACTTGCTAAACAAGATCAGGTGCACTTATCGTCCCGCAGGATCTTATAGTGGCATACAAGGGTAAATAGCCAAGCCGAAGATCATCACAGAGAGATGGTGATAGTGCACGCCCTGTGACCACACCCCAGAACCACACACCTTCAATCTTGCAACCTCACTGGGGAAGGGAAGTGCGGGAGATGTGGGGAGGAGGGGAATCCCAGGTAAGGAGGAAAGGTGGAGGGACACACACACGGAGGGTAGGAACCCAGGTAGGAGGGGGAAATGGAATACAGCACCCGCACCAACAGGCAACCTCACTCTCCACTCGCAGTACTCACGCTCGCAGTACTCACGCTACACTCAACCACACACAAATGAACAATAAGGGCTAATTCAGGAAGAACTGCACACACGCAGGGGGCCAGTCTCACAGAAGAGGCTCTGATCACCGTCACCACCAAGGAGGCTGAATAGTAGGGGTGGGAAACCGGTAGAATCCGGTATCCGATAATGCCGGTATCGGGCGTACCGGCATTATCGGATTCGACCCGGTAATCCGGACCCGGTACCGGATTCCGGGGTACCGGATTTT
>QEPC01003278.1:3971377-4003845 GCA_003113815.1 Sphenodon punctatus
AGAAGATGGGTGATAATTAGGATGAAATTACTTGTTTCCTTTTTATGTCTAACTTTCAGGGACAGATGTATACACGTTTGGCCTTGGACAATATGTGCAGCTTGGACACGGTACATTTATTTTTGAAACATCCGAACCAAAGATTGTGGAACAACTGGGGAGGCACAGAATATGCCACATTGGGGTGGGGGGCCAGGTGGACACACATCCACCCCACCCCAATGCTACACCCAAGCCCCCGTCACGTCAGTAGTGTCATGTAGCGGCCTGATCTCTGACCAGGTACGTTCATGGCAGTGCTCTGGCACTGTCACGTGTGAAAGTACCCTAATTTACATGGAATCAAGTTGCAAACAAGTACAATGTTTCATTATAAGACAAGTGCAGTGAGGACAAAAGTTATGCTGATTTAACAGTACTAAGAGTTAAATGAATTCCTCCCTTCCCTTGGAGGTTCAGTTGAGCCCAGGCCTGAGCATCTTCCAGAGGTGGTGTAAGACTTTCCTGTTTGAAAAAGCATTTGGAGGGCAGGACTAGCTAGGGGTGGATTTTGACAGGTGGTTTTGGATAGGGTTGTGAGGGAGGTTTGGGTGTGGGGAATTGGGATATTGTGTGGTACTGGGTGAGTTTGGTGGGAGTTCTAAAGGTATTTTTAATATGAGTTTTATTTTTTATAGTTTGTGATTCCAGCAAAATTCAGTTAATATAAATTCAAGTATATAAATTCAGATTTCAAATTTAAATTCAATTTTGTTTTTTTAAAAAAAAGGTCAGTGGAAGAGAGAAATTGGAAACTGGAGTTCTTCATTCCTAAAGTTGCCATCTTAAGTGCGCTTACTAATGAGTAAACTCTGTTGACTTCAGTCAGGCTTACTTATGAGTAAGTGTGCTTCTGACTGTAGCCTATATCTATGCTTATCCTCTAAGCCAGGGTTTTTAATATGGATGTTAAGAGACCGTGGAAGGTTTCAAACAGATTTCAGGGATATTGCAACCACTTTACATTTCCTGCTATTGCTTAATCTTTCTTTTTCTCTTCCTCTCATGTTCTAACCTTATGGTTGTGGAGATAAACTTGAAAATGTGACTATAAGTTAGTGTAGTGATGCCTGTTGAAACCTGCATACAGCCTGATGGCAGTAGCTTTGAAGGATGTGAACCTTATACTCGTGGTTTTGAGCTTGTGTGGCCATGAAACATTCTTTCCATGTAGCCACGAAATAGGTTCTCAGCAGGGGCGTTGCAAGGCTGGGGAGGGCCCGGGTTCAGCCCACAATTATGCCCCCCCCCCCAAGGGTGGACTCAAAAAGTAAAAATTAAATAAATAATCAAGGGAGGGCCTAGGGGTGCAGATGGGTGGGATGGAGTTGGAATGAGGGTGCATGCAAGTGGAAGGGGCTATGGACGAAGGCGGGTGGGAACAGCTAGGGGAGTGGGGGTGCAGTTCGAGTGGGGGGTGCAGGTGGGTGGGAGGGGCTCAGAGATGGAGAGGGGGGTTGCAGTTGGGAGGGAATGGAGTGCAGGATCCACAGACATTCATTCTCACAGTCACTCACACGTTCATTCACACACACACGTTCACAAACATGCTCATTCATTCATACTCATTCTCTCACACATTCATTCTCACACACTCACTCACTCACTCACAGTCCTTCCCATTCACCCACACACCCTGCTGCGCTCATCTTCCTCCCCAGCCCGGCTTTCAGGCTCAAGTCAGCTTGCAGTCACCCTCGCAGGCCTCTTCTCTGCGAGGGCGAGCTGAGCTCCATCTCCGACAGACTCCCCAAGGGCGAGCTGAGCCCTCTTCCACGACTCAGTCCGGTCAGCAAAGCAAGCTGAGGATGGAGGCTCAGACCAATAGGCTCTCTGTCCCTAGCAGTGACCCGTACGAGATGCTTCCAACAACGTATACAAAAACATGGTATGTGTGGAGTGATCTATTCACTCCATTTCCAGCAGTCAAAAGTTTCATCCCACAACCAACTTCGCTAATAGCCATTGGTAGACTTATCCTCCATGAATTATCTAATCCTTTTTTGAACCTGTTGGCCTTCACAATATTCATGACAGTGAGTTCCACAAATTAACTGATGCACTGTGTGGTTAAAAAATACCTAACAAAAAAACAAACAAAAAAATCACTTTTAACTCTGCTGCCTGTTATTCATGAGGTGTCCCTGCCAGTGCCCCAGAGTCTGCATCTGCCCATGAAGTTTTTATAACAAGGGCACACAGAGAGGTGTTCTCAGTGGCTACCCCATTATTATGGAACTCCCTCCGCTTGGGGTCCACTTGAGCCTGCTCATCTTCTGGAAGAGATGTAAGATGTTTTTGTATGGCCAAGTGTTTGGCAGGCAGGGGTACATGTGGGTAGGATTGGGTGGAGGGGTGAGGGAGGGAGTAAGACTCAGGGTAGCTTACAAAAACACATAAATAATATATAAAAGCAACTATCCACCCACACCCATCAACCCTGATGGGTGTGGGTGGATAGTTGCTTTTATATATTATTTATGTGTTTTTGTAAGCTACCCTGAGTCTTATTGGGAAGGGCGGGGTAAAAATTGGAAAAATAAATAAATAGTTCTAGTTTTGTGGGAAAGGGTAACTGAAAGCCCTCTATTGTGGCTTTTTCTACGAAAATCATGATTTTAGAAATCCTTATAATATTCTTCCTCAGTAGTCTCTAATTTTTTGTGTGTCTCTTTCATATGGAAGCCATTCCATGCCCTTGATCATCTTTGTTGCCCTTAAGTTATATTCAGTGGGACTAATCCCGTTTAGCCACATGGATTCCGTGCGCACCTCCATTGAGGGCACATTGTGCTGCGTAGAAACTGCGTGCAGGATCCCTGGGATATGGGATCAGCCCCACCATATCATTTTTAATTGATCCATGTTAATTTAGTCTAGATGACACTTTTTTTGTTTTAAAATATATTTATTTGCTTGAATGTGAATTTCTGTATTATTAACATCACTCTTTTTCATGTTATAGACAATGGCCTTATGTATACCTTTGGAGATGGACGACATGGCAAGCTAGGATTTGGAGGAGAAAATTATACTAATCAATTTGTACCCACCGTATGCTCCAACTTTTTGAGTTTTACTGTTCATTTGGTAATGCTTTGCTCTGTCTTTTGCTTTCGAAGCTTTGAAACTCTTAGATTGCATGCAGCATACCTTGTTAAAGGCATGATGATAGTTTAAAAGTCATATTTATTAAATTTCTTACAATATTTCATGAGATCTGAAGCATAACACTGAAAAATATTAAAATCTTTTATTTGCTTTGCAATTTGTCATGTTTTTGTATTTTCTCAGTTTGCCTCATAAAAATAGACTAGCGTGGGTTTGGGTAGTAGACAATGCTGAATGTTTGTGTTGCAGACACTTCAGAGGAATGAAAGCATTCAAACTATTTTTTAAAACTTCCTAACGTTCCCCCAGCATCCTATATTTTAAAGTAAATTAATATACCACCATTGTTGTTAGACAGCGCCAGCCGTGTACCTGGCACTGTACAATCAATGGCCCTTTTCATGCAGACCTGGGAGGAGCTGCAGTGTGGGCGGGATGAGTTAAGGCCATGGTTCATGGGCGGCCCATCACATGGACGCCCACCCACTTCCAAGCACCTCCACCCATCTCCACGCATGGAGACACCTTCATTTTTCCCAACGCCTCCATGCGTGGGGGATCAGTGGAGGTGGGTGGAGCGCCAGAGTGTGTACGCAACCCCACCCATCCCCACCGGCGGTCGCATGAATGCCCCCCACCCCCAGTCACACACATGGGAGGGGCGGGGGCATCCATTTAAATAGGACCAATAGTTATAGAGAGGACCCTAGCGCAGGGGACTTACAATCTAAGGGACAAAGGAGAGGGAGACAAGAATATGTTCATGAGGTTGAGAAGTTGCAGGTGCACGTGCTTCACTTAGTTACAGGGAACTAGATTGAGAGAGGGGGAAGAGGACGTAATTCCACTCATGTTGAGCTAGGGAAGGCCTGATGGAAGAGGTAGGTTTTCAGGAGGGATTTGATTCCCTCCTGAAAGCCGGGAGTTTGAAAGCTGGGATGGAGGGAGCAGAGCAAACATATCCAGAAAGGGAATTCCAGGCATGAAGAGCAGCAAGAAAGAAGGGGGTGAAGATGTTTAGAGGAGCGAGTGATGCCCTCTGATGGTTGCGAGCAGGTGAAGGTGGGGGCAGAGGAGGAGCAAAGCTCCCAGGCAGGAGTGTGATGGGATGAAGAGCCTTGAAGGTGAAGACCAGGAGCTTGTGCTGAATGCGTTCATGTAAAGGGAGCCAGTGTAGGGCGAAGAGGATGGGCTGAACGTGGTCAAAGGGTCAGGCGGGGTGGATGACTTTGGCAGCAGAGTATTGAACAGATAAGGGGGCGGGGGGCGAGATCAGGACAGGGGAGACCAGTAAGGAGGAAGTTGCAGTAGTCGAGGAGAGAGAGCACTAGAGCATGGACTGGTTTTTGCGGTGGAAACAGTAAAGCAGGGCCAGATTTTCGCAATATTATACAGAGCGAAGCAACAGGATTTAGCAACAGCTTGGATCTGAGGCATAAAGGAGAGAGAGGAGTCAAAGATGAAACGCAGGCTACCTGCCTGAGGGACTGGCTGGATGGTGACTCCCTCAATGGAAATTGAGAGGGAAGTAGGAGGGGAATGTTTTGTGGGGAAGATGAGGAATTCAATCTTGGCCATATTAAGCTTGAGTTGGTGGCGAGACATCCAGACAGAGATGTTGGAGAGACAGTCAGTGACATGAGACTGGATGGAGGGGGAGTTGCGTGTCATCATCATACAGGTTACTTTAAGAATACAGCATATTTTAAGCATCATTGATTGTCTAATTATGCACTTGACTGTACTGAAGTCTGTAATTAAATATCAGGGGAAAAAATTCAGCTTAGAATTCCTGCCTTCCATCCAACCCTTGTGCTCATGAAAATGAATGCAAGCTAATAGCATCCCTATGTTCATACTGTAGGTTGCTTGTGGTGGCTGCCACATGCTGGTTTTTGCCACACCAAGAGCTAAAGGAGCAGAAGAAATATCCTTAGAAGATTTAAATGAACATTGTTTATCTGCTACTATGTCTGAAATGGGTGGAGATTCATTAGCAATCAACACCTTGCAGCGAACATTTTCAGCACGTATACGACGGAGAGAGAGGGTAAATCTAAAAATGATTTTTCTGACATTTATTTTCTCCAGAAATGTGTGCAAGTGGGTTTTTTTGTTTGTTTTGTTTTGTTTTGTTTAGAAACACCAAGAGTGTCCCTGAGATGAAGATTTAGGGTGTTTTCAGACGTGACAGCTGCCCGCATCGCCATACGGGTCCACCATCGTGTTAGTTTTCCCGTGCCAGATATTGGCACAGAATAGATCCTGGATGTGGTGGCAAGTAGCATGGATTGTGACTCAGGAAAGTCTCCGAGTCAGAGCCCGTGCTAGACTCCCCCATGGATGAGATCCGCCTGCCTGACTTGGGAGTAAAGTGGGGTTTCATGTTTGAAAACCCGCTTTGCTGGACCTGGTCCAGAGTCCCCGCTGGTTCCGGGCACTATAGAGGCTATCACTGGCTGCCTTGGCTGCCCGCCAGGAATGGGGGGGCGAACCGCTGAGTGCAGTGTGGGGTGGTGCTGGGTGGACACACACCTGTGCATTTCTTTTCCCTCCCCAGCGACCCAGCTCCCATCATGTTAGTTCAGGGGTCTGTCCAGCACCATCACATTTGAAAATGCCCTGTTTTCGAAAGGTTTGGGCAACCTTAATGGGATTTGTGCCAATGAGTGGTTTGAATAAAAATTGATTAGCTTTCATTTCCTTGATACCTGGGGTATAAAACTACCAGTTCACCTGTCTTCATCTTACCAGGAAAAACAGTAGTTGTATCTTGAGTTTCTCATGTTAAAAAGCAGGCGCAGGTGTAATGTTACATCTATTGGCTCTAACGTAAAAGTGGTGGGAAAGAAGTTTTTGTGGTGTAACAGCAGATGGAGAAATCTTTCTGAATACCTTTACTTGTTATAAACAAGCAAGAAAGGGGAGACACCAATTTTTTCCTGGTCTGCATAGAGGCTGATTTCTAATCATCAGATTGCATTAAACTCTTATTTTAGTATTATGTAACATATAAAGAACTACAAAGGTTTCTTTTCACAGATCTCTATAGTGCGATATTGCAACTTGCATAAAAATCTGTGAACCCTTTTAAATTCTGATGGACTCCCATACTTTTCTATTTTTAGTAGTTATATAGCACCTTTTGTCTTGCTTTTAAATTCTAAAGTGTAGGATCTTTACTACAAATTTTAGTTGTTAGAATATCTTTACTTTGTCTTCACATACCTAAATTATGGCGTAAACAACCGCCTGGTATTTGTTCAAGAGACTCACATTTTTATTTACTGACATGTAAACTTTTTTTAGTTCTTGTTTAACACTGTTTTAGGATATTGAACTGTACTTTGAGACTACTGAATGGAAAACATGAAGCTTTTGCTAATATGCCTTTCCTCTCTGACTTGCGGGATTATAAATTTTTGAAAAAGTGCACAGACAGTTTTGTTGATACTTTAATATTTGTCAAATGCCATAATTAAAGCTGAGGAGGAGTTTGCCAGGTTAATCTTTTCTTATCAGACACTTAAACATATCTCTATTTTATTTTAATATTTTTTTAAAAGGAAAAATCACCAGAACAGTTTACTCGAATGGTACGAACACTACCTGCATTGGGAGATGGTTTCCTGAAACCTGCTGTGAGTGTCACCAGCAACACTGTCCCACTCAGTTTATCCACAACAAACCATCCTGATTCAGAGGAAGCTCATTCAAATATGCTCACTGAACCTGCAGTCGACTCTGAAGAAGGCAAGACATACTTTATCTATTGCTGTTGTATTATCCAAAGTAACTTTATGTTGTTTATACTTATGTGAAGAGACAACTTGTCATCCAGTGGTCAAGAACCTTTACAGCTTGAGACTGACCACTACCGATGGGTCTCAAGCCAGTGTTGGCTGGACTAACTGTGAGAGTAGACAAACCAAAATTCACTCACTCGAGTTGTCATCTGTTCTTCCATAGCTCTTTTGTGGAAAAAGTGTTTGAGGATTTATTGGGTAGGGTTAAGTAGAAGAAAAATTTCTTTCATCTAAATATGTAAAACCTAGGTGAATTGAGTTTCATAAGAGTTTTGCAAGGAAGGTGTTATCATTCCCATTTTATAGATAGAAAAAAACAAGCAGAGTGATTAAATGACTTGTGCATTATCTCACAGAAAGTTTCATGCAGAACTAGGGTGAGAACGCATGTTTTTTGAGTCCTTGTTCTGGGATTTAACCACAAGATCATCATCCTTCCCTCTGTGAGTAACAGGTACCATATTATATGGAAGCATTATTTGAAAAGGAATTTTTCTCAGGAGATCTTATTTCACTGGAAGAATGCAAAAATGAGCTGAGTTCTACAACGTGCTGCCACTAACAAACATTTGTTAGGGTCTGAGCAGCTGGACTTAATCTGGAACATTGGGCTTACCCTGTCTGGAGAAAAGGCAACAAGATTGCTGGTTCTGCCAGTTGAGACTGGGTGCATGGGGAATTTTTTGCCTCAGTTTCCCATCTGTTAAATTAGGGTATCCCCCATGTCATTACCTCACAATAATGCTGTTTTGCCTACTATATAAGCTACCCACTTCTACTGTACTTATTATTTCTTCTTTTATTTTGAAGGGAATAAAAAAGAGGAAGAAGATGAAGCTGAGGAAAGCTCCACGGAGGAAGATTCCGCTAATGAAAGTGAGGGCAGAAACCTTGGAGATACAACTGATGTCCTAAATATGGTAATGTATCTAGAACTGAACTTGTGGCTCAGGAAGGCCACAACAATGACATCTTCTGTGATATAACTTTTGAATTGGTGGTTTACCATGCCCCAGTTCCTCCATCTTCCAGAGTCTTGCTCTGTCTACACCAGCATGTCTTCCGTACCTGCTGTAGTTGAAGAGAGATGCCCTTTGTGCTCTTGGGCTGCCTGGGTCATAGACTTCATCAATTAAGCTCTTCTTCAGCTTCTTAAGAATACATCCTAATCCACTGCATGTCACGTACACCAAATGGTAAAGCGTCACCTGATCTTCTCAGATTTAGGGTGTGGAATATTTTCTTCTAGGAAATATTCATATCCATGAGGATGCTACATATATGGCTCTTTTGACACGGGCCATGGCGTGAAGGGGTCTGTGTGCACCCTGGTCCATGTGTGCTGTGTTGGGTGTATATGAGTGCACCCTCACACATCCCCACGCACGGAGGCACCTCCATTTTTTCTGGTGCCCCTGTGCATGGGGATGCGTGTGCATGGGAGCGCTCACCCCCATGGGATTTACACTGGCAGCACCACCCAGAGGAGGGGAACAGGTGAAGGGGATTTGGACAGTCTTCTCGCCCCCCCCCTCCCCGCTGCTCACCGGAAGTGCCGAGGGGCACTTAAAGCACAGACCGGCAGCTGCGCCGGAGCCGAAGGGCCGTGGCCAAAGGGTGCGGCCCTTTGGGGCCCTTTGGGGCCTGGAGGGGGGGAGGGGGGTACCCCTTGAAGGAGGAAGAGCGGAGGGGGGGAATTTGTGTATAAGCAGTTTTTTGTGGCAATGAGACCAGGGGAGTTGTGGAGAGGGATTGTAGGACACTTATGGAAGAGAGTAGGGGAGAGTTGTGTGTTGGGGGGATGCCTTGGGTGGGATTGGGGAAAAAGATAGAAGGATGGGAGGAGGAAGAAGAATTATTTAGGATTGTGGACGTAGGGTTGGTGGGGCCACCTCCCCCTGGTGAGAGGAGGGTGGAGGTGGTCAGGTTTCCCCCGGTGGCAGCGGGGCATGATTTAGTTGTTGGTGGGACCTACCCTGTTTTTGTGGGGGAGGTTATAGAGTGGTTTATTGGTTGAGCTAAGGGGATGCGTTTGGGGAAAAAAATCTTTTTTGTTTTTCTTGTTTAAATTGTATGTTATGTTAGATGCTGCTTAATGTTTTTCGGCCCCTGTGTGGAAAACCCAGAATATGTTATATATCTTGTAAGCTGCCTCGAGTCCTACGGGAGAGAGTGCGGGGTAGAAATAAATATGGAATATGGAATGGAATCCTATTTTGCCTTTTTTACATCTCTGGATCGGCCCCTGCGGTCGTCCGGTGGCACCGTGTTAAAGGTACCCCGGGTTTCCCGGTGGGCCACACAAAGCAGGGAGTTCTTGGTGGCCGCACCGGGCCTTTGGAACTCCCTCCCGGTAGGGGCCCATCTGGCCCCTGACCTCCCAACGTTCCGTAGGAGCTGTAAGACCTGGCTTTCCGCCAGGCATTTGGTGAGGGAGAGGGGTAAAAGGTGGGTAGGGACGGTGGTGGTTGGGTTTTCCCCCCTGTTGTGTGTTAATGTCTTAAAATGTTTTAAATGTTTATATTATATTTGTATTCTATATTTTTTATTGTTGTTCGCTGCTCTGAGCCGCCTGCGACGGGAAGAGCGGGGTAGAAATGTATTAAATAAATAAATAATAAAGAATGAACTATAAGGACTTGTTTCCTCAGCATTAGTAGGTAAATCAAAATAAGTATTCTATTTCAAAAAGATACTGTCACTTTAAGGACAGGACAATGGAGGAAACTGATAAGACTAACTGTTAAAATAAAAGCATCAGCTCTGCTTTCATCAAGGAATGAACTAAGCAGAGCTTGTCAGAAAATGTTTTACATATATCTTTGTTTTTTTTAAAAAAAAATTATTGAAAAACTACAGTGTAAATAACAATCATGTAGTTACAATTGTCCAGAGATATTTTTCGGTAGCGAGAAAATCTCTCTCTCTCTCTGTGCAATGTTTCTAGTGAAATTAGCTTTTAAATCAAGACCAGTAGCCCAGGTGATGAATGTTACCTAGTGCTTATATCTTTATGTTTTGCATAGAATCTTGGCCAGTGTAGCCCTGTTCCCCTGGGAGGGGCAAGGCTGTGGCCATGGACTCAGGTGGCAGCATGGTCAGACCCCAGCAACAGTGCTATGTGCGCACATGCAATGCCCCTTGGGTCTGCATATCGCATTCACACGGACTTTGGATTGGGGCCACAGTGAACACCAGAAATTTTGGCAGAATGCATTAGCCACTGAAGCCTCTGGTCCAGTATTCTGTCCAGTATTTTGAGGATGTGCTATGTTAATTCTAAGTACTCTAATCGAGTGGATAGAGTAGTGTCGTCATTACTCTCTGTTAGAATTTTGAATGACTAGCAAATCAACCCTCTGTGCAGTATTGTATTTCCTGAGATAGGAGACAATCAATCAAACCTGACCAAGATTTCCAAAAATAAACACCCAAGGTCTGTATTAGGCATTTTAATATGTGACCTGAGTTTTTTCAAATGTGAGAAGCACCAAGTAGGTCCCATTTTTAAAAATCAGTTGGTGCTGATGGTTACTCGGCACGTTTTTGAACTTGCCTAATGATTTATAAGCCTCTCTGTAGGTAATAGGTTATTATTATTCATATAATTTTGAGCTTGTATACTAAAATCACTGAACGAATCCACTGAGGTAGTGTGTAAATGCTAAATATAGTATTTTGGCTAATACTTTAATTGGCATGAAGGAAAATTTTATTAACATAACTGAACAATAAAAAAAAATGCTTCACATCTATTTCAGTTATAATACACCTTGTTATGTTTAATGTTGGCAAAATACTTTGAGATCTTCTGAGAGGCATGCAGTATGAATGTAACTAAATTATAATAATTTACTTTCTACATTATTTCTTCATAATTACTTTTATTAACTTAACAGATTAATTATTTTATCAAAATCTTCATTTTTTTCAGACTCATGTGATGCAGTTGAATCCCAGTGACCAGTCATTAACATTATCACCAGTTCAAAAGCAAAAGGTACTGTAACTAATAATGTATCCTATTGTTCGTTATTGTGGTTAAATATTTTTCTGGTGCTTCATTTTATTTTGCTTCTACATCATAAAAAAGAAAAATGTAACTATTTTCGTAGACTGCTTTGTGTTGGACCTTTAAGATTGATCCTAACTTTGTCCAGGAGGGTTCAGAATCAGCTGATGCTTCTTCCCTTAAACAGCCTTTAAATTCAGAATCTATAGGAGAAGATTCAGATTTAGGAAACAATGGTTATGATGCTTTTGTGAGAAAAATTAAGGCTGGTAAAACTTATATGAAAAGTAAACCTGAACAGGCAACTACTGTTAGCTCACTAAAGTCTGATGTTAAAGAACAACTCAAATTAGTGAAAAGAAAGAGAGATCATACAAAACATCCTAATCCTAGTCAACTAAGTATATTATGTAGCCTTCCCATTGGTGAGACAGAAAAATTAAACGCTTTGCATGAAAAGTCAAGAAAAGGTATTCAATCTAAGGACCCCCCTTAAGACAAAGAGAGAGAGAGAGAGAGAGAGAGAGAGAGAGAGAGAGAGAGCGCACGTGAGTGCCATGTACCTGGCACTAAGGCATTCATTAGAGGCAGGTCTCTGCCACAGGCATCTTGCAATCTAGGAAAGACAAAGGAAGGGGAGGCAAGGGAGAAGGGAACATCAGGATACACACACGGATACATTCATGAAGTTGCAGGTGCATGGGCTTAACTTAGCTACGGAGGAGTAGGGAACCCTGAATGAAATGACAGTAGAAGCATCAGTGAGCAGTCTGTGGGGATGAGGAACTAGGGAAAGCCTGACAGAAGTGGTAGGTTTTCAGGAAGCATTTGAAGGTTGGGTGGGAGGGAACAAAATGAATGTGTTCAGGGAGGGAGTTCCAGGCATAGGGGCAGTATCAGAGAAGGAGTGAAGACAGTTCAGGTAACAAGGAAGACATTTGTGAAGATACTGGAATCTGTCTGCGATGAGTAGTTTGCATGATTTTGCCCTTAGTGAGCTCACTATCTAAGCTTATTAATAAAGCTGAAAGCAGAGATAAGACTGTGTAACACTAATTAGCAAGCAGGGAAGCACTGCATTGCTGTTTCAACTTTTTTTTTGGGGGGGGGGAGAAAAATGATGTCTGCCTTGTTTTACTGATACTAGAATATTTAAGTAAAGTTCAGAGCACAAGCTATATGAATTTCCCTTATTTACAGTGAATGGTTTACATTTTCATAAAAAAGGAATGACCTAATGGGCATCAGTTATTTTATCCGTTATATTTGTCACGCTGCATAATCCTAAATATTTGGGAATAAATACTCGGTTTTCAACTGTTGATTTTGTGTGAAGCTGGTCACATAAGTAAAAATACAAATGTCAAAATTAATTTTAAAAGCTAAATATATTTTTAGAACTGCAGAGTGGAAGGTTAAATATTCTAACCACAAATTATAGGCATAGCACATTTAATATAACAAAGAGGCCTTTCATTCTTTAAAGCAGGGTTGCCTAACTTTCTTGGCCACCTACTCAAGTTCATATGTTGTATCAGGCCCATGGTGTGCCAATTGGACAGCTCTGCTCTGCTTTAAAAAAAATTATTTTAACTGTTCCATGTTTCATGTCACTTTTCAGTCCTATCAGTCCTATTGTTTTCTTTTCATATTCTGATTTTTTGTTGTCTTTTCCACTTTACTCTCATTTAATTTGTTCTTAATGCTTTTCTTCTTTCTTTTTGATTTTGTGCTTCTCATATGGAATAGAAGAACAATAAAAATGTGAAACTGAGAAATCATGGTAAGGGTGGGTTGAAAAAGATTGATCCTAACTTTGTCCAGGAGGGTTCAGAATCAGCTGATGCTTCTTCCCTTAAACAGCCTTTAAATTCAGAATCTATAGGAGAAGATTCAGATGTAGGAAACAATGGTTATGATGCTTTTGTGAGAAAAATTAAGGCTGGTAAAACTTATATGAAAAGTAAACCTGAACAGGCAACTATTGTTAGCTCACTAAAGTCTGATGTTAAAGAACAACTCAAATTAGTAAAAAGAAAGAGAGACCATACAAAAAATCCTAATCCTAGCCAACTAAGTATATTATGTAGCCTTCCCATTGGTAAGATAGAAAAATTAAACTCTTCCCATGAAAAGTCAAGAAAAGGTATTAAATCTAAAGACCCCTTTAAGACAGATATACTTCCTTTAGCAGCCACCAGCAATTCAGTGGCTGGTCTAGCTGTTTCACAGAAAAACAAGCCAGTTGGAAAAAGGGAAAGTGAAGATGCAGCTAATCATGAAAATAAAGCAAAGGCTGAGGGTCTGAAATCTGACAAATACGGGAAAATATATGTCCAAGGTAGAGAAAGTAATGAAGAAAAGCCAGAGTTTAAGAAAAAAGAGAAATTCATGAAACAGATAGCAATAACTGTGTCATCTTCCAGTGAGGAAACAAGTAATGGCTCAGCAAACTTTGTACTTCAAATGAGGAAAGTAAAAGAGCCTCATTATATGGGGACAAGGAGGAAGATAAAAGTAGAAAGTGTGAATGACTTAGAGCTACAAGAAAGAGATTCTGAAGATGAAAAAAAGCAAGATACAAATGAACAAAGAGAGAGCATTGAAGAGGACAATGTAAAAAGCCTTGGTGAAGAGGAAACAAAAATAGATGATAAACCAGCTGAGGACCCGCATGTAGAAGGTACGAATGAAGATGAGCAGGAGCAAGAGAGTGAAGAAAGTGAAATTGAGATGAAAGAAGTTGAAAGTGAGGAGAAACAAGATGCAGAAGCTGATACTGAAGTAGAAACTGGAGAGGAGGATGAAAGTGATGAAAATAAGGAAGATGCCTCAATAGCTAGAGACAGCGATGGAAAGGAAAGTAGAAAAGATGAATCACAACATGAAGCAGAGAGGGAGGAAGAGGAGGAGGCTGAAGAGAATCTGCAAAAAGCAGGAATTGAGGAGAGAGGTGATGAAAATGATGATTTGCAAGAAGAAGAAGAGAAAAAGTCAGCGGAATGTAAGGAGGAGAAGCACAGAAACAAAGAAGCAAAGGAAGAGCAGAGTGAGCGTGTGGAGAAGAAAGAGTTTGAGAAGGAAAAATGGGAGGGCAAAACTGAAGAAAGGGAAGAAGAAGAAGAAGAAGGCGAGGAGGAGGGAGATGAGGAAGAGGAGGAGGGAGATGAGGAAGAGGAGGAGGGAGATGAGGAAGAGGAGGGGGAAGGAGAGGGAGATGAGGAGGAAGAGGAGGGGGAAGGAGAGGGAGATGAGGAAGAGGAGGAGGGGGAAGGAGAGGGAGATGAGGAAGAGGAGGAGGGGGAAGGAGAGGGAGATGAGGAAGAGGAGGAGGGGGAAGGAGAGGGAGATGAGGAAGAGGAGGAGGNGAGGAGGAGGAGGCAGAGGAAGGGGAAGAAGAAGAGGAGGAGGAGGAGGCAGAGGAAGGGGAAGAAGAAGAGGAGGAGGAGGAGGCAGAGGAAGGGGAAGAAGAAGAGGAGGAGGAGACAGAGGAAGGGGAAGAAGAAGAAGAGGGGAAAGGGGAAATAGAGGAGAGAGAGGAGGCAGGAGGGAAGGAGGGGGAAGAAAAAGGGGAGGGAGCAGAGGGGGAAGATGATGCAAGCGATGAGCAAGAAGGAGAGGAGGAGGAGGAGGAGGAGAGAGATGAGGAAGGAGAGGAGGAGGAAGATGATGATGATGATGAGAGAGATGAGTAAGAAGGAGAGGAGGATGGAGAAGAAGAGGAGGAGGAGAAGAAAGTAGAAAAAAGAGTCAGAACCCCTGAGCATCAGAAAAGGCATAATAAAAACAGCAGAAAGCAGGAGAGGAAAGATAGCAACATACAAAGTTCTAAACAGAAAGTGAAATCAAAACAACATGTAGTGAATGGATTACAAAATTCAGAACAATTTTGGAACAATGTGCTACCTCACTATTTGACATTAAAATAGCACTGAAGATTAATTTTAAGTACATTCAGGAAATTATACTGCTGTGCCAAGTTTATTTTTTAACCTATCCCATTTTTATGAAGTTGCATTTTTAAAAAGCAAAAACTGTAGTCATGGTGAATTTAATATATAAATACCACTAATGCCAGTTTCCTAAAGCACATGAAGATGACAAAGTCTTTCATCGGCTTGAATTAGCTGACAAAAATTTTGATGGAATCAAGTACATCTTTTATTTGTGCAACACAAAGATGCACAATGGATAAATATTTACTCGAGACAAACTAAATCATTTTAACGTAATGGTGCAAATTATGTCTTATAACATTGTATTTTTAATTGCCTTTGATCCAAATTTACTAACTTGTTGTAAGCTAAATATTTTGGCTAACCCAACATATTAATGTGCCTTCTATGAATGGAGAAATAATAAAACCTAAAAAGCAACTGTGTACATTTGTTTTCAAAAACAGCCCTAGCCTGAACCACTTTCCTTAATTTCTACTACGTCAGGGTCCACATTGGTCCTTTAGACACAAACAGTGCTCCAAATAAGTCAAAGAGAGCAGTTTGCCATGTGTGTGGAATGCTGAACACTGTTTCAGAAAACAGACGCCCTGATTGTTCCAACTTGGGTACTGATTTGGGGAGCCACAGATAATTATGCACAGATATTGTAAACAATCCTGGGGACAAATTATAACCAGGGTTAATTCACTAGCCAGACATAAAAGACTACTTGCCAGGCTGGGACTTGCAGTGTGGGAGGGGGTCTGGGTCTGTAAATATTCACTGATCAGGTAAAAATATATTTGCCAGGGACAAGCAAACAAGAGGATTTTTACAGACCTGGTTATAGCATTCTACACCTCATTTTTGAGGATACAATTTATTTTTATTTAGTAAATTTATTTAGTAAATTTCTACCCCGCCCCTCCTGCAACGCAGCTCGGTACAAGCAGGTAAAGAGATGATATAAAATGCAGGTGCATATACTTGTAATTGTGATTATACAAGCAGAAAATTACTCCTAAAAATGACAAAGATTTATTTTATACAATTTATTGCCTTTATTATAATCAGAATTTTACCTGTTACACAAATAAGTATCCTTTTTTATTATTATTTTGAGTTTTTTTAGAGCAATTACAGCGTAAGCTACACATTTTTCTGGCATGCCCCAAACATCAGTAGAATTGTTATATTCCAGTCACAGAGTCTTTATTCCTAGTGATGATGAGGTAAGAGTGAGACAGAACCCAGTTTTAATTTCAGGTTCCAGGATAAATTTACAGGGAATAAGAAAAATTAAGACAAATGTATTTTTACTTGTTAACTGATCAAATGCAGTATAGAATAATTTCCACTGACAACAGCACATATATGGAGAGACAGTTGTCCCTACTCTCAGAGAGTTCACAGTCTAAATTAATCTGAACACACAGTACTCCCAAGATGACTTGGGAGATTGGATCTCTAGCTGGTGCCATGAAAAGCATTTTTTCTTTTCTCTTCAGACCCACAGCTTTTTATTGGCTCACAATAAAAAAGGGTGATATAGTATGCCAAGAATGAAGATGGAGAAAAATACAATAGAAATTGGCATAAAAAACCCTAGACTGCTGAAAAGATCCAAATAGTTTATTGGAATTTCTGAAAGATTTAGTGTTCCTCTATGTTCTAAATAACAGGATTCTTTTTTGTTTCAATTTATTACGTTCGTGGCAAAGAATTCTTCCTTAACTGAATTTGAAAACTTATAAGAACTGTTGATTATTATTGCAGTGCCTTGTACAAAGGAAACACACCTTTATCTGAATTGACACTTTTTTTAGCGACATGGATACTATATTGGTGGGTGCTGAGGGAGACCATAAGACAATGGATGATAACAAATAGCACAATAATCCCATTTGTGAGCTGTGAGTACTGAAACCTAACAAATGGGGGTGTGAGTGAGTAACATGCACACTCAACTCCATGCCACCAGCTCTTCAGGGTGAAAACAGACATGACGCTAACCACCCTTTAACCACCCTTGTTGGTTATTTATGCATGTTGCAGGGCTGCATAGGGCACCAATACAGCCCTGCAACATGCATAAATAACCACCAAGGGTGGTTAGCGTCAAGTCTGTTTTCACCCTCAGTCTCCCTCTCGGCCAGTGCTCCAAGCACCGCCGGCAGCCACTTCCCCCCAATAAACAGCATGCCAGCACATGCATGTGCATTAGCCTACACGGCATTTCCCGCATTCCATTACAGGATGCTGTACATGGGCACTGAGAGGAAATACATGTGGAGGTTAGATGCAGACCAAATAAAATGGCCAGGTAAACACCCTCTCGTGGATAACTGTCGTGCCATTTTTTCCCTCTAGCTTTTCACTGGTACCCCCCCGTTAAATTTTATGACCCCAGACAAAGTCATGCAAAGTATGTGAAATACCAATCAGGATTGTGACCCACTTGAGATCCTGACCCACTGTTCGGGAGCCTGTGCCCTAAGATGAACAAACAGAGCGGTGATTGCCTCTGAAGAAAGCTCCTTCAATTCTAACTGAATACAGGAATAAGAGAGTAAGAAATAAACATGTGGGAAGTGAAATGAACAGATTTTAAACAATAAAAATGGCTTCAGAGATTTTACACAGAGCATATAAAACATTTTTAAAATGTTACTTTGCACTTTAGCATTAAAAAGGTTAACATATTGTCTCCAGCATTTATTTCCCAGGGAAAAGTTGTAATTGGTTAGAACAGGGTTGATGAACTTGTGTTCTTCTGTGGGCTGGGGCAGAGGACAAGGCAGGGGAGCTGGAGGCAAAGCTCTCCAGGGCCACAGGGTGGGCAAGCACGGTTAACTGGGCTTGAGAGAGGAGGGGGAGGACAAGGGCACACTGGAGCCACCAGGATGGGGTGGCTTGGGTGACCGGGTCACCATGAGTTGGGGTGAGGAGGCAGGGCCTACCTGTGCAGGAAGGCAGGACACAGCCCATGATACGCTCTGTGGTTTGAAACAAAACCCAACAGAGTGTTAGCAATTTAAATTGGTTTAATTTGGCCTTTATAGGTTTAATGTTTATTACAATTTGTCGCACTCTGTGCCGATCCAGTAATGTTTTTATAGTTGGTGCTTCTGAGTTACATGCAATGCGGAGACATCTCCCTAGGAGATGGGGAATTGTGACCCAGCGCGGAAGCAGGGCATGGGAAGCGCTACGGTTACGTCCTTGGGAGGGGTAAACTTGAGGGTGCCAAAGGGCATATGAGGCCTCGGGCCTTCGTACCTGATTCTTTGCCCCATGGGGGACATGATCGTCCTTTCTCACCCACGATGTGCTTCATGTGATGGAAGGGGCGGCATAGTTATTAAATCCGTTTAAGGGCAAGCACCTCAGGATCCACTTACCCTTAAAGTTACAAAAGTTAAAGTTACAATTAATATTCATTCATTACTAGGCCCAAGTCACCTTTGGCTATTTGCCCCCATCTAGATTGTTTCTGATTTGAATAAAGAGTATGGCCGTTAAAACCCCAGCATTGGTGTCCTTGTCTCATTCCAGGATGCGCCGACAAAAAGTAGCTATGTCAGTGTTCCATATATATAATATATCTGTGACTGCCTGAAATGCTACAAAAGCATCATCAAACTGTTATGTATCTATTTAGGTATTACTTTAATTGTTGTGAAAGTGGTGTGTCATTAATTCCACAGCTACTGAAGTGCTGCTAACTCGGGGAAATGCTTAAAAGAGATGTCTGCAGAACTGAAATGGCATTCTTTGAATGTTTTAAATAGGTGTGACTCCTAATCTTTGATAATTAGAGATATGGGATGAGGCTATCTCTGAGTTACTGGAAATTCTCCATTAACTCAGGTGATAAAGCCATTGTTTTTCAGATCAGTGATATCTAGTTTGAATCCCAGCATGGACACACACATTTCCCAAAGGCATCTAGGTTATGGCTTTGAGGTCTCAGTTATGGCTGAAACGAATAGTACTTCCGGGAATTCGGGCCGATTTTCAAAGTTCCAAATAGGCAGTCCGAGTACTCTGAGGCCATTCAGTGTTCTTGCCAAAGGTTTGGGAGACAGAAGCACAGAATGTCGGAAAACTTTGGAAAGTTGTTGCAAAGTTCTTGAACCCACAGCCAAAGCACAACCCAGAAAAGTACTACCCAGAAAAGCAGGCTAGCAAGAGTGAGACAATCGGTCCAGAAGACAACCCAAAAAAAGTGCAACTGCATGCAGAAATAAAAAACAAAACAAAAAAGCACTGTAGTGTACCCACAGCATGGCTCACTATCAGCAGTGAATGCACCTACTTTATCATTATGCCATCCAAGCAGTGCACAAAGATGCAGGCTAGCAAGGGACATTCACTCAAGAAGAATACAACGCCTGCAAAACAGTTTGCAGCTGCATGGAAAAATAAATCCCACCAAAAAAAGCCAGCAAGCACAGGCCCCAGAAGCAGTCACAAAATTAAGAAACCAGACGTTCACACAGACACACCCACACCCAGGGCACCCGCTTTCTTGGCATGGCATTGTGGCAATGCTAACTTGAACTAAGCAAGCAAACTTGGGAAGTGGAGCCAGGCAGAGAGATCCCTCCTCATGGTGGCAAGTGCCAATGAAGCAGCAGGCAGCAATGTGGCACCCATTTTTTTTTTATTTTTTTTTTTAAGAAACACCAACTATATGGCATGGTAAAAGGTAATGTAACCCCGATTCCCCAGCATTGGCCCTATGGACAGGCCAGGACAGGCCAAACCATGGCAGGACAGGCACCCCTCTTTCCCCCTCCCCCCAGCCGATTACTTACAGATCCAGCAGCACTGTAATATGCAACGCAGCCAAATTCACCAAAGAGAATGGACAAAATGGCTGCAATGCAGAAACTTTTATTTTGCCCTGCCAGCCAATTCAAAAGCTGACCATCTGACTTGGCCAGCCAATCAAAACTTGCCATCTGGCTTACCATCACTCAGTTGTCCCCTCCCATACCCCCCTCCTATCAAATATGGCACAAAGTTTCATTTCCAGAAGAAGATCAACTGTCCACCAGCCCCCTACGCATGTAGAGGTTTCAGAATAACGGCCTTTGGTCCTTGGAACTTCAGAATTTGGCCTTTCTGAACCAAATACCTTGATATTCAGCAAATTCCAAAGTTTTATGAAGGGTTTGTTTCAGCCCTAGTAGGAAGAATCTCTTTTGTACAATCTCTTTTGCGCTGTAGCCTTTGTCTAATAACAGCATAATAATAGGACTGGTCCATGGGGATGAATATTTCATGGTCTTGTCTCCTCTGCGGTGGGGAAAGGCATAACCCCTGTTGTGGGTCTTGTGCAGCCTTGCAAAGGATTGAGGTGATCCCTTACTGACCCTATATGTCTGCACAGAGAATGGTAATAATTTGGCCCTGATGGAATATGAGTTGAAGAAACTGATGTAATTATGTATATCATTCATGCTGCAGGAGGCTAAGCACAATACAGCAGCCGCTTCTTAGGAACTTACTGGGAACTGTTACATAAACTGCACAGTATGCTTATGCTGATCTCTTCTGGGTCTTCTGACTTCAAAAGCTCTTAGCTCAAGCTTTACTAAGGTCTATGCAGCTTGTTTTATGGGGGTTGTAAATGGTGGTTCCTTTATAATAGTGTGGTAGTTCATTCTGATCTGGTGGCTACTTTAAAACAAGGTGCTTAGAAGCGCCTCCTGAGCCCCGCATTCAGAGAAAAGCCATGCAAGGAGTGTTTATATGCTCCCCGCACTGCCGGAAGTGATGTGCTGCCCATTCTTGGCAGCAGCAGCGGCTGAAGACACGGTGCTTTGAAGAGGCACATTCTGAAAGCCTCATTTTTCAGGCTTTCAGAACACGCCTCTTCAAAGCCCTGCATCTCTAGCTGCTGCCGCTGCCGACACTCCCTGCGCGGCTTTTCTCTGAATGCGGGGCTCAGGAGGCGCTTCTAAGTGCCTCGTTTGAAAGTGGCCTAAGTGTTCAGTAGGGGACGCAGGACAGAGCTACAGCATGTCTAATAGAATGCTTTTTCTGTTAGATGGAATATTTTGAAATCATCCAGTGCTAATTGCCCAAAATACTTAAATCATTTGTTCTCCAACCTAGAGAAATTATGTTTGATTCATGTTAATCCCCAGGCTTTTTCATCACTCTTTCTAAGAGCAATTAGAAAATGTCTCCCATACTTGGCTACAGTAGAATACTACATTGGGATATTCTGTGCTTCTGTATACTCTGGTATAGACATGAGGGTTCAGCTTCTCTTCTATGCCAAGCTGCAGGGCTATCAGGGTATCAAGTACACAGGGTGGCTCTGAACCGTTTTGTGGTTTACAGCATCATCTGAGCTGCTCCAACATCTACCAGCTGGCTATGGTTCCTGACCCTGACATCTCCTTAAGAGTGGACAGTAGTTGCTCTTCAGCTAGGAGCTGGCTGAATCAAACTGTTGAGATCCCATGGTGCACAGTGGAGCTACAGTACAACCAAGTATCTAACTCCATAAATTCACCTAGCTCCTTTCTTACATATTTATTTTTTATATATAACACCCCCCTGCCACGGCACTCCACATAGAACAATTTAGCACTACTTTTATTCTTCATGTGCCGAGGTAGGTTAGGCGGAGAGAATATTGTGACTGGGCCAAGGCCACCCAGTGAGTTTTTGGCTAAGGTGAGACTTGAACCAGGGCCACCTCCTACCATCCCCATCCAGGTACTATACCCTTAGCCAGTACACCACACTGGAGTTATCACTTAGACAACTGTCAGTGACAAAAGCTAGCTACTACTGAGCATGTTGAAGCCACTTCCATTGAGAAGTATCAGGGTTTTGTGTAAAATAATAAATTGAAGAAAAGTATCCTTAACTCTCCTTTCACCATTACTTTAGCAGAATTACTTTGATCATGAATGGCCTTTCTGGAGTGCTCTAATTTTTCTGTAATTTATTTTCTCCATTTCAGATACTTCTAGAAAACTTACTCGTGTCTGAAAAATCACACTTATTTGTTGTTTTGATCAGGAATTTTAAAAGCCCTCTCTAGTATGTTTTCATCCTAAGATGCAGGATTCCTCCACCTAACTCTCAGGATGGCAGAGAGTTAATAAATGTATAAACCTTTAAACCATAAAGTTAATGGAATTTTTATTTTTATTCATTCAACATGTGGGATGAATCCATTTATTTTTTGTAAATAGTAAGATTTTAAAGTACATTTTGTACCTTTTTTTTCTACTGCAAGAATATTTTGAAGACTATTGTTTAAATACAATACAAAACAGAATAAAGGCTGCTTATTAACCCACGATGTTTTCCCTCTTTGTGTAAGTAGGCTGGATAGATTTCCTAGAAGAGGTGTCATTATAATATTTGGGCTTCTGTGAAAAAGGAGTTGGAAATCTAGCAGCAATTTGTGCCTTTGGAGACTTTCATTTTTCATTTTCATGATATGACATCATAGTGCTCTAGGGAGGGAGGGGGAGTTAAGACATTCCCCAACCCCGTTCCTGACATGGCACCATTCCTCACTTCATGGGGGGTGGGGGCACACCCACCATCACCCCCTGGTTATAATGGGGATGGACTCGTGAAGAATTGTAGTCCCCAAGTAGTTCAGACAGTATATTTTATTGGAGCAATTACTGTTGGTGAGAGCATGCAAACTTTGTGGCCACACAAGTCCCTTCCTCAGGCATATAGCTAGTCAGAACTATGGACTGACATGACTTGCGTTTTCTGAGTCTATAGTTCTTCCATAGGAAGGGCCCTCTGTGGTTTAAAAGCTTGCAGACTCTCACTAGGGATAGTTGGTCCAATAAGAGATATCAACCAGATGTCTCCATATATTGGTAAAGCATACAGGGTCTGTCTGATCCACTGAAGTCAAGGACAACACCTCCATTGACTTTCACTCCTAAATAAATTAGATATCAGATAAATTTGGCAAATTAAGTACATGGCATAGTTTCCTTTGTATGAGGTGCATTATTGATAACACGTAAAGACTGAATGTCTTTTTAGAGGATAGACTTGAGTTTTGGACTTCTAGAAACCAGGGTTCAAATCTTGTGTCAGCCATGAATTCAGTGAGTGGCCTTGAGCAAGTTACTGTCCCTCTGCCTCAGTTCGCGATGGGCTCGATCCCAAGCCCCGTGGACTACATGCGTATGTTCGCGTTGAGAGCACATTGTGCCCAGTGGAAACCGTGCACATATGTGCGCGTGGTCCGCGGGGTTTGGGTCGCGGCCATTGTCTGTAACATGGGCATAATAATGACCGAGGGTCCTAGTTTTCTCTTTGTGACAGAAAACCAGAGAATAACAGAGAACTTAATTTTTCCCAGAGAAAAACAAAGATTTTACTTTTTTCCTGAGAAAAACAGATTTTGCCTTTTTCTAGAGAATTTTCCATAAAATGGCAAAAACGTACCGGTTTGGGAGGGGAGGGCACCGCGAGCGCAAGGCCCTTTGCAGCCCAGCAACATGCATAAGAAATAAAGTGGAGTTAGAGTTATGTCTGTTTCCACCCAGGGTTGTTGCGAGACTGAACTAGGCCCTCTGAACACTGAAAGTGCTATGTAAATGAAGAATACTAGTAATAGTTATGTTTTCTATATTATGCAGGAGATGAGACTTTAAAGTTTATAAATTTCTTAAAATTCTTTCATTAATCTGATGGTAGATCTAATACAGTGTTCAGAAACTCACATACTAAAAAAAAAAAAACACCTTTAAAAATTATTCTTTATTGCTGGACAAATATATTGCTGACATATTGTATGTAATATATAAATAAATAATATAGCTATCACCTTGGTTCTCAAAGTGCTCTGCTAGCACAAGTCCCATTAAAATGAATGGGTCGTCTTCTGGTGAAGTGTTTTGAGAACCAAAGACTTACTTTAATTTTGTGGCAGCACGCAGTTCAGCCACATATTTGATTTCACAACTTGGAAGCTTGCAGTATCATCCTGAGATAAATTTTGCAATATGTTCTTGATTTGAGACATTGATTCTGAGCCCAGAATTTAACTGTACACTTAAAACTAGGTCTTTTTTTCATAAACAAAAATATTTTGATCAGTTCTTTTGTGTCTGAAAAGCTATTACTTAAAAATGCTAATTGGCTATATTTTTGACTGTAACAAAAATACAAAATTGTTAATTGGTGTCTTACTGAGAGATTTATAACAGTACTCATTACTTCTGTGATTACCTCTGTGTTTGGAAGCCTTATGTTAATTATTAACAAATAAACAAACAAAAAAACCTATCAAAATAATGCTCAAAAGCCGATCACTGGTTTAAAATGATCTAGAAATGAGAGGCTAGACTTAATGCACTGTCCTGAAATTTGCCATTCTGGCTCCACAAAACTGCTAGTGAAAGGAAGATATAGAAGTTCTGGTCCACAGTTGTGATTTTCATTACTACAGTTCTGGAGAGTTGAACTCCACAGATAGGAAGAGGAAACTGACACATCTCAAGCATCATGCTGTGTGACCCAGTACCATAGGCTGCATCTGAAAGCATAGTTAACCACTGAAGAGCATAAAGTACCTGTGCTATGCTCTCATAAAAATGGTTCTCTGTTAAGGAGATGCGCATCTGTAAGACAGGGATTGCTCTGATATCGTAACAGAATATTCACCTACATAGGGACAGCTTTAGAAGAGAAGCGCTATATGCAACAACTGTCACCTGGCAACCACAGATCCATCATGAACCCATGCTAGTTAACCACAATTGTTTAATAAATAATTTAAAAGTCACCGAAGTTACTGCAGAAATTAAACATTTGAAAACATAAATATAAATGTATAGGCCTCTGCAATACAAAAAGGAGTGCATGTCTCAATTGAAAGAATACAAGGAGAAGACAAACTACATTTGTAGAGTTTCTGTTTTAAGATCCTGAGGAGAAAGGAAGAGAATGCTTGGGTAGAGATTTAGGCTGTGATCTACCAACCACTTACTCCAAAGTAGCCCCATTGAAGCCCACAAGAATCATGGTCTAACGTACTTGGCCTCAACAAGCAAATTACAAAAAAAGGACAGTCAAACCTCACTAAAATAAACCCTGCTTATAATAAGCCCCTGTTTTTAACAATCCCAACTTCAAGAGCCATTTATTTCAATTGCATATTGCCAAGCCATCTTGGAATTCATGATATCAAGGAAAGGGAAAGCTGAGCATAGTCGGACATGTACCCTGGATTTTAGGAAACCTGATTTTAATAAATTCAGAGAAAAGCTAGGTAGGGTCCCATGGCTAGAAAATCTAAAGGAGAAAGATGGGTGGGAGTTTCTGAAAAATGAGATACTGAAAGCACAATCACAGACAATTCCAATGAGAGAGAAAAACGGGAGACATCTAAAGAAACCAATGTGGCCGCACAAACCGCTTTCTGATGAGCTGAGAATTAAAAAGGACATGTGTAAGAAATGGAAGGAAGGACAAATCACCGAGGATGAGTCCAAACGAGTAGCCCAAACCTGTAGAGACAGTGTCAGGAAGGCTAAAGCTTAGAATGAGCTGAGGCTTGCAAGAGAAGCTAAGAACAACAAAGCCAGGTTATTCATCTATGTCCGAAGCAAGAGAGAGAACAAGGAAGCCGTAAGTCCGCTGCTTGGTGAAGATGGTCAAATGTTAACAGGTGACAGAGAGAAGGTGGAACTGCTCAACTCCTATTTTGCCTCTGTCTCCTTCCACAAGAGAAACTATGTCCAACCTGGCAAGAGTAGCACTTAATGATGAAGGGAAGGAATTGCCGCTCAGGATAGGTAAAGACATGGTAAGAGAACAACTAGCTAATTTAAACAAGTTCAAGTCTTCAGGGCCAGATGAATTACATCCTAGGGTACTGAAGGAACTTGCAGATATAATCTCAGAACCTCTGTCTATAATCTTTGACGACGCTTGGAGAACGGGTGAGGTGCTGGAAGACTGGAAATGTCCCTATCTTCAAAAAGAGGGGAAAGTAGGATCCAGGAAACTACATCCTGATATCAATACCTCGAAAGATTCTAGAGCAGATTATAAAGCAGTCAGTCTATAAGCATTTAGAAAACAATGCCATGATTACTAGGAGCCAGCATGGGTTTGTCAAGAACAAGTTATGCCAGACTAATCTTATTTCCTTTTTTGATCGAGGGTGGATTTACAGCTGGCTGAAGAACCAAACTCAAAGAGTGCTCATAAATGGCTCCCCATCAATTTGGAGGGAGGTATCGAGTGGGGTGCCTCAGAGCTCGGTCCTGGGTCCTGTACTTTTCAACATCTTTATTAATGACTTGGATGAAGGAGTAGAGGAGATACTTATCAAATTAGCAGATGACACAAAACTGGGAGGGATAGCTAACACCTTAGAAGACGGAAACAAGATTCAAAATGATCTTGACAGGTTGGAAGGCTGGGCCAAAACTAACAAAATGAAATTCAACAGAGATAAATGTAAAGTTCTGCATTTAGGTAAGAAAAATCAAATGCACAATTATAGGATGGGTGATATCTGGCTTTGCAGCAGTACATGTGAAAAGGATCTTGGGGTGTAGTTGATCACAAGCTGAATATGAGTCAGCAGTGTGATGCAGCTGGTAAAAAGGCTAATGCAGTTTTAGGCTGCATTAACAGAAGCATAGTGTCCAGGTCACGAGCAGTAGTAGTTTCATTCTATTCTGCATCCAGTTCTGGGCACTGCATTTTAAGAAGGACATTGACAAATTGGAACGGGTACAGAGGGGAGCAACAAAAATGGTTAGGGGTATGGAAACCAAGTCCTATGAGGAAAGGTTGAAGGAGCTGGTATGTTTAGCCTGGAGAAGAGAAAATTAGAGGGGAGACATGATAGCCATCTTCAAATATCTGAAAGGTTGTCAGACAGAAGATGGAGCAGACTTGTTCTCTGAGGGCAGGACCAGAACCAGTGGGCTCAAATTACAAGAAAGCAGATTTCGGCTAAACATTCGAAAAAACTTCCTAATGGTAAGAGCTGTTTGACAGTGGAGCAGACTGCCTAGCACGGTGGTGGGTTCTCTTTCGCTGGAGGTTTTCAAACGGAGGCTGGACGGCCATCTGTCAGGGATGCTGCAGCTATGGATTTCCTGCACTGAGCAGGGGGTTGAATTAGATGACCTCTGAGGTCCCTTCCAACTCTTAAGATTCTGTGATTCTAAGCCCTGTTATAGTGAACCCCTGCATATAACAGACATTGGGTAAAAATGGACATGAAGGTGGCTTGCTTTGGCTCACGAGACACTGGCATGTCTGTTTTGGCGCTGCCAGCTGTTGGCCTGCTTCTGTCCCGGGTCATGTGTGTGGCGAGCCCGGGCTGTGACCTCAGAAAATCTCAGAGATCACAGCCCAGGCAAAGGCCCTCCCGCCCAAGCCAGAGTGAGCTAGTATGTCTGCGCAGCTGCAGCCAACCCAGCGTGGGGGCCGCCATGGCTGCCTGTCATGTTGGGGGGGGGGTGAGGTGCTGTCAGCACTGCATGGGCAGGGGCACCCACCCATACGTTCATTGTGCTCCTGGCCCTGCCCAGGCCGTGCAGCCAGTGGGACAGCTCCCTGGCCAAGGGCACATCTGTTATGTGCCCCAGCTGACCCGGGCCATGTCACCCATGATTTTCCACCACAGAGTGGCCTGGAGAGCAGTCCTGCCACCTGCATGTCTGTTTTTACCCCTTTTCTTCGGTTGCTTGTGGGTAAGTGTAAGAGTAAGTGGTTTAACAATTTTAGCTATAGATGGCAGTAAAAAATTATATTTTCTTTATATTTATAGAGCACAATAAAGCTGAATATGTATTAGTAATCCTCTGTTAAGAAACTGGCAGAAACTCCATTAGCATACTCTTGTTTCTGAAACTCACTTCTGTAAGCATTCAGAAAACACAAAGTCTACATAATTCGGGTTACTGTTCCCATATTATCTCTTATAATGCCCATAAGCATTAAGAGCACACTTTCTTTGCAGCATATTTTGCTCAGTTTCCTTGCTTTATAAGTGCAAAAATACCAGTTGCTACAGTTTATCTGGATTTTCTGAAAGCATTTGATAAGGTCTGTCATGAGAGATTGGAGGAAATTTTAAAAAATCATGGTATAGGAGGCAATAGGGATGTGCGAACACAGTTCGGAGTTTGGACCGAGCTCGAATAGTTTGGTCGACCGAACTGAAATTTCGAACCGAACTCGAATTCGACCAAACTGTTCGGTCGAATCCGAACCAGTTCGGAAGGCCCAAACTCCCTGATTTGAATATACGAACTTGGTTCGGAAGTTCGGAATTCGACTGAACTCGAATAGTTCAGTCGACCGAAGCAAACTTTCGAGCCAAACTCAATTTTCAACTGAACCGAACCGAATTTCCGAACTCGGTTCTGTTGGCACATCCCTAGGAGGCAGTGTCCTATTGTGGACTGGTAACTGGCTAAAGGATAGGAAGCAAAGAGCAGGACTAAATGATCAGTTTACACAATGGAGAGAAGTAAATAATGGAGTGCCCCAGGGATCTGTACTGGGACCAGTGTTGTTAATGTATTCATTAATGATCTGGAAAGGGGGAGTAAGGAGTGAGGTGATCAGATTTGCAGACGATACCAAGTTATCCAAGGTAGTTAAAACACAAGCAGACTGTGAAGAATTGCAGGTGGATCTTGCGAGACTGGATGACTGGGCATCTAAATGGCAGATGAAATTTAATGTGGAGAATTGCAAAGTGATGTACATAGGGAAAAACAATCCAAACTTTACACAATGTTGGGTTCTAAATTAGGAGTTACCACTCAGGAAAAGGACCTTGGAGTCACTGCACAATACATTGAAATCCTAAGCTCAGTGTGCAGCAGCCCTCAAAAAAGCAAACAATGTTAGGAATTATTTGTAAAGGGATAGAGAATAAAACTGAGAATACCATAATGCCACTATATAAATCAATGGTGCAACTGCACGTCGAATATTGTGTGCAGTTCTGGTCGCCCCATCTCAAAAAAGATATAGTAGAAATAGAAACGGTACTAAGAAGGCAACAAAAATTATAAGGGGTTTAGAACGGCTCCCCTGTGAAGAGAGGCTGGATAGGTTGGGGCTCTTCAGCATGGAGAAGAGACGACTGAGAGGGGATATGATAGAAGTTTATAAAATCATGAGTGGTGTGGAACACGTTAACAGGGAATGGTTATTTGCCATCTCAAATAGTACTAGGGCTAGGGGACACTCTATGAAACTAACGTGTAGCAGATTTAAAACAAATACAAGAAAATATTTTCTTACTCAACTCACAAGTTGTGGAATTTTTTCCACAAGAAGTGGTTAAGGCCAGTAGTATAACTGGGTTTAAGAAAGGGATGGACAAGTTTCAGGAGGATAGGTCAATTAGCAGTTATTAGCCAAGTAGGTTTGGGGAATGTAACCTCTTACTGTTGGGAGCTGAGAGTGAACAACAGGGAATGGATTGCCCCATAATGACTGATTGGGTATTATTAGCATTAGCATTAGCATTTGTATAGCACCAGCTGTGTACCTGGCGCTTTACAGAACAACAAGATAGACGCGGTCCCTGCCTACGGCTTACAATCTAATAGACACGGAGGGGGAAGACAAGGAGAGGGGACATAGGGAAAGACAAGGGATAAATAACATTCAAGTGGATGCGAAGTTGCAGGTGCACGTGCTTGGCTTGGTTGCAGTTAGGCAGGAGTCTGTCGGGAGGGCAGACAGTAAATATTGCGGGAAAAGTTCTAACAGGCGTCGGGAAAGGCAGCGAGGAAGAGGTGGGTTTTGAGGAGGGATTTGAAGGTGCGGAGGGAGGGAGCAAGGCGGATATGGGCAAGGAGGGAGTTCCAGGCATGGGGGGCAGCAAGGGAGAAGGGATGAAGGTGGTTAAGGGAGGGGACAGAGGAGGAGCGGAGAGTGTGTGCAGGAGTGTGTAAGGAGATTAGGGCTGAGAGGTAAGGAGGAGCCAGGTTGTGAAGGGATTTGTATGTGAATACCAGGAGTTTGAAGGATGTGTTTGGGAAGGGGGAGCCAATGAAGCGAGGAGAGGCTGCACGTGGTCGAANGGGGGGACAGGTGAGAGCGGGGGAGGCCAGCAAGGAGGAGGTTGCAGTAGTCAAGGCGAGAGATGATCATGGCGTGAACAAGGGTTTTGGCTGAGGAAACAGGGAGAAAGGGGCGAATTTGAGCAATATTATGGAGGGCAAAGCGACAGGACTTGGCAACAGAGTTGATGTAAGGTTTAAAGGAAAGGTGAGAATCGAAGATGAAGCCCAAGCTATGGGCTTGGGGAACGGAACTGATAGTGACCCCATCAATAAAGATGGACAGGGAAGAGGGAGAGGAAGGGTAGGGAGGAAAGATAAGGAGTTCAGTCTTAGCCATGTTGAGCTTGAGCGGACATTGGGACATCCAAGTGGAGATATCAGAGAGAGAGTTGATGAGGTGAGCTTGGACAGAAGGGGAGAGAGGGGGGGTGGAGTATCTCAGTGGAGTATCTGAGTTGAGTGTCATCAGCATAGAGGTGATATGGAAGTAATGGGAGGCAATGAGTTTGCCAAGGGACAGGATGTAGATAGAGAAGAGGAGAGGGCCCAGGACAGAGCCTTGGGGAACCCCACTCTAGAAGGGGAGGAAGGAGGAGTTGGAATTGGGAAGGGACACATTAAAGGAGCGGTCAGAGAGGTAGGAGGAGAACCAGTCAAGGACAGAGCCGCAGAAGCCAAGGGAGTGAAGAAAGTCCAGTAGCAATGAGTGGTTGACCGTGTCAAAGGCAGCAGAGAGGTCAAGGAGGACAAGAATGGAGTAAAGGTAGTTTTCCAGGTGACTGAGTTTGGCCGCTGTCGGAGCCGCTGGGCTTAATGGACCATTGGTCTGACTAGTATGGCACTATTTATGTTATACTGTTCTTACTGTAATGGGGTGGTCTGTCAGCTTAGTTTGACTATCTTTACTTGCAATGGCTTGGGTTGCTTTAGATGACTTGAAGATCAAAAGATGATTACATTTCCCCTGATATAGTCTGGGAGGAATTATCTTTTTAATGGTAAAATCTTATGTTTGTTTTGTAATGCTTCACGTTCTATAATTGTGGCCCTCCATTTTTCTTTTTTCAGATAACTGTCAAAAATCTTTCTCATGTAGATGTTTTTAAATGTTGATAAAAGACACTTGTTCTGTCTTCAGTAAACCTAAATAGAGCGCCATTTGCAAGTCTCTCACTACAAGGTATCTAGAGAGATTGTTCCTAGGTTGGTCCCAAATGTAAGAGATGGAGAAAAAGTAGTTCAAAAGGTATCTTTTATTGGACCAACTTCTGTTGGTGAGAATAGGTAAAACCAGAAATGACAGTGGCCCGCTGTCCAGCCCAGTGGGCTGCTGTCACGTGCTTCCTGACCACCAGATGTTGACCCAGGGTATTCTGGTTCATGTTGTCAGCTAGCTCAGGCCAGGGTCCACTGGACCAGAGCAAAGAGGGCTGTCCCAGAGTGATCACAGGCAACTCCTCCATAGATGGCTGCCATGGTGGGGGGCACTGGGCGCAGCATGGGGGCAGAGACACAGTCACATGTTCCCCATTCTCCCTGCCCCCGGGTGGTGCTGCCATCAGCCTGGTTGGGAGCATATCTGTTTTGTGCTCCATTGCGTACGTGCCATCATGTGTGGCTTTACCCAATGTAAAAGCTTTTGGACCACACAGGGTCCTTCCTCAGGCATGTAGGACAGCCAGTAAGAAATATATAAACTGATATATAAACAAACAATAAGTAGTGGTAAACACATAGAAAGGATGAGGCTAAAGCAAACATGGGTTGGGAGTATGTCATGAAGAGATACTGGGATACATGTAAGCCGTATGTGTAATAAATATGTAAAGGAAAATGTTAACATTTAATGTTAACATTTAATGAACTAAGTTGAGAACTGAAAACTCGCTTCATGTAACCAATGTAAAATGGAAACTGCTAAGTTATTATAGGAATGACATTGAGAAACCAGGAAGGACTTGACCCCTGCAGACACTAGCAATAGGTCATTGATTTGCAAATGGGTTTCTTCCTGCGGACATGACTGAAAGCACAGTCACCTGGCGGGAAAATCAAACACAGGACCCTGGAAAATTACTAAAGGGGAAAGATGACAAAGAAAAGATCTTGACTGTCACCTCAGATCATCACATCTTACCAGCCAGAGAAGGGCTGTACCAAACAAGCTATTATTTTATTTTATAAATTTCTACCCCGCCCCTCCTGCCATGCAGCTCGGGGTGGCTTACAATATTAAAACATACAATAAAATTTTAATTATTTTTTTTTAAAACACCATATTAAAATATTAAACAGGGCAAAAAAAATAATAATCAGTGTAAATATAAATAGGTGGGGGAACTAAAACATTCCCCTACCCCTCCCTCCCAAAGGCCTGGTCGAACAGCCAGGTCTTACAACTACGTCGGAATGTTAATAGGCTAGGCGCCAGGCGAGCCTCCTCCAGAAGGGAGTTCCAAAGCCGCGGCCCCACCACCGAGAATGCCCTCTCCATCGT
>QEPC01003278.1:4003945-4065881 GCA_003113815.1 Sphenodon punctatus
CCGGCCATCCTGCTCCCACCAGGGGCCGGGACAGGCCATTACCCCCCGTCACCCCTCGATATCCCCCTCTCACCGGGATACCGATACACCCCCCTCCCCACCAACCTTCCCAGTGCTCCCCCCGCTCTCACCAAGGGGAGCTATGAAGTAAGGACTGATCTATTGGAAACCCTAAGACTTGTACCCAACCAAGCTTTCCACCGCTGGCTGGAATAGCCTTGAACTTTAATTAAGGTAAACCCAAGTTAGGAGAATTCAAGTACAGATAGGAATGCGTGTTAGATTCTGTTGTTTTGATTTCTGCTTTCAAGTATGATCTTGTACTGCATGCTTATTCATGATTTATTCATTAAACGTCTTATAACTGAACCTAGTGTGGTCCAGTGGAATTGCTAATCCTAACATTGGCCAGACACAGTTTGGGGTTAATTCTGTGTTTACAAACACAGGCAAACCTAGAGAGAAAAAGTTTGTACTGGGAAACTCTATGGCTGAAAAGGTGACAAGAAGGTTCACCCGTTGCAGGCTGAATCAGTTCTAGGGAGAGAGCTGGTCCAGTAGGAGCTGCAAGCCAGGGAAACTGAGTCACAACAGCCTAGAGTAGGCTAGTGAGATCCCATTTCCATGACAGGGTATAATACAAAACAGCTTATCAGATGAAGGGAATATGTATGTGAAAGGAACTGGGTTCACAGCAGTAACACAAAGGCTGAGTATACAGCTGACAGAACCTGTCAGTTACCTACAGATTTGTATAATAGCTTGAAAATCTTAGGTCTCTGCTGAGTCCATTAATTTTGGTATCTTATAAAGTTATGAATTTTAGTTTCCAGGACCGTTTTTTGAATATGTTCTGTAGGTTTCCTTTGAGGATGAAGACTGAGAGATCAGAGATGGAGTGGCCATTCTGGGAGAAGTGACTGCCCACTCTAGAGTCCTTGTTGTGCTCACTATCCTATTTCTATGCAAGTTCATTCATAGGTGTAAAGGTTGCTGGGTTTCACCAACAAAGTTTGCATGGGGGCATTTCAATCACCAAATGAAATACACTACATTTTGGGATTTGTAGGTGTCGTTCTCATGTATTTTGAATGAGTTTCCATGGCGGGTGTTGACGGTGGTTGTGGCAGAAATGTGTTGACAGGTTTTGCACTTGCTGTTCTGGAAGGGTCTTGTTCCTGTTAAGGTTGGGCTGTCCTGGGTAGCAGGGAATTTGTTCCAGATGATCAGGTGAGAGAGGTTTGGGGGTTGTTTGAAGGCCAGAAGATGGTTTGGGAAAGACCCCATCAAGTATAGGTTGTAGCTGTTTGATGATGCCACATATAGATTCCAGTGTGGGGTGGTGAGTGACAACAAGAGGTGTGTGGCTAGAGGGTTCTTTCTATATTGTAGCAGTTTGTCTTGAGGGATTTAGGTAGCTTCTTCTTTTATAGTCTCCTCCTCTGTTGGAATTCCCTTGTTTCATGAAAGTAGCTTTTAGCGTGGTGAGTGTGCATCACTGGTCTGCTCTTCAGAGCTGATTTGTGGTGTCTGAATGCTTGGCTGCAGATAACTGATTTTTAGTGTGTCTTGGGTGGTTGCTTGGTCAGTGGAGATAAGTATAATGGTCTGTCGGTTTCTTGTATGTTGCTGTTTGTAGGATGCCATTGTACATGGTGACACTGGTGCCCAGGAAATTGATAGTGCTGGGGGAATATTCCAGGGTTAGTTTAATAGAGAGATGGTGATTGCTGAAGCTAGAGTAGAATTCTAAGAGTGAGTCCAGATAACAAAAACATCTATGTGGTGGTGCATTTTTCCAGGTATTCTTCTTCAGGGTGGCCCATAACAAGCTTGGCATATTGGAGAGCCATTTATGTGCCTGTAGCTGTCGCTTCGATTTGTACATAGCGTTTACCTGCAGGACAATGACAAATACTCGGATATCCACCTCAAGTGTAAAGCTCATCCATTTCATCCTTACAACTTCACATTTGATAAACTTTATGAAAACTAGGCCTAGTAGTTAATAAGTTCCTTTGGAAAGCACTACCAATTTAATTATTCAGCCCAATATGAAATATTTTAAATTTTAAAATTTCTATAGGATTTCCACAAAGGTATCTGTGTTTTGCATTGTGAAGGGGCCATGTTGCTTAGCAGAGTAAGCACATTTTGACACACCAGTCACAGCTCTGTAAATAAGTTTGAATTTTGCAGCGAATTTTACAATTTAAGATAGGCTTTAAATTTACAATATCAGAATTCTCCATGAATTAGCCTTTACTACGTTTCCATAGTTGAATAGGGACGGGGGCATTTAGGATTAGGATGTTGGAATCTGTCCTTAAGAACAGTACAGTGTCATAGAACAGGAAACTTTTTATCATTGTTGCAGAAGCAGTTTTTTTAAAACTCTCTTAATTTTGTTTCAGGATCAAAAATCTGAAGATGAAGAAACGGAGGAGGAGGAGGAGGAGGAAGAAGAAGAACTAGACAAGGAAGAGGGGGGAGAACAGGAGGAAGGACAAAATGATCTTGATGGTCAAGTACCTGAAAAGGAGGAACAGACCAGCAAAACCCCAAAAGGAGATAAAAACAAGCAGGCACTTTCTGAAACAATAGAGGTCAAGCATCAGTTTTGTTTAAGTTGCCATATAGAGTGCAGGAATTTAATTGTATTACTCTGCTGACCTGCATGTTGTTAAAATAACATGCTCATCGTCGTCTTTTATGTTTGGTCTGACATGACTTTTTCAATCGTGATTGACTTCTTACCAAAAAAGGTGCACCATCCAGACTGTACATTTATAGCCAGGAGAAATGTCCTGGAAAGGTTTTTTTTCTGCATGTTTTTCTCTCTTTGAAGATTAGCTATTCACTGAACTGATGAACAGGCAAGTTTTTCAAATCTAGGTTTGTGCTTTTGCAGTTAAGTTATATTTCAATTATTTAAAAGAATATGAATAATACAGTATATATATATTTAAAATCAGCTAAGATTTGCAAGTTATATGAGGTTTTTTTTAATGACAATGGAAACATAAAGAACTTGGGCATGCTACAATTAAATGTTGCATTTTTAAAAGCTTTATATGCAGGTTATACAATTTTTTATTTTATTTCTAGGAAGAAAAGATAATTCAAAAAGAGAACAAAACTCAACAAGGTAGAAACATTGAAATCTTTCAATATTTATATTCTTTGCACAAACTGGTCAGTTTACTTTTCAAAATGTATATAATGGACCATTGATATAAATTATAATGATGAGAACACATTTTAAAACATGCATAACTGTGCTTTACTACCAGCAAAACAATTAAGGCTTCCATTCCAAAGCTACTTATTCCAGAGGGTATCACTGACTTAATCCAGAGAAAGCAGTTTTGTGTTCATCTATTTTATTGCGCTCCAAAGCAGCTGATTTTTTTAAAAAATTGGAAGTAGCTGGGAAAGTTGCTGCTTTTATGCTTACAATGCCATACTCCTTGCAGGAATTTTCTGGACCATTTTACACACTAGTTATTACAGGCAAGGTCATTAAATGCAACACAGTTTAGTTGACAGTGTCAGAGTGATTGTGGTGTACAAAGTGATTGGTTCCTGCTGCGATACGTTTCCATGCCATATTTTGCAAGGAGCCTGTGTGTCTCAGAGTCAGAGACTAAAATCCTGGTCCCATTGAAGTCAATGGCAAAACTTCCACCGACTTCAGTAGGCCTGCCAGTTCACAGAGTTCCTCTTCTCAACCCCTTAACTGACTACTTAGCGCTGAGGGATGAGTGCAATCTAGACCATATGCGTTCCTACCTCAGTTGTCATTTCAGTAAAACGCAGTGAATGAGGACTATATGAAATATTCAAATGAACTGAAACATAGGGTGGGGATGATACTCCACATTAGACTTCACCAGGCACGTTCCCATCTACTAGGCGTCTACCATGTAGCCTCCACACAGTCACCATAGAGCCATCACTCATGATGGAGTCCAGGGACATCGCGGGCCCACCATGTCGGCAAATCAGGGCTAATGGGTGCACTACGTGTCTGTGTCTCGTCAGTTACGTTTGCCTGCAGCCTCACCAGCATCCAGGCCTGCCAGCACATAGAGTCCCACCTAGCGTGCCCAGCCAACTGAGAGGCAGGGAGGGTAACTGCTGGGGGGATGGAGAGCTCTAGTCTAGCGCACCTCTCAGCTGAGTGGTGGCCACAGGGAGGGAGGTCGCTAGCATTACTGGTGGAAGCTGCTGCAAGCACATGAAATACAGGCAGGGAGGCTGCCCGTTTATTAGGCTGGACACGCTAAACATGAGTGGGGGTTGCACAGACCAATATAGACTCCAGTGGGCTATCTCACTTGATAACACCCCTAGATGGCTGTGAAAAGGGGCTACTTATTTGCCTTTGCTGCCGCGCTAAGAAAAATGACACACTGCTGGTCATTAATTAAAATTGTATTTTAAAATTATTTAAAGGGTCTATCATTAGCTTTGGCACATGGAAGGGAGCATACCGTCCAATTTTTTTTTATCTAACCAGATGCTTTACAGTTACTGTATTCATAGTTGTCTGCATAATAAAAGTAACTGATCCTTGCCAATTTTAAATCAGAGACAAAACACAGTTAATGCCAAATACATTAATTGTGCAATGTCCCAGGCCAATTCTAGGAAACTAGCTGCCGAGACAATGGGATTAGGTCTTGGATTTTTGCTGTGCTGTTGTCATTCTTAGAATCATAGAACCTTAGAGTTGGAAGGAACCTTGCGGGTTATGTAGTCCAGCCGGATGCAGGATGACTACAGCTGTGCTGTCCAGCTTTTTTCCCCCCTAAACCTCCAGTAATGGAGAGCCTACAACTGCCCTAGACAACTTGTTTCATTGCCACACAGCTGTTACTGCTAGAAAGCTTTTACTGATATCTAACTAAAACCTACCTTCCCGCAACTCAAGCCGCTTATTTCTTGTCCTGCCCTCGTAGCAATGCAGAACTGTTCCTTGTCGTCTTCTTAGTTGCAGCCTTTACTCTTCCCTTTACTAAGCTAAACACCCCCAGCTCTTTCAGCCTTTCCTCATAAGACTTGCTTTCCAGCCCCATTATCATCTGGTTTGACCAGTGCTGAATCAAATGGAATTATTATTTCTGCTGACTTGGAAAAACAATACTTCTGTTAATGCAGCCTAAAATTGCATTAGTCTTTTTTGAAGCCACATCACTTGCTGACTCATGTTCAGTTTGTGATCAATCACAATCCCTAGATCCTTTTTACATTTGCTGCTGGCCTAGCCAGTATTCTCAGTCTTATATACGTCTATTTGATGATTCTTCCCCAAATGCAGAACTTTACATTTATCTCAGTTGAATTTAATTTTGTTAATTTCAGCCCAGATTTCCAACCTATCAAGATTTTTATAAAATTCTAATTCTGTCTTTGAAGGTGATAGCTACCCCTCTCAGTTTTGTGTCATCTACAAATGAAACTCTTTAGGCGAAAAAGTAATATGGCAGAGACTGCTGCTCCAGTCCTCATTTTATCCACCTCTCAGAATGAGAAAAATACAGTGATAGCTACCTCCAAGTGTACAGCAACAAACATGGAGTTCACTAATGAACAATCCTAGGCTCAATGTAAACTAGCCTTTCCCCCCATATACAGAGGGTACTATATACTTTCCCCCCATATACTAAGGGTAAAAACAAATGTTACATGGACCCACTGTAGCCTGACTTACCCACACGTGTGGTCCCACGCTACCAGATGTGGGCCCATGGGGTGAGTAAGCAACTGGCCTGGGATGAATTTTCCCGAAGATCCTGGGTGTCCATTCCAGGCCAAGGGCTACCCATGTGGGCCACTGCGTCTGTTCACCTCCCCGTCCACCATCCCCACTGTGGGGGCTGCCATAGCCGTTCACCATGACTGGTCGCCATGGCTGTCTGTCATGGTGGGGTGCTGGAGGCGGGAACGGCCACCCGCATGTTTGTTGAGTTCCCCTGCCCTATCCATGGCATGGGGACAGGGGGACGGCTCTCCAGCTGTCAGGGGTCACTGGCACATTTGTACTGTGCCGCCTGCTGGCCCAGGGAGTGGCAGCCATGTTTTTCTGCTCTGGGCCAGGGAGCCGCCTCATCACCCACATGTATGTTTTCATTCTATGTAAAAGTGAAAACATAGAGGCCAATATCTTATGTAGAGGGCTCACTGTCTCCTAATGGGATAGCTGTCTGTGGAATCCTCAGGTGTCTCTTCCAGCTGTTCCTTATACTCCAGAAACAACTACACAAAGTCTCCCCTTAACGTCTGGGTTTGTGAGGATGTACCAAGAAATTCACTTAGATCCTGATCCTGCAGGTGATACTCTGGTTTGTGCTACCAAGCAAATAGGATCCACGGCAGCATTGACTGCACTAATGGGACTCCTTCCCAGCAAAGCCTGGCTGAGCAAAATGCAAAGCTATATTCTCCCCAAATGGAGTCAAGCCCATCCATACACAACTCTGAAACCATGCTCAGAGGTGTAGTGCAGCAGAGAGAACAGAGTGAGGATATGACACCATGATACTAGTAAACACACAGCTCACCTCCCAATGTTTCTATATCTGCCAGAGGTTGGCAGAGGGCACCCAACTCAGTTCCATACCCAGCAGGCTAAGGATTTCCCCCATCAGGTGTAGTCCCAGCACACCACACAGCCAGAGCTTATTGGCTGAGACAAATAAATTCTACAGAGTAATAAATGCTAGAGCTGGCAGTGGTCAGAAAAACTGTGCAGTTTTCATGAACAATGTTGAAATAAGTGACATTTTTTGCAACTTTTGCCGAATAACAGAACTGCAAGCAAAAAGTTTTTTTCAGAGCTTCTGAAATGTTATTTCTCCTCTAAAGGAAAATAATAACAAAACATTAGACACAACTACATTTAAATGCAAAGTAGCCATGGTATCTGTCCATATGCTGCATGTGGGTAGCCTAGAAGATATTTTTGGAGAGCTTTTATTCTGGGGGAGGGTAGCTGTGTCACTCTATACTACCAGAGGAAAACTTAGGCATACAAAAATCAAGATGTGTGGCATGCCTAGCTTTGATTTGCTTTTAAGGGCTTCTGCTGCATGTGGACATAATGAGAGGTGAGGGAGATTGCCCCTCTCAATTTTCTGAGGAGAGAAATTTACTGACATCTCTGAGAAGTTTCTTGTTTTAAAGTTTCAGCCTGGGGGTTGGTTCTGCCCACTTCATTTGTGACTGGTGGCTACATTGTCCAGCCTGCCATTTTGAAGAACAGAGAGATGTGGGAAAGCCTGGATAAGAGACATGGGCATGGAGTGGTACAGCCCTGTTGGCCTGTCCTTGGGAAGATTGTTACGGGGCAGTGTCTGGGATCCTCCTTGTGTTAGGCTTCTTGTTACACCTCTGTTGCTGTAAAACAACTCTTGAATGTTGGGGAGTCAGCCCTTTCTGTTTGGGTCATGTTTCCTGATTTTATGTTAATGTCTTATGCTAACTGTAAGATGTTTGTGGATGCTCTAGTCAAAGCATCTTATGTGCTCAACAACCCCATTACTACTAAATTCATTTTTGAAGGTTAAACATCTGGAGTATGAGAAACAGCTATTATAAACAGAGACGAGCAAAATAAGAAACAGAGTTGTCGAGATTTGTATGGAGAGCAGACTGAACTGAACATTCCATCCTTGGTGTTTTGTTTTCGACTGAGGGTTCATGGAAAAGTTTGTGTTTAAAACAACTGAAAGAGGAGGTCTTTTCACGTGTCAAAATGTTGTGAATATAATGCCTTCTTTTATTTTAGAGAGAGTGAGTACTGAAGCTCATGCTGAGAACAGTTCCTCAGGGGAAGTAACAGAGAGTAATGATACAACCTCTGGAGGATTACTGAAAAAGACTAAAAAGGTAACACATGAGTTTGCAATTCAGAGTAATTTGGCAAAAAATGCTGTAAAGTGATTGAAATTCTTGATCCACCTAGCACGATAGAAATAAACCCTATTCCCACTTCTTTTTCATGCCTGAACGTATAGCTCTAGAAAGATGTCAGTCCAATTATTATATGTAGACATTAACCATGGGGCACAATCCCGCTTCCGTTGAAGTCAATGGGAGTTTAGCTAAAGGTACTGGATCGCACCCCATATATGTAGTTGTCATTCTTATTCAGAAGAGTAGCCATTATTGCAAATCACTTGTGAATTAGAGGGCTTGATCCTGATATCTGTGTTCACATAAAATAGTAGCTTCTCTTTGAATAGTCCCATTGAATTCAGTAAGATCACTCGTAGAGTAAGATATTATTCCATGTAAGTAAGGGCCCTTTTACATGGGCGCCCCCCCCCCCGCACACGTGTGCAGTGGGGGGGCACCCGTGCTAATACTTCCTGCGGTGTGGGGGGGATGGGTGGGCGCCCATAGGAATGGCGCCCGCAGTAGGTGGGTGTGCGAGCACGCTCCTGCACTTCACCCTTCACCCACACATGGAGCAATGGGCTCCAACACCGGTTGCTCCGTGTGTGGAGATGAGTGTGCGCCCATGGGAATGGGCAAACACCCACCTCCACCCACCACAGGCACACACCTATCCCCTCACCCACCGCAGTCTGTTTGAAAAGGACCTAAGATTATGTGGTTCTGACCCTCTGATTCCAGAATTGAGCCACATGAATGGATAATATGTGTGAATGTTTGTATTCTAGGTAGCTCTAGAGAATTCAAGAATAGCCGCATGTAGATGCAAAGATAATATGGGAAAGCCAGTGTATCTCCTAAGTGTGATATACAGCAAAATGTAGGGCACTAATCTGAACATTTCCTTGGCTATATACCACTGTTTTACTAAGCTTCCACTATGAGTGAAAACAGACATGCACCTTAACACGGCTTTAACATTTCTTATGCATGTTGCAGGGCTGCATAGGGCACCAATGCAACCCTGCAACATGCTTAAGAAATGTTAAAGCAGTGCTAAATTGGAGTTACGTGCATGCCTGTTTTCACCCTTTGTCTCCATTGCTCTTTTCACTATCAACCAATTGTTCCTTACTCTGATCACTTTTTTCAGAGTAAGATGTAGAACAGATGTTAGTCAGAGGAAGAGTGGGCCTGCTGGCATGTGAGCAGTCTTAGCAATCCCTTAGGCATTGGTAATGCCTACTGCAGAAGCTCCTAAACTGTGGATCATAACCCCAAGTGCAGGCATGCCCTCTGCAGATGGGGTCACAATCCTGGTTACTATGTGAAGCACTTTGCCTGTTTTTGTTGCTGTCTGATGTCATAGAATTATATGTAAGTCTCAAAATAGGGTCTTACTGGCAAAAATGTGGGAACCAGTGGCATACTGGTATGTAAACAGCATATATTCAGAGGTAGCCATCCTTCAGCTATCTCCATAGGAAAAAAGGGTATGGTGAAACAAAATAAATTGGATATTATTTTAACTTGGGATTTACACTATGAAAGCTGATGGAAGATAATGTTTTACATCTTTTATTCTAATGATCCAGGTATGCTCTCACTAATATGAGCATAGGTGTTCTTAAATCATTTAGTATAACAGAAAGAATAGAACTCTTATCAGAACATTAATATGACTTGCTTAAAAAGTAAACTTCTGTTTTATCCCCGGATTTTTAAATAACTGTCTGGCTTTGCCAAAGTATTTTTCTCTGTTCCCAAGTGTCAAACATTTGAACTAAGAACCCTCTGACATACACAAATTCTCTTAAAAACTGGCAAAATAGTAAAAGGAAATAGTGGTTTCATTTGTGTCAACAGATTTTCCAAAAGAGAGGCAGCATTGTTTTGCCTGTATGTCTGGGGGAAAAAAATCCCAGGGATGTTCTACAGCCTATTTATAGATCAGATGTTTTTTAAAAATGCAAACGAAGACCTTACTCTGTCTCACATGATTGACTTTAAATATGCAAAAATGCCAATCCGTTTAAAAGCAAATCATATTGGCAGGAACTTGCAGAATCTGTCACAAATGTTTGGTCTCATCCAGCTCATTAAAGTCAGTAAGAGTATTTATGTTGATTTCAGTAGATGCTGGGTTGGGCACATTGATCTTATTTGACCTTGAGCAGTATGCATTAAAAGAAGGAAATAACTCACCATTTTAATTTGAATGGAGTTGATCTCCTGGTGTCCCCTTACATTAACTTATTCAGTAGTACCAGCAGTTGTTAAAATAGTACAGTTAGGACTGTTGTTTGGCCTGTTGTCAGTCCAAGGATCTCTCATGAACTTAATCCTGCAAGATTATGAGCTTTTGAGCCCCACAAACAGCTAAATTGGTTTAATAAGTCTTTTAACTCTGCACCATTCACACGTCAAGTGGTAGCATTTAAGTGTAGGAGTCAAGGTTTGTACTCCAGAAAAAATCAGGAGCAGATATAATCTCCTTTAATTTCTAAAGTAATGTGAACCTTTTCTGTGTTTGGTTGGTGAACATGGTATACAAATCATTCCCAGGCTGCAACGTAAAGTGTCTCTATTACTGAGAACTCTGGTGAATTCAATCCAGAATGACATGGCCACTGGGGAAATGGCAGTGGTTACTAGTCATCCTGTGTCTTGGAAGGGCAGGGTATAAATTTGGATAAATAAATAAAATCACTTGAGGAATATAGTGTGAAAGATACTGTGAAGTGAGTTATTAAAACTTGAATAAATTGCTTCATCTCTGATACATTAGTTTAGTTTTGTACATGTAACATTGGGTATTTTCAGATGTTACGAGATCACGCTCAACCACAGACAATCCCCTGTGGTGGGGAATGGTCCCGTAACGTCTGTTTGATGACCGTCAGATGTTCACCACAGTGAACCTCCGGCGGGAATCAAAATAACCACGCTTTCGAGGATGGTCCGGGGACCATCTCTGAAAGCATGATCAAAGTGATTCCCGCCAGGGGTGAACTCCTGGCGGGAATCATTTGTTGCCTCCAACAGACATGACATTACCACGCTCAATTCACCGTGGTTGAGCGTGGTAACGTCTCATCTGGCCTCTGACCACGGCCTGGAATCGGTGGCCATGCTCGCCGCCGATTCTGTGCCGCGGCCACATTGACCACTGCGCCCGCCCGCCTCCTGGAGGGCGGGCGGCCTCGGGAGCGTGGTGAGGCAGGGCTGTNCCCCCCCCCCCCCCCCCCGATTCCCTGCCGGGATCGGCCGGCACGTCTGCTGGCCATGACGGCTCGATTCTGGCGGGGAGTCAAAAGGGTGATTCCGTGACGGGGCCAAAGCCGCCCCGTCACGTCTGAAATCACCCATTGTCTTAGGTTTTGAAAGTGTTTTTAAAATTCAAAACCTAAAATGCGTCTTTCCTCGCAGTGTCCATTTTAATTTGGGTACAGACTCCTTTGAACATTTTAAGTATCACTCACCTGTCTGTAGGGATAATATATTTTATTTTATTTTAGTTTTCCCTGTTTAAAAGAAAATCATTGACCAGTCAGAAAAACACATGTAACAGCAATGAAGGAAAATCTGAAAAACTACATTCAAGTGAAAAGGGAACAGGAAGTCAACCAGACTTACCTGATGAAGACAGCAAAGACGAAAACCAAAATCACACCAGGGAAACTCAAAAGGAATCTCCAACAACTAATCAGGACAGAAAAACCAAGTCCTCTACTTGTATGATACTGTAATCCTGAAAAATGATATTAAGTATATTATTTGACACTGCAGTTTATACTTGAAAACAATTATGACTTAAACTTATTGTAATGATGGATTTTTTTAAAAAGAACAATTAACTTAAAGATTTGTTTGACTTTGTTTCGGACTTTGATACCATGTCTTAGTATTTATTTGTGTTGATAATTTTAGTAATTGACTGCAACTGATATGCCTATCACAATTCTATTGAAGTGTTGTGGCCTTAACTGTTCAGTGTTGTAATAAAAATATATTTTTTTAATGTGAAAAATCAGATTGTCACATAATTTTATCCTTGTTGAATCCACATGGTAACACTTGCAGTTTGAGAATAGCACAAACTTGTAAATATCTGATATAAACTATTTTTGCTTCAACAGTATAGCTAGAAAAAGTGTTTTAAAATTAATATTTTATTAGGGCATCAAGTTGCCTAGGTATTATCTCTGGTTTGTTGAAATTTGGAGGCACAGAAATAGCAATAAAAATCACAAGTCTTTAAATATGTGATCCTTGAATCAGTATGATATTTTAAAGTACATACATAAACACAAGCAGAATGTGCTTTTCAAAGCATGTGAGGAGCACTTTTGATTTCTAGCCCTGATTTGGAAAAGCTCTTAAAAATATGTGTAATGTTCTACACATGAGAAAGTGTTGAAATAAGTTTGATTAAATGTACTGCTTTGCAGGATCAGAGCTAAAGAACACAGAATCTCATACAGCCCAAACTTAGTTGTAGACCCAAACTTAGTCGTATGCTTAAACACATTTTTGTATCAGAGCCATTAGAAACATGAGCCAATGCTGAGAGTTAGGGTAAAAACAGACATAATGCTGACTCCATTTTATTTATTTATTTTATAGACTTTTACCCCGCCCCTCCTGCCATGCAGCTCGGGGCGGGGTAACATCGCTTTAACATTTCATATGCATGTTACAGGGCTGCATAGGGCACCAAAACAGCCTTGCAACATTCATAAGAGATGTTAAAGAAGTGTTAAAGTGGAGTTAGCGTTATGTCTGTTTTCACCCTTACCAAGCACCCTCAAATCACTGACAGTTTAAAAGACTTTCCTCCCCAAAGGAGGAAAGGACCCTCTGAGGTTCAAAAGCGTGCATATTTCCACCAATAATCATTGGTAATTTTTTGAACTATTTTGTCTCCATTTCCCCAAAGATTAAACCCTTGGTACAGCTAAATATAAAGCAGTTAATATTGCTGTTTTACCACTTCAGTTAGTTTCATCCTATGTTCCTTGTGCATCCAAATCTTCAGTTATTTCTGTGGAAACTTTGTGTAAGAACAAAGAGAGTCCTGCATAAAGGTCACCTTTAATTAATATTTATTTATTATTTATTTATTTATTACATTTGTACCCCGCCCCTCCTGAACACAGCTCGGGGCGGCTTCCAACAATATAAAACAACAATATACACATTTTAAAACAGATAAAAAATACACTATCAAAAAGTACATAAAAACAGGGCCCAGGGTCTACATGGGTCTAATTAAGAGTATACATGGGAGGAACTCTCAAAGACAGCAAAACGTCATTCTTACTCTAAGAAAATTAACAGGTCACATACATACACAAGGTTGCTAATCATCATTAGAGCAGCCAGTGCCCCATGGAAAAACTTGCAAAACATTCTGAAGAACTTAGAAATAATATTTTCAGTATTTCTCTTCCCTTGTACTTAAAAAATGAGTTTTACAGGAAATACTTATGATCAACAGTTTGTTGATATGAAATAGACCATTGCCTATTTTCCACCTTAACTCATAACCCTGTGTTTTGACATTAAAATCAGCTACTAAGGAAAATATTGATGTTGCAAACATTTATGAGACAAATTCTGCTCATTTTTCCTACTTTGGTGGCATTATTTTCCTTGCAGCATGGTGTAACTCACTTGTTTGAGACCTCTGGATTTTTCTTTTATAAAGAAATGCCTTGTTATTTCAGGCATTGGTGTGCTATAGTCACTTTCTAATCTCTACTTGTGATAGGGTATTTTTTTATTATAGACTGCTTCTTCTTGGTGGATTTTTCTGTGCAGGTAGTTCGGGAATTTTGCATTGATTCAGGAGGCTGGACTAGATGACTCTTGAGGTTGCTTTGTTTTAGCCCTATGACCAGGATTTCTGTCAGGTGAAGATTAAGCAGCAGGAGTATGTGAATGCTTAAAGCTATGTCCTCCAAAGTCAGGTAGAATTCTTTCTGTAAGTTTGTCACTTCTCTTTGTTGGTACTGCTTGTGTTAGACACAGCACAGTCACCACATTTGCTTTCATAAAAGCAAAGCCTTTAAAACTCAGTCTTAGATAATTTCCAAATAGTACGGTACTTCTCTCTGTTGATAAACATAAAACCCCATCCCATCCTGTGATAAATCTAGCCCAAAGACTTGTTTGTCCTTAATCAAAAATCCCTAGCTAATAAAAATGTGGTAAGCATGCATGTCCCAGACTATAAAAACAAGAATTGTTGCTGAAACTGAATGTATTTCAAATCTTTTCCTAAGAGGCCAGCCAGTCTTTTAAAGCTAAGTAGGGAAAGGTTATTATTTAATTCCCATGAGTTGTGAAAATGTTTCAATCTGCCTTTGGCTTTACTTTGCTTTGCTTCAGATTTATCCCTTTGTTAGGGTTCTTTGGGCTTTATGTAACCAGTTACAAGTGACTAGGGTTGTTCTTGTCCTAGAAGTTGGTCCAGCTGAACATGCATGGCAATTGACCAAATACTTTCATGAGGCCTTCTCTGGGTTGAAAAGCATGAAGCTTCACAGAAAAAACCTGCTTGTTGTCTCATCTTTTGTCATGATTTCTGTTTTGCTTGGATCCTAATTTGAGTAGGAAAACAAATATCTTGGAAGAGGAGTGATAAACTCAAAGGGTGTTAACACACAGTAAGGGAGGTAAGCTGGAACCTGTGTCCGAGCCGCAGAGTCCCCATGCTGCTGCCACCCCTATGGGCAGCATTGGGAACCCTTCAAATGGACAGCTACCACCTGCAGTTCATGGGCTTGCACCAGATGCCACAAATAGTACTAGTAGACTCTCTCTCCCACCCGCCCACTCGTGGGGGGCGCACCAGCAATCTCATTGTCTGCTGACCGTGACCCCCTTTCCATCAGAGTCATTGCTAGCATGCCCTTCTCAGCTGACAGCTGGCTGGGAGAGGACCACAGATTGCACCCCTGAGATCCTGGGGGGACTTATGCGCTCCCCTCCCCTGACTGCCTGTCAATTGAAAGGGGCAAGCTAGCCACACCTTTACGTTGCTGGTGGACCTGGGCCTTCGGGGGAGCTAACAAACAAGACCTGGACCTGTGGGTGCCCGTTCCTCCAGTTTGGGCCAGGCTAGTTCACACAGCATGTGGTGGCCACCATTCAGATAGGCTGCATTCCCATCTGCGATGGTGGCAGAGGAAGGGGCGAGGGAAGATGCAGCAGTGGGGAGGAGCCAGCTGACAGGAAAAGAGCTGGTGCAAACGGGGATCTGCCGCGGCTTCTCTCGTGCATGTCAGGGCGCAAAATACGTCATCGCAGATGGGAATGCAGCCATAGGCAGCTAAATCCGGGGCCAATGCGTGACAACATCTCGTGTGATTACACCCAAAGTTTCCTTCTGTTAATTAATTTATTATTTTATAAAAGCATTTAGTATCCCACCCCTCCTGCCACAGGCAGCTCGGGGCAGCCCACAACAATATAAATTCACAATTAAAATAATAAAATGATAAAACATATTATTGCACCCCCATCCCTCTCCTTCCCTCCCCCCCCATCTCCCCCGCCAAACGCCTGGCGGAATAACCAGGTCTTACAACTTTTACGAAAGGAGGGAAGGTCCAGGGCCAGATGCACCCCCACCGGAAGGGAGTTCCACAGCCTCGGCGCAGCCACCGAGAATGCCCTCCCCTGTGTGCCCAAATCAGGGGACCACAAGGAGGACATCCGTTGATGACCGCAGGGAGGTGAGGCGGTCTCGCAGATAGGCAGGGCCCAGACAGTTTAGGGCTTTAAAGGTTAAAACCAACACCTTGAATCGGGCTCGGAAAACTATCAGCAGCCAGTGCAGAGAACGGAGCACTGGAGTGATGTGCTTCTGGCGGCCCAGTCCCACTGTCACCGGGATCGGGGTCCACCTCTTTCTCTATGCTGTCCCCTGAATGCCCACTAGGCCAGCTGCAACCCAGTTGCCTGTGCTCACATGGGTTCCCAAGTCATCAGAAACCCTCACCGCAATCAGGGAGCTTTCAGAGGTCCGCACCCCCAGAAACGCCTTCCCTTGTTCTCCCAGCTCAGCTGTAACTCAGAGAACCTTCTCTGGCCACCCGTAGCTTGGAAAACTTCACGGTGGGGTTGTCTTGTATTTAAAAAGGTCCGTCTAGGCTCTCACCTAGATAGAGTACCTTCTTAGTGGACCCCCCCAAAGCCGAATAAACACACAAGCACGCTAAGCTTGGTTATAAAACCTATATTTAGTACATACAAATACAAGGCTGTGGATCAGATAGTGCAAGTCAATAAATCAAATATAAAACCAATGCATTCTAAAATACACTGAAGTTCCCTAACTGTCCTCTTACCCTGAGGCTTAGTCCAGATTGGGTCAGTGCTTCTCGGCCTGGGTTGAGGCCGGGCTCAGTTCCTTTAGTGAATTAGAAAGTCTCTAGTTCATGGTTATGCAGGCTCTCCTGAAAGCTGCTTACCCTTTGCTGGTCAAGATGGAAGAGTGTATAGATCCTGTGTCTTCACTTCTTTGCAGGTTGGGTCACTTCCCCCCTCCTGCTCCTTTTGTTATTCTGAGCTTGTTGCAGATCCCATTCGGGCATTACCTTGGCAACAAAATGCTCAATGGTTTTTTCTGTCCCCCCACCCTGCCAAACCAGTTCAGCAGGGTGGTAAGGCTCACAATCTTCTCATATTTCTCTTTAGCTATCCTTGTTAGTAGCCAAATCTACCCCCAGTATGCCCAAATTCTGTGTACCATTACCCCAAATAAGTGTGTTGCCCCCTTTTCCCCATGACACCCACCAACAGACGGGCCGCCACATTCTGCACCAACTGCAGCTTCCGGGCCGTCACCATGGGTAGCCCCACGTAGAATGTGTTACCATAGTCTAGTCTAGAGGTGATGAAAGCATGGATGATGGTGGCTCAGAGTCCGAAACGTACGGCCTAAGCCGACGTACCAGATGTAATTGGCGAAAGGCACCCCTTGCCACAGCCTCCACCTGGGCATCCAGTGAGTAGTTGTTTTCTCTTTTAGAATGAGCAGTCTCCCAATCAGACAGCAACATATTTGTCCCACGGTCATTGTTTTTGAAAGCTTCCTGATAAATGTATTGGTTGGAAAGTCAACTTTTCAAAGTTTACTTATTATTATTATTATTATTAACAAACATTTATATAGCGCCAGATCCCACCCTGCCCCCGCAGCTCCTGTAGTTTGATTTGAAGCTGTATGCCCTGAATGCGTGTTGCAGCACAATCCCGGCCAGGCAAGACACTGAGCCAGCTTTTGGAGAGGAGGGGGTAGTAGTGACAGCAGTCCGCCCTGCTGGACTGGCACGTGCTTACTACTAGAAGTTGCTCCAACTATGTCGCCCACCTGGTCACCCGCCTTGTCTCCCTAGGGAGCTGACTTCCCCTATGGGCCTTTATTTAGACTTTGGACCATTTTACTGCCTCGGCATCAGTAATTGTCCTGTTGTGGGGGAGGCGAAGCGGAGCTGACTGCCTGTGGGAGTGCTCCTCCTGACACTGGTAATCTCTGGTGCTTGGCAACTGTAACTTGCCAGGTTAAAGGGTCTCTAGCCCCCTGGTTTTTTGTTTATTATTATTATTATTATTATTAACAAACATTTATATAGCGCCAGCAGTGTACCTGGCACTTTACAAAGTAATAAAATAGACACGGTCCCTGCCCCTAGGGCTTACAATCTGAGAGACAGGAGCTGGGGGAGAGACTTAGGAAGGGGAACAGAGGGAGAGACAAGGGGTCTAACATTCATGAAGATGCGAGGTCTCAAGTGCACGTACTTGGCTTGGTTACGATGAGAATGACAGCAGGCAGGTCCATGTTGCAAGGATAAGGGTAAACCGATCGTAGGTATAGGAATAGTGGCTCAGCAGGATAAAGAGTCAGACAGAGCAGAGCGAAAGAGGTGAGTTTTAAGGAGAGATTTGAAGGTATGAAGGGAGGGGGCAAGGCGGATGTGGACAGGGAGGGAGTTCCAGGCATGGGGGGCAGCAAGTGAGAAGGGACGAAGGCGCTTAGGGGAGCAGGGAAGGCGTGGAAGGGTGAGAGAAGGGACAGAGGAGGAGCGAAGTGCACGGGCTGGAGTATGGAGGGCGATAAGTGCAGAGAGGTAGGGGGGAGCAAGGTTGTGAAGAGCTTTATAGGTGAAGACTAGGAGCTTGTGCAGGATTCGTTCAGGAAGGGGAAGCCAGTGAAGCGAAGAGAGGAGGGGCTGCACATGGTCGAAGCGACTGGCGAGGTAGATGACCCTGGCAGCAGAGTTTTGGACAGAGATGAGGGGAGAAAGGTGAGACCGGGGAAGGCCAGTGAGAAGGAGGTTACAGTAATCGAGGCGAGAGATGACCAGAGCATGAACAAGAGTTTTGGCAGACGAGACAGAGAGAAAAGGGCGAATCTTAGCAATGTTATGGAGGGAGAAGCGACAGGATTTAGCAACAGAGTCAATGTAGGGTTTAAAAGAAAGGGCTGAGTCAAAGATGAAGCCTAGGCTACGGGCTTGGGGGACAGGCAGGATGGTGACTCCATCAATAGTTATTGACAGTGAGGAAGGAGAGGAAGGATGAGGGGGGAAGATAAGGAGTTCAGTTTTAGCCATGTTGAGTTTGAGTTGACGTTGAGACATCCAGGTAGAGATGTCAGAGAGACAGTTGATGAGACGAGCTTGAACAGAGGGAGAGAGAGAGGGAGTAGAGAGATAGAGTTGAGTGTCATCAGCATAGAGGTGGTATTGGAAGCCATGGGAGGCAATGAGTTTGCCTAAGGATGAGGTATAGATCGAGAAGAGGAGAGGGCCAAGAACAGAGCCTTGAGGAACACCAACTGAGAGGGGGAAGGAGGAGGAGGCGGAGTTGGAGAGAGACACATTAAAGGAGCGGTCAGAGAGGTAGGAGGAGAACCAGTTATGGACAGAGCCACAAAAGCCAAGGGAGTGAAGGGAATCCAGCAAGAGTGAGTGGTCAACAGTATCGAAGGCAGCAGAGAGATCAAGGAGGACAAGAATGGAATAGAGACGTTTAGATTTAGCCACCAGAAGATCGTTGGTGATCTTAGCGAGAGCAGTTTCAGTAGAATGAAGGGGGCGGAAGCCAGATTGGAGGGGGTCAAGGGAGGAGTTGGAGGATAGGAAGTCAAGGCAGCGGGAGTAGACAACACGTTCAAGCAGCTTGGAAGCAAAAGGAAGGAGTGAGACAGGACGATAGCTAGAAGGGTCAGAGGGGTCAAGAGTGGACTTTTTGAGAATAGGAGAGACTGTGGCATGTTTGAAGGCAGAAGGGAAAGAGCCAGTAGAGAGGGAGAGGTTGATGATGTGCAGGAAGGAAGGGGCGACAGTGGGAGTAATGGAGGTGAGGAGGCGGGAAGGAATGGGATCAAGGGGGCAAGTGGAAGGGTTGGAGGAGGAGAGCAGAGAGGAGATTTCCTTAAGGGAGGCAGGGGAGAAGGAGGACATGAGAGAAGGAGGGGGAGGAGGGAGAGGGGTGGGAGTGGGAAGAGAGGAGTGGGAAGCGATGTCGAGGCGGATCTTGTCTATCTTGGAGGTGAAGAAGGAGGCAAGATCCTGAGCAGAAAGGGAAGAAGGAGGGGGAGGACAGGGAGGCTTGAGGAGGGAGTCAAAGGTAGAGAACAGGCGGCGAGGGTCCCGAGAACAGGACTCAATGCGGGAGGCATAGTAGTGTTGTCTAGCAAGGGAGATAGCAGAAGTAAGGGTGGAGAGACAGAATTTGAAGTGAAGGAAGTCAGCGTGAGAATGGGATTTGCGCCAGAGTCGTTCAGCAGCACGAGTGCAAGAACGGAGGTGGCGGATACTAGGGGTGAGCCAAGGACGGGGGTTGTGGGAGAAGGCAGGGCGGGAAGAGAGAGGGGCATGGGAGTCAAGTGTGGAGGAGAGAGAGGCGTTGAGAGCAGAGACAGCGGAGTCAGGGGAGGAGGAAGAGAAGACTGTAGGAAGAAGGGGAGAGAGAGAGGAGGCAAAGTCCAGGGGATCAATAGCTTGAAGGTCACGGAAGGGGCGTAGAGAAGGGGAAGAGGAGGGGGGACAGTGGGAAATGTTGAAAGAGGCAAGGAAGTGGTCTGATATAGGATGAGGATCGAAGGAGAGATCAGCGACAGAGCAGTTTCTAGAGAGGACAAGATCAAGAGAATGGCCATTAGTATGGGTGGGGGAGTTGGTCCAAAGGTGGAGGTTGAAGGAGGAGGCTAGGGAGAGGAAGCGAGAGACTGAGGGCTGAGATGGGTCATCAACATGAATGTTGAAGTCACCAAGGATGAGAGTGGGGATATCAACAGAGAGGAAGAAAGTGAGCCAGGACTCAAAGTCAGAAAGAAAGGAAGAGAGAGGACCAGGGGGACGGTAGATGACAGCAACATGTAGATGGAGGGGGGAGTAGAGGCGCACGGAGTGAGCCTCAAAGGTATGGAAGGAGAGAGAGGGGGGAGGAGAAATTGGTTGGAACTGACAGGATTTAGCAAGCAAACACTTATGTGTTTGAGACCACCTGCAACCTCAGCAAGCAACATTAAATGATGAGGTATTGCAGTGTTACTTCCTCTGTAGTTAACTGTGAAGCCAGTTCTACGTTATAATTTTCAATACCTTCCCTTTCCCCAAGCCACATCCAATGTATGACTCTGGGTAATTGTGGTTTGGTGGCTCTTCTATCAGTCCATTCCCCACTCTACTAGATGGCATTTTTTCAGATTAACATCTATCCTGTAGATTTTGGATGCAAATGTCCTCTTCCCTTCTAAAGATAAGAGAGCTAAAATGTATAATGCCTTACATTTTCAACTGCCCATACTGCACTATAAGAAAAATATTTAGGCTACTTGCTAAGGATATGAACAGGAAAATGATTCATAAGAAACACTAATGCAGAGAAGAATGGAATTTCTTTAGTTCAGAAAGTTTTATTCAGCGGTCAAGATAAAAACCTGGTCATAGGCTGGTCTCTTGTATTTCCAGTCTGTCTGTAGCTTATGAAAACCAGCTGGTTGCTCTCTCTTTTGTTGAATGTTTAAAACTAGGATCTGTTAGAGAAAGGGCAAGTACAAAATTGATGCTTTCTGTACTGAATGTACAATACCTTCTAGTCTAATTTTTTTAATAACAGACTTCTACATTGCACATTTGCATAGTCAAATGACAATCTTATACAAAAAGCAAGTAGCTAGATACCGGACTACTTCACTTATGCATACTAAATTTGATCTCTTCCGGGTGGTAAATACGTTATTGAATTTGGGCTGTCTCCACCTGGAGTTGAATTCGGGCTGTCTCCACCTCCACTACCTGCCCTCTGTGACATATTTGCCACCTACTTTGCAGATAAAGTCGCTTGTATTTGGCTTGACTTGGGTGCTGCTAATTTGAATGTAGAGTCAGAGTTTGGGATTGAGAAAGCCCAGTGTTATCCAGCTTGTCTGAATCAACTTAAGTTAGTCGTGTCCACTGATGTGGAGGCTGTGGTTGGAGCAGTGCGGGCAACCAGTTACAAGTACTTATAATTTCTATAGCACTACGAGGCATATGCAGCACTTTACAGTCACAAATTTTCAGACACAGGTCCTTGCAGCAGTGGGCTTACAGTCTATATCATAATGCCATTATATGTCTATGGTGCAACTGCACCTTGAATACTCTATGCAGTTCTGGATGCCCCATCTCAAAAAAAAAAGATATAGTTGAAATAGAAAAGGTACAGAGAAGGGCAACAAAAATGATAAGGGGTATTGAATTATTATTTATACTTATATAGCACCAGCGATGTACCTGGTGCTTTACAGAGAATAGGATAGACACGGTCCCTGCCCGAGAGTTTACAAACTAAAAGACGGGGAGGGGAGACAGGGAAGGGGGAACAGAGGGAGAGACAAAGGACGCAACAATCATGAGGATGCGAGAACTCAGGTACACATTCTTGGCTTGGTTACAGTACAATGGGAGTTTGCAGCTAACAGGTGGGGGAATAATCCTGGGTGGGGATGATTAGCAGGAGTTAGGAAGGGCAGAGCGGAAGAGGTGGGTTTTGAGGAGGGACTTGAAGGTGCGGAGGGAGGGGGCAAGGTGGATGTGGGCAGGGAGGGAGTTCCAGGCGTGCGGGGCAGCGAGGGAGAAGGGACGAAGGCGGTTGGGGGAGCAGGGGAGGCGTGGGAGGGTGAGGGAGGGGATGGAAGAGGAGCGGAGTGCTCGAACAGGGGTTCAGAGGGAGATCAGGGCAGAGAGGTAGGGGGGAGCGAGGTTGTGAAGGGCTTTGTAGGTGAACACGAGGAGCTTGTGCAGAATACGCTCAGGAAGGGGGAGCCAGTGGAGAGGAGCAGCTGATCCTGGCAGCAGAGTTTTGAACATAGATGAGGGAAGAAAGGTGAGAGCGGGGAAGGCCAGCAAGGAGGAGGTTACAGTAGTCGAGGCATGAGGGATGAGAGTTTTGGCAGAGGAGACAGACAGAAAAGGGCGGATCTTAGCAATGTTGTGGAGGGAGAAGTGGCAGGATTTGGCCACGGAGTCAATGTAGGGTTTGAAGGTAAGGTGCGAGTCGAAGATGAAGCCCAAGCTACAGGCCTGGGAGACAGGGAGGATGGAGACCCCGTCAATGGCAGTTGACAGGGAAGAGAAAGGATTGGGAGGGAAGATAAGGAGTTCAGTTTTCGCCATGTTCAGTTTGAGTTGGCGTCGAGACATCGAGGCAGAGATATCGGAGAGACAGTTGGTGAGACGAGCTCAAACAGAGGGGGAGAGGGAAGGAGTGTAGAGATAGAGTTGAATGTCGTCAGCGTATAGGTGGTATTGGAAACTGTGGGAGGCAATGAGTTTGCCTAGGATAGGGTGCAGATAGAGAAGAGGAGAGGGCCAAGGACAGAGCCTTAGGGAACCCTGACCAAGAGGGGTAGGGAGGAGGAGGGGGATGAGTTAGGAAGAGATACATTGAAGGAGCGGTCAGAAAGGTAGGAGGAGAACCACTTGAGGATAGAGTCCCAGAATCCCAGGGAGTGAAGTGATTCAAGCAGGAGCAAGTGGTTAACAGTGTTGAAGGCAGCAGCGATCAAGGAGGACAAGAATAGAGTAAAGGTGGTTGGATTTAGCCACAAAAAGATCGTTGGTGATCTTAGCCAGAGTGGTTTCAGTGGAGTGAAGGGGGCGGAAGCCAGATTGGAGGGGGTCAAGGGAGAAGTTGGCGGAGAGGAGGTCGAAGCAACGGGAGTAGACAACGCGTTCAAGGAGCTTGGAAACAAAAGGGAGGAGCGAGACAGGATGGTAATTAGAGGGTTCAGAGGGATCCAGAGTGGACTTTTTGAGGATGGGGGAGACAGTGGCATGTTTAAAGGCAGAGGGGAAGAACCCGGTTGAGATGGAGAGGTTGATGATGTGCAGGAGGGGAGGGGCGACGGTGGAAACAATGGCGGTCAGGAGGCAGAAGGAATGGGGTCCAGGGGGCAAGTGGAGGAGGAGAGCAGGGAGATTTCCTCAAGGAAGGTGGGAGGGAAGGCAGAGGTGGGGGGAGAGGAGTGGTAGGGGGAGAGGACTTGGAAGCGATATCGAGGTGGATCTTGTCAATTTTAGAGGTGAAAAAGAGCAAGATCCTGAGCGGAGAAGAGGGAGGAGGACGGGGGGTTTAAGAAGGGAGTCAAAGGTGGAAAAGAGGTGGCGAGGGTCCCGGGAGCAGGACTCAATGCGTGAGGCATAGTACTGCTGTCTAGCGAGGGAGATAGCAGGGTTGAGCGATGAGAGGCAGAATTTGAAGTGGAGGAAGTCAGCGCGGTAGTGGGATTTGCACCAGAGGCATTCAGCAGCCCTGGTACAGGAGCAGAGATGGTGAATGATGGGGGTGAGCCAAGGGTGAGGGTTACAGGAGCAATCTGGGCGGGAGGAGAGGGGGGCAAGGGAGCTGAGGGTAGAGGCAGGAGAGGAGTTGAAGGTGGTAATGGCAGAATCGTGGGAGGAGGAGGAGAGGACTGAGGGGAGAGGGAGGAAGCAAAGTCCTGGGGCACAATGGCCTGCAGATTGTGGAAGGGATGGGGATATGGGGAAGAGGAGTGGGAGAGAGGCTATATAAGGTTGGGGCTCTTCAGCTTGTAGAAGATATGACTGAGAAGGGTATATGATAGAAGTTTATAAAATCATGAGTGATGTGGAACATGTTAATAGGGAAGGGTTATTTGCCCTCTCAAATAGTCCTAGGACTAGGGGACACTCCATGAACGAAAAGGTAGCAGATGTAAAACAAATAAAGCATTTTTTCACTCAACGCACAATTGAGTTGTGGAATTTGTTACCAGAAGACATGGTCAAGGCCAGTAGTATAACTGGTTTAAGAAAGAGCAGGACAATTTCTGGAGGGATAGATCCATTAGCAGCTATTAGTCAGGTAGGTTTGGGAAATGTTACCTCTTACTGTTGGGAACTGGGAGTGAACAACAGGGAATGGATTGCCCCATAGTGACCTGTTGGGTACTTCTTCAAGCAACTGCAATTGGCCACTGTCAGAGACAGGTGCTGGGTTTGATGGATCATTGGTCTGACCCAGTATAGTACTACTTAAGTTCTTATGAGGGGAACACACAGGGAAAAACAGACACACACGTTCCCATTTTACAGATGGAGAACTGAAGCTGAGATGTTATGACTTTCCCAAGGCCACCCAGTAAGTTCATGGGGTAGGGTGAGATTCAAACTCTGGTCTTCCAGGCCCAAGTCCAGCACCTTATTCACTATACCACACTGGCTTAAGTTATTTTTCCATTCCTGTCCTGGCTGTTAAAAGCTAGTTGGGAGACATTGGGGCTATTGCTAGGGATGGGCAAACTCGGTTCAGAAGTTCAGCCCGAACTCGGCCTGTTCGGACAACTGAACCGAACTTCCGAACCAAACACTTGAACTTCTGAACAGTTCGGATGAGTTTTGGGTTGGGAAAAACGTGACTGGAAGGGGGAGGCAGCTGAGGAGCAGACTTCCTGGCACCAGGGGTGGTTTCAGGGCCAAAAATACCGATACAGAAAATTTTTTGGTTTCTGTTCCAATAGCATTTTTTTGAATGTTCGGCTGAACATTCCACCGAACCAAACAGCTGAACCCGAACTTGGGTTTCGAACCGAACGGCGTTCTGTTCGCCCATCCCTAGCTATTGTTGGCTGGGGTAGTCACTGCCTCCCTTTGAAGGATGGGGTTTAGGGGTTTTAAACAGTTTTTATGTTTTTGTGAGCCGCCATGGGAAGGGTGGGGCAGAAATTGAATGAATTATTGAATTTGAGGAACTAGAGTGGACTATATGCCTGGTAGAGCTGACTTTGTGGAATTCAACCAGCATATGTCAAATTAGTAGAAGTGACTGTGGAACCATCCCACAGAACAACAGGTGAAGGAGCTCACTGTGAAAGCAGGCGGGACAGCGGTTACAGAACCTGTGGAGATGATTACAGAACCAGGCAAATCAGAAGGCAGGTGGCATGGAAACTTGGTGCAGCAGCACTAGTGGAGCTGAATAGGGTGAAATAGATATGGTGACAACAGATCAGCAGTATAGACATTGTTAGACTAGAAGAATCTGAAGAGAGCCACCCACCTAGTGTCCACTTGACCATCACCAAGGGAATCATTGTAAACAGAAGCCCTGGGCATCTAACAAGCTGGACAAGACTATGGGGTTAGTTGTAACCCTTGTGCACACTGCATGGGGTTGGCTAACTTCACTGTATGAATAGCTATTTCTCATCTTCCCAATTAAAAGGTGTTTGTAGTTTCATACTCCCAAGGACTTCTTTGTGAGTGAGGGAGAAACACAGAGTTGTGTAGGGGTTGGGGTGTGCATGGCAAATGTTACACTTCTAAAGCCTGGGTGTGGGTGGGTTTGAGCCAAGGATTTTGTTGCAAAGGGCACTCTAGACATTTTAGTTAAATTTGACCCTTGTTCCTGCTGAAGACAGGAAGGCTTTAAGTAACCTCTCCAAACAGTGGCAAGGTGCGAATGAGGCAAAGCCCAGCAGCCTGTCAGAGACAGATACAGGAGTGTAGCTAGGTAGAATGGGCCCTGGGGCATGCCCTCTCCATGTGTGGGGGCCCCCAGGCATGTGGGCCTGGGTGGTTGCACTTGCTGCACCTATTCTAGCTACATCCCTGGAGAGAGTCTGCCTGCGATGGGAGAAAGCAGTACAATGATCTCTTTTATTGGACCAACGGAAGTATGCAAGCTTTTGGACCTGATAGGGTCCTTCATCAGGCAAATCAGGAGTCAGAACTATAGCCCAGCAAAGCGGTGACTGTGACTGGAAACAATGGCGAGAAGGTAGGGTTGCCACCTGTTTGGTCAGGTAAAAAACGACCAAAGACGGCAACCCTAGGAGGCAGGGTGTGAGAGATTTGCTCACCTTTCCTCATGGAAAGGACTGGAGCGAGGTTGCAAGAAGAGTGGCTAAGATTGTGGCTGTCTCCTGCAGAAATCAATGCCTGCACGATGCAGCGCGGCGGCGAGGAAACCTAGCTGCCTTGCTAACGGCGTGAGACTGGTACTGCCGGGAAGGCAGTTGGGCCATAGACTCCCTGTGCACGCTGCAGCTCCGCTCCGCGTCCAGTGCCGGGGGGTGGATGAAAGCGCTTCCAGCAGCAGCAGGAGGAGGAGTTTCTAGCTGAGCCCCCGAGCCCGCTCGGAGAATGTCTCTGTCCGCCTCCTCCTCCTGCCCCCTTCCCTCTCAGCCTCCAGCCGGGAAGGGACTCAGCCGTGCGAGATGGGGCGCTGCTCACTCTGCTTAGCCGTGCTGCTGCTGGCCGTAGGCGCGCGCCTCAGCCTCGGCTATCAAGGTAAGGGGGAATTCCGCCAGCGGGTGCTGCAGCTGCACGAGCCGCCCCCGAGCAGGCGGGCCCCCAGGCGGACGGTCCGGCCAAGGGAAGGAAGGCAGAGCTCCTCACGCCCAGCACGGGAGCGCGCCGCTTCTTGGCGGGGAAGGCGCCTCAGAGAGTTCCTCGCGGAGGGAAACACAGCCCGCCGCGCTCTCCCTTCCCAGGCTCCCTTGGTTGCAGCGTGGGGGGCCCCCCCCTCACCGTCCCAAAAGCGCGGTGGCTGTGCCTGGCTTTCCCCCACGCCGTGTGTGAGCTTGGCGGAGCCGCTCCACAGCCCCAGCGCCTCCGAGCTTGGGAGCCGGGCTGAGAGAGACCCAGCAGCGTCTGTGCCCCTCCCTCCCCAAGCCCCCGTGCTGCTGCTGCCGCCGCCGCCGCCGCTTTCATTCAAACTCTTGGTTTTTGACGTGGGACCGAGCCCCGCAAACCCGGCACCCGCCCCCTTGCAAAGCTCGGACTTTCCAGCCATTGCAAGGAACTCGAGGGAGCCTAGGAAACCCCCCCCTCATCACTCCGACGTGTGGTAGGACTTCCTGCCTTTCCAGGGAAGTCAGTTCTTTCTCAAGGAATGGGGGGGAGAGAAGCAGATGGGATTTGCTAATTTGCCCCAGCAGCCTATTAAGTAGTTAATGCATGTTCTTCTATAAGCACCCGAAGATATTGGCACCCACTTTTTAATGGCTTAATACTTACAGCATTGAGCAACTTCTTAGAATAACGCTCTCATTATCTGTGTGAAAAACGTGTCATTTTCCCTTTGGCACATAGTTTTATTCATTTTCTGATGGCACTGAAATAAACACTTCCTTGTTTAGCCCTTTTCCAGAACCAGAGGGGATATAAGCACCAGGGCTTGGAAATAGTATTTTGTCCATTAGGACTTGGCGAAAGGCATTCTGCCATTACAGTTTTCACAGACACGTTTGTACTTGTAATCGGTCTTGATCTCTTTAAAGGGATGCTGTCAAGACTGGTGGTACTTGAATGCATGTCAATCCGCCAGAGATTTTCCAGTGATGGCTACAATAATCTTGATCTTTTCAAATGAGGGGACGCAAACTAGCATACCCAGTGTTCCTGCTTTCCTGATGCAAGTCCAAATGTGTGATACAACACTTTAGGTACAATCCTGATTAATGAAATCAAAGGCAAAACTTCCATTCATTTTGATGGAATGCGAATTCCACCATTTGTGTTATCTGATGGCACCATTCTCCTAGTATGTGGGTAAACAGGGAAAATTTGAAGGTGTCCATAAAAGCCCATGTCAGAAGCAGAGAACATCTGTGGTATACTATTTTTAGAGGACAGAGAGGAGGCAGATTTTGAATCTCTTTGCCAGTACCTTGCTGAACCCTTTAAGAATCAGGGTTCAGTTCTTACCCATTCAAATCAATGGGTTGACTTCAGATGACTCACGTTTGCAGCTTCAGTACCACGTTTATGGTTACTGAGGACTCTCCGCATCTTCCTTTCCGTTTTCCATTTCTCAATGTGTATGGCTGGGAATAATCTTACTTTAAACTTTTAAAGCTGAATGGTTATTGTAAGTACAAAAGGGAGGGCTGTGTTGGGAAAAAAAAACTCTTTTGGATCAATTTCATCCTTTTTAGCAGTAGAAAAGTAAGGAAGAATGTTGTTTTATTATGTACAATACTTTAAGAGATAAGGACAGATAAAGGGTAAAAAATGTAAAAGTATCAAAGTGACTTTAATCTCCCAAATCCTGTTTTTCTAAATGATTTAGACTCCTTTCCTGTAAATATTTAATTTTGCTTTTATTTGGGACTACTCTAGTAAAAGTAAGGACATTCCTGTGTTTGCAGGATGTCCGAGACTGCTGCAAATCTTACCCACAGTTCTTAGAATGCCTTAAAACTTTGTGTTTTGTGATCATGGCTAGCATAGAGCCCCATAGAGAATCGACTTGGGTGCAGCTCAGAGTCAGGACTGTGCTAGAAGTTGTTGAAACAGGATTACAGGTGCCACATGGAACCCATTTCAGCTTCCACTCAGACTGTGGCTTTATGCCACTACCCACTCTGAGAGTGTTGCTTGAATAAGCCTTGAGTATTGTGCAAAGTCTTTACCATTTCCTGTGCTCCTCGATGATCCCCTGTCACCCAACACAAATGATTTCTTTGCAACGATCTAACTCTTAACAAATAGCAATGATGTATGATTTTATTAACCTGGAGCAAGCTTCTGTCCCCCAAATGTAATTTCCTATTTATTGCTTCTTACTTCAAAATATCCATAGATGTGTGTATATATATAGAGAGAGAGTCCTGGAGCAGGGACTTACTTCTCCACTCCATGCTACTTCCAGAACATTGCATGCACAAAGGGTGTTTTAAACAAGATGCTACCATGCATGGCCACCCAGGAGCCACTCATCTGACCACCCATCTGAAGGTGGTACAGGGGGATGCATGCTGCCAAGAGCCACTCAGCACCTACTCATTGCCACTCATGGTGTGGTGTTGGGAAATACAGAGCGTACTGTTTGGAACAACCCAAAAGGTTCATGACAATGGACACCCACACATCCCCTGCCTGTATGAACTGGGGCAACCACCCATGCCAGCATACCAGTCCACCACTCATAGGCACTGTGAGCAGGGGACACGGCAGTTGCAAGTCACAGGAACTGGCCGCGAGTGCTGGGAAACCTTGGTTCCCCAGCGCTCACGTCCGGGACATGCTGATTTCAAAGGTGAGCCCGACGCACATCCCCTTCTCTCATGGTCTGTGGCAGGGGGAGTGCGAGGCAGCTGCTGTAGTAGCCGCCAATTGGAATCCCTCCCACGCGCTCCACCTGAGTGGCTGTTCTGCAGCTGTGCCACTCAGCAACCGTGGACCCCCCACAGCCTTGCTGTTTAAAAACACGCAAAGACATCTGTATCACAAGCCTTTCTTCCATCTCCAAACTCCTTTACCGTTGTGTGAAACCAAGTAGAAAGTGGAGTGGCTAGGGATGTTTGGGGGGAATCTGCAGTTGTGTGGCTGCATTGCTATAGGACAAAACAAACAGATTGAGGAAGAAGTGGTGAGTTTGCATGGGAGAAGGGTACTGTATGAACGAACCCTTGGAATGTGGGGTTTTGCCACTATCCACTCTTATTGGTTACAGGTAGCATTTTTAAAAATTAAATTATCCATTAATTAAATTAGTTGCTTTAGAGCCATATATAGGGGTTGCAGTTATTTTCCTCCTAATTCCTCAAAAAAGAACTACTGTAATGCCACACTCAGGTTATCACATCTGCTTTATTGAGTTTCTAGTTGGAAACTGAAATTTGGGTTCATTTCCAAGGCAAAAGGAAAGCTGAGTATGCAGCTGTGCCTGCTCCTTTACAACATTATCTTGCCAAATTGATGCATGAAAGAATAGTAACACAAAAACGAAGGCCAAGGGAAACAAACATACAATAACACAGTGCTACCAATCTGAAATATATGCATTAAAAGACCTTTTAGAATATGGGCTTCACCAATAGAGTGGTCTTGAATGGATTCATGGAGACAATCATGAAAAAGCTGGTTGTTCATATTGAAATCCATAGCAGAACCTCTCTGTTTTATACTAGTGTTTACTAACTATTCAAAATATTATTTACAACTGCAAGCATTCTCTGCTTAAGCAATAGCTTTGTCCATTAGGGGTTGTAAAATGAGCTGATTGGCTACAGTTATGAACTGAAGTTTGCATTTATTATTTCTGTTGGCATGCTTTGATTAATTTCCTTCCAGGACAAAGAACACAAACTTACATGGTTTCATTACTGAAGCCAAAAGTGTTTGATACATCAATTTTAAATTAGCAAAGGCAATAGAAATCTCTCTCCTGCCAAGCTTTCTTTCTTGCTTTGGTATAAAACAATGCCTTGTACTGGAGTTCATGTTAATTGCTAGTCTTTAGCTGATCTACATGAGGATGCTACTATCCTGTTTTTGGCTTTCTTCCTAGAAGAGACTGAACATGCCACTCTCTTTGTATGCCCAGTCTTTGCAGAAACTCAAAATTCCCAAGTCTACGCATGATCTCCAAGTTTGCTGCACAATGGACTGCTTGTTTGAACAACTGCATTTGAAAATCCAATTTTCTTAAAACTTATATGGTGGCAAAGACTGCGAGGCACTGAAAAGTCAGCAGCAACTGTACTTGCAAACTTTAGAAATTTCAAATTCCATTGGTCTTCACATTAAAAAATATAATTTGATCTCCTCCATAAAGTCTTTTTCAATATAAAATTTACCATAATTGCTAGACACATGTTTTCTTATGTAGTTTTGTGCTGTCATATATGAAATAGACAACATCCAAAAAGATACGCTTTCTGTAATTTCTTCATTTCAAAGCCTATTGATACGCAGGCTGTTTTAAAGAAAAAAATATATACTGTGCATCTGTTTTAACCATCTGTTATTTTTTTTAAAAATAGATAATTTTTGCAGATAAAGAAGTACACACTGTTGGATCCGGCCTGAGCTTCTCTTATTTGAGTAATAACCTGTTACTTAAACATGGGAAATAGTTTATTTTGGCTAGTGGTCTTAGATTTAGTTCAGCCTGCAAGCTTTTGAGCTGTGTGTGTTTCTGTGCTCCATACTCTGAATCCTAAAGTATATGAAATTCTGAACTCTACATTCAAAATATTTTAACTAAGGCATTGGTGTTTTGGCTGGTGTCATTGCTGAGATTATCCAATGAAAAGTAAACCTGTTAAAACTACTTCTACTTTCAGTGAAAATCTTTCTCTCTCTTTTTTTTTTTTTTTTTTTTAAAGGTGGTATTAAAATGCCAGGTGGTGATAATCATGAGTCACCTGAAATGTGTTCTCTTTCCTAAATCTTAGTGCTTTCATTTAAAAAGAAGAAATAGGAAAGAGCAGCAGAATACAAGTGATCACTTGGTAGAATTCAAGCGTTTGACTTGAAGAGAAAAATACAGTTTAAAAGTTTATCCCATACTGAAAACAAAGACCACCTTATTTTGAGGAAGGGCATGTTTATTCAGTAAACACTTCTAGAAAACCATGTTGCTTGGTTGTTGAAAAGCAACAGTACTTTTCAAATATTCTGTTACACAGCATGTAGCTGTCATATTGTGCCATACCAGAGGTTCCCAAACTGAGGGTCATAGTATCTGCGGTCATGATCCTGATAGATATTTGTTAAGTTTTGCAAGTCTTTGCTGCTTTCTGGCAGTGATTCATTTATAAAAAATGGATTGCTGGGGTCCAAACCTGCCTCGCAAGCTACACCCCCTGATGAATAACTTGACAGAACAAGAAATGAACCATGGGGTAATTTCAGACGTTACGAAAACACCTTTCACCATGATGAACCTCTGGCCAGGATCAAGCTTGACCATGGTTCTCGACCCCTGGACAGCCGGAGGTCAAGAACCGTGGTTAGCGTGGCCACGATCTGGGATGGGCCAAAAGTAACGTATGTTACCTTTGGCCCATCCCGGATCATGACCCCGACTGCAATACGGGATCAGGCGCAGCGGCCTGATTGGCTGTCTCCCCAAGGGTGTTCGGTTGGGGGAGCATGGGGGGGGGCAGGGCTGTGCAGCTGCATGTCGCGTTGCGCAACCCAGCCCCCTCCCCGATCCCTGTTAGCGATCAGGCCAGCATGTCTAAAGGCCGGCCAGCCTGATCACAGACCGGGATCCGAGACGGATCTCAGTCCAGGGTTCAGCGTGGTGGGCCTCCGGGCCCGTCACATCTGAAATTACCCATAGTCTCCAGTTAGTAACCTAATCACTAGACTTACTTGCCTCTCTACAGCTGAATATAAAACAGGAGTTCTTGCGATTGAATCTGTATGATGACCAGTGCTGGGATGATAGTCATTGCAGGGGATGGGGCACAGAAGTCCTTAATGAAAGCCAAATAAACCATGCAGAGGTCTTCTGGTTTTCGTTTCTAACCCTGAAATGGCCAATATCGGCCTTTCACGTTTCTTGGGAGCACACTCCTAGTGGGAATATTTCCCAGGGCTCAGCCCCCCCACCCCTGAATCTAATTGTGAGGGTTGAGCCCTGGCAAGCCCCCTTCCCCTCTCCCACAAATTAAACCCTGCTTTCTAGGGTTATGGGATTATATTTAAATCTCAAAACCAGATCACACAGGCAAAAAATCTGTGAACTACAATGCTAGATACTGTATATGTTATGAAACAATATGTATCCCAAAGAGCTTACAAGATAGACAGTGAACGGGAGAGGCTTGATCACAGAGCAGGTTGGTTGCAGAGCTAAAAACAGAATTTAGATGCTGTGGTTGCTAATCCGCTGGACAATACAGCAGATCACATCCACCAATATATCTGCTGTACTTGTTCTTCAAGTCCCAGATCGTCCATCCAGACATGTGAGGTGTGTGGGTATTGCTTTTTTATTGTGTCTGTTCTTTGATGATTAATAGCCATGGGTAAAATAATTTGTGCAGTGTGATATGTATGCACAGTTCTCATGGAATTCGCTGACAATTGCAAACTGTATCCTAATGCAGAATTTAACAGCAAGAGTTTTTTCCCCTTTCTATGAACTGTTGTACCTTTTTAATAGTTTTTAATTCCAAAGCATTTTAGTAAATAAATTGCTTTACACTCCTGAAAAATTAAGGTTGTGCCTACAGGGAACTATTCTAAAACACCAGAGTGTGCCCCCCAAAAAATCAGTCTATTTATTTGTCATTTATGCCTAAGTGCTATAGGCTCTAGATGCTTTAACACACAATATAAAAATATAAAGTTTGCAGTGTCTCACATTAGGGAGTGGGTTTTTAAAAGAGCTCTGTATCCACAATTGGTTACAGATTTTCAAAAGAGCTCATCTCTCATTCATTCCATTCTCTGAGAGCCCCGTCATATGTGGTGCTGTTGTGGAGTGCTCAACACCATTTGAACTCTGTTCCAAATCTGATACGTGTTGTACCCATGAAATATAATGGGTAAAAACAGACATGCATGCAGCACAGTGGCTCCCGGAGCCGGGAAATGGCAGCTGACACAGCCCATGTCCGAGAGGGGCACCGAACAAAAGTGCCCGCCATCCCATAGCCCGGGTAGGGTGGGGAACTAAAACATGTGGGCAGGTGGCCCTGCCCCTGACCTGCTCCCAGCACCGTGTCCCCTGCCATGATGGACAGCCATGGCAACAAGACATGGTGCTTGGTCATGGTGGCCCTTGCTCCAAGGTGAGTATGGCGGGACTGAACATGCATACTAGCTCTCATTGGCTGTCATGGGTGGCCCTTAGCCGGCCTGTGTCCTTGGAGATTTTCTGAGGATGAAGCCCAGGCTAGCCGCCCCTGGGCAGTCCCAGACTAACATCTGGCGGCGCCTAAACAGACGTGCCGGTGAGTCCTGGGCCACAGTGGACCAAGGCAGGCCACTGTCGCATTTGTTTTTACCCATTAACTGTCAGCCATAAATAATCACCTTTACATGTGACGAACTTCAGGCTCTCAATCTGTTCCCTCTCTTCCTAAGTGTCTGTACACACTTGGTATCCAGTTTCCAGTGACACACTTGGAAATGTATACTCAGATTATCAGCAATGTAGCAACATTTTAGGAATTTTGTGCAAGCAAAAACAAGCACAAGATTGAAGAAATAAAAGGGTAAAATTTAGGGGAAAATGCATCTAGTAAGGTGACCAGCACTGATACCTATCTCAACAACCTGGCTTTAGAGCATATATAGAATAAGAGATTACTTTCAAGTACTGAAGATGGCAAAAGACACAAGCAAGACCTGCTATGGCTACCTTCATGGATGGTTACAAATTACTCTAATTAAAGTGAAATAAAAAATTCAAACCTTCCAAGAATCTAGAATCTATAAAACGTATAGTGATCAAAATCCCACAGTCCATCTAGGCAAAGAATACTTTACTGATCACAGCAGAGAAAGAACATCAGTGTGATACCCACAATTCTGTCAGTGAAGTTGAGGAAGTCTGGTACAAGAGGCTTCAACAAAAATGAGGGAATACCTGTTTTGAGGACATAGTCAAAGATCAAGCTGCTAGTAGCCAGTCACTCTAGTTTAAGTTTTCTGAAACTGGACATTCTGAGTTTCTGAATGGCTTTGATTTATGTCTACATGTTGAGGCACCATTGAAATGCCATGAAGTTTGTGATGTCATTTTTAATCTGAGACATACTTTTTTTAGTTCAGTAAATTAAAAGGTCAGCATATATAGTGTTGCTGGCTAGCAGTGAGTACTCTTCACTGTTTCTAACTATTAATTATATTTAAAGGAGCATCATTAAAGCTGTTCAGACTAAAAATGTAAGTGCCACTACCTTGAAAGTGTTTACAAATGATAGGTCTTTTGTTATTCTGATTCTTGCTGAAACTTTAAATAACTGCCCATAAATTGATATTTGCTGGAACTTGAAATTACTTATACCCCTGATATATGCCCTATGTCTTTGGAGAGACTGAGGGAGAATGTTTTTCATAAGATCTTCTGAATGGAAAGAGACTATCAAATTTAAATGGTAAAATCTTACTTTAGGTTGCAATCCTCAAACCACTTACTGGACAATAAGTAGGGCTACTCCCAAATAAGCAATTTGAGGATTGAGACCAAAATGATCAAAATCTCCTGAAGTACCGCTCCTTGGTTTTTAATAGTCATGTGTTTGGCTCAGTGTGACCTAACTGCTCTTGTGCCATAAAACCCACCACCAGCTGAAGTTCTTTGTTACTGGTTTTAATGTTCTGGCAGTGTTTGCCTGTGGATTTGTTCATATTTTCTCTTGTTCATTTGTGAAAGACCCACACAAATGGGGGTAAGTGTCAGTTTTGCCGTTTTCTCCAAAGTTACTCAAGACACATGGCTCTGTTGGATGCACAAAGTAAAGTGATTTTAAAAGGGTGTGTGTGAGAATATTTCCCTAACTTTCTCAGTTATAGGCAGCGTTACTATCTGGTAGTTGAAAAACATTCGGATGGGAATGTTTAAGCTGATGGTACCTTTATAGAATCCTGGCAGGGATGACTCAGAATGTGAAGGGGAAAAAGCAAACCCTGATGTAGGAGCTGGATGACTCATAGTCTGATCTGTCATAAAACTTGATGCTGAACAGGTACTGAGACTGCTCTTCTCTGCTGAAAAGCTTATACTATTAAGCAACAACTATTTTGGATTGATAGTCAGCTCTGTGTTTTTTCTACTCAGTTGTATCTCAGATGGTCTTCCTAAGAACTTCTGGATGTGTTCTCAGACATATGACCAAAACTTGTTCCTCTTAAGCCCTCTCCTTTTCATTCTTTTGGTTACTGTTTTCGAAATACTATCCTTTCTTTCACTTAGGTTTTTCAATCTCAGAGCCATCGCCACTCCTTTCACTATAACAGTTTAATGTAGACGTTGAATTATGGGGGAGGGAAAACAATGATACTCAGCCATTAAAGTTGTCCTGCCTGTAGTGATCTGTTTGCATGTGTGCTCTGCTGTGCTTATCAGGCTTTGATTGCCTTTTGTGAGACTGGATGTCTTTCTGGACTCCGTGGGGCAGGCTGTCCCCTTCTGTGGCTTGGATGCCCTTCGCCCCCCCAAAAATTTGAGTCTCCCCTCTGATTTGTTGGGCATATTGGGTAGAATAGGCACGAGAGAGGAGAAATTTTGTAACTTCCCAAGTAACACCCATGAGCAGAGCTAGTTCAGACCTCAGAAATCATTGTTCCAGGAACTTTACAGACTCTGTCATCCTAACCTTGGTTATATTCATTTCACTTTAAAAAAATCCAACAAAAACAAAACAGAAGAGCTATATTTTAAATAAGCAAGAGTTTAAGTTTGAGCCACTGTGAACTAGCTTCAGTCAGTCTCTTTTTTCCCTTGACGTAGTGAAGTTCTTATTCTAAACCAATCATATATAATTATGTCTGTTCTGTTAGCTTATATTATTCAGTTAGCCAAGGTCTGGCCCACAACCCATTGAAGACATTTGACTTCAGTTAGCATTAATCAGATGTAAGAACCCAGACTAAATAACCTGAAGAGCAGGATAAGAAGACGGTATATGCAAAAAATCATGCAAGCAGCTGAAAAGTCTTAAAGATGAGATTCCTGATGACTGCAGCATCACTTTTATGTGCTAATTACATGCCTCTTTGTGACTAATAGAACCTGACAGCCCTGTTGCTTTTCAGAAACACAGCAATAGTTTAACTCTCTGAAACTGCAATTGCTTTCTTAACAGGATGCAGTACCAGGAAGCTTCCTCTCCTTGGCCCACTGCAAACAGTTTAGGCATGTTGGAAAGTGGTTGTTGATGTTAGCTGCATTTTTTGAGTTATAGTCCCCAGAGCATCCAGCTCCAAACTATAAATGTGTAAATGGTGTGGTTGTATCTACTAAGGCAGCTTAGGTGACTTTGGCAGCTGCATAACAACATGGCTGAAACTGAGTTCAATGCAAGTTGCATTGCTTTTTGTCTGGGAATTATGTTGGCTAATGTGTATGCAAGTGTTCGATATAGATGTGTCTCAAGGGTTTGAAAACACAGTGAATTTGTATAAAAGTGAATTTGTCAAAGTTGTATAGAAGAACCCATTACTGTATGTGCTTTTTTTCACTGATGATATTTTCTTCCTATGAACTTGACAGACTATAAAATTCTTCAGAAACTTGGTGCCTGACACCATACGTACAGCAACAGTTTTTAGCAGGCAGGGATAGGGTTTTGAGGCTTTAACAGGAATTTTAAATGGTTTTAACTGTTTTTTAAAAATATATTTTTGTATATTGTGAGCTGCCCTGAGTCTACGGGAAAGGGCCAAATCAAAATAAATAACAGTATGTTTCTCATGGAATGCCATGAAAAATGTGACGTGTGCAATATTGGTTTCTGACAAGTTAGACAAACTGTGTTCCTCTTCCTCCTTCCATCCTTTCTTGTTTTATCTTTTAAGGAAATACCACTACCTTTGCTAAGGAGCTAGAAGACTATTGTGCATACGTTCTCTAAGAAAAACATGATGGTTTGAAAGTAGTTATGTATTCTTCCTACCAGTCTTCCTCACTTTGCTTTGTCATGCTGAAAGACTTACCCATAGCTTCACTGCATCTAACCAATGTGGGCTGGCACAGTGTGTGTCAATGCTAACCAAGTCTGTCTTCTCTGACTTACCACCAAGGTTAAACCTACGGTTTATGTTGGCATCATTAGAAGATCTTTGTCAGACTTGTTGCCACTGACTCGGCAACTATGGTGAGACATTGTCGCCAGCTCCTATGTGGGGGCTGAACTATAAGCCTAAATAAATGATGGCTTCCTCTAGAGTTTTAACACTGGGAAATGAAGACAAATGTGCTTCAGAATACATGTTGTACAATAATAACAAATTTCTAAAGTGAACCTTGTAATTTGATTACAAACATTCTCTCTGTCTGGTTTCTCTGTTTTCATCATGAATAAAGGAATTGGGCCAACTAACTATACACTCATATCATTACTTTACATCAGGGGTGGGGAACCTTTTTTGTTCTGGGGCCACATTGAAAATTAGTACAAGCTCCAAGGGCCACGTAGAGGTTGGGGGCAGGGTGTCGACACGTCCACTTTCTGTGGTGCACATGCGCCCTCTGGCGCACACGTGATTTTGGTGCCCCTGGCGCCCTCCGCCACCTCGGCAACTGACCCAGCCAGCGACGACGGGGCTCCGCCTACCGTGACCCCGTGCAACGCGGGGTCAGGGCCTGAACCGCCGTGGCACTCGGCGTGGTTTCAGCCGCGCAGAGGGGTGGGGCTGCCTGTACAAAAGCCGGCGCTGGCAGACACTCAGCGCCGGTAATCTTAGGAGACACTGGCCTCCTTGTGAGAATCCCATTGTATAACTGCTGTGGCTTGTTGATTGACTGTCCTGTCTTGTGAGTGTGTTGGTGTTCCTGCGTGTTCATTCCTTCCCTGCGGTGACTGTTCCTTGAAAGGTGAGTATACTTTCTTGTGTATACTTCCTTCCCCCCTCCCGGGCATTCCTTCCCAAGTTCCTGTGCTGCATGTCTCTCCCTCCTTACCCCTACTCCCCGGGGCCCTGCCCTAGCTCCTCTCACCCCTGTCTGCCCTGAATCCCCTTGTGGCGTGTAACTGCAGTGCGTGGCATTTTGATCAGGAGTGGAGAGGTGCAGACCTGCTCCGGTTCTTGGCGCCAAATGATGATAGGGGCCTCGTCTCTTTGAGACGTTCAGGGCCCATACGCTATTCTGACGGGCATTTTAGAGTCTTAGCGACCTGCCAGCACCAAGGCGGAAGTAGAGCGCAGGTGGTACAGCAGTGTGTGCGTAGCCTTTCCCTACCCCCCAACACAGGGGTGCTTAATGGGTGTATTCAAGAAAAGGAGGGCCCAGATCATGGATCTGTGCCATGGATCTGTCCTTGTGTGCATGCCCTCTGCTCTGCTCCCTTATCCTGAGCTCAGGGGTAGAGACTGGATCCAGGGGCCAGAGGCAGGAAGTGGAAAGGGACCACATAAAAACTTGCCAAGGGCCACATTTGGCCCCCGGGTCTGAGGTTCCCCACCCCTGCTTTACATGATTAAGCACAAGTTAAGACATAAACAGTCAACTTGCCGTTTATCATGTCCACAGAGGACTAACCTGCTAGCCAGAGGCAGATCTAAGATACTATAAACTCCCTAATAAGTTCCAGGCGGAACTGAAATGGTACCTAATTTGGTACCCACGGGTAATGCCTGCGTTTTCAGGTACCATTTCAGGTATCTGAATCTACACCCGAATACCGTTTGAGGACCTGAAATGCCAGAAACAGATATATCCAAATACCATAATACCAACAACTGGTATATCAAAATTCCGGGCGGAACTGAAATGGTACCTAATTTGGTACCCACGGGTAATGCCTGCGTTTTCCGGTACCATTTCAGGTATCTGAATCTACACCCGAATACCGTTTGAGGACCTGAAATGCCAGAAACAGATATGTCCAAATACCATAATACCAACAACTGGTATATCAAAATTACCTGAAAAAACACAAAATAATACCCCCCAAAATATGAAATTGGGACAAAATCGATATTTCAGTATACTGGTTTTTTATATTTTCGGTACCCAATCGAAAACCAATTCAGGTATAGAAAAATACCTGAAATATTTGGTTTGATTCAGGTACCAAAAATTTCACGGTGTAGTACGGTGGCTTCCCTGCATCCAGAAAGTCCCTATTACTGTGGAGCCTAACAGCCCTAGGCTAGGCAGGCAACTGTGGAACGTGCCCAGTTAGCTACAAAACTGGGATTTGCTTTAAGTCCTCTGACATGCTCAGTGGGCTGTGTGAAACTGAACATGCTCAGGCCGATAAAAAGGTCTGAGCTTAGTCTTAAGCGGTGGCCATGGAGGAAGGAGCTTTTGACTGAGCACTCTCCTCTCCTCTTCACTGGAAACCAGCCGGTGGACCCCCCTGGACCTAACCTGCAAGAGCCTGTGATGAGGAAGAGGAGGCAGCACAGAGACCAGGTGGGATTTGCCCAAGTTGGCCAGCAGGACATCTATGAACCCTGTGCTCAGGGATGACTTTATTGAACCCTGGAGGGTTAAAGACACTAAAAGGGTAAAAAAAACCAAATACTAAAGTGCACTATTTTGGAGGTGTAGGCCTTGGCTGTGAGGGGTGGTAGGAGGCCAGGGGTGGGACCCCTACATGCGTACCTCGCATAGTGCACCCCACTTGGGATACAGCCAAATCAAGGGATGAACAGGCATTGCAGAGGGGTTTGCTAATTCCCCAAAGATACCCCAGCGCCCCCGTATGGCCCTGGAAGACCCTCTGCTACAGACGTGTAGACCTGTTTTGCGGGTACTCGTTTCCGCTCTAGTTCCAGGAGGCAGCAAACAACCCAACTTGTTTCTGCTCAGTTCTAACCAAAAATACAGACTTGCTGCTTTTGGGAAAGGGGGTGTGCTAGATTTTCTACCAGACAGCTCATCCAATACCCTAAATGGGAACTCCACCTTGCATATCAAATTCTGTTCGCTAAGAGTAGTATGAATGTAAAGGGCCATCCCTTCCTCAAGCAGTTGCTGATGATTTTTATTTATTTTTGGGTTTTTTTACTCCAAAACTTCTCAACTGCTGAATGGAGTCTACTATTCTCTTTCCACTGCCTTTATTTTTTTGGAGTTTATGCTCTCCTTCCTCCCACCAGTAGCTCAATGGTAACTCATCTGCTTCACATGTGTCTTTCCTATACATCCATAGAACGTAATTGATGGGTCTCTTGCCAGTGGCATAGGATTCTGAATAGCAACAGCGAGGCTGGCTGGAGTCTTATTAAATTCCACACTACTGTTTTGTTTGTCTTATTAAAATATTTGATATTCCCCCCACCCCTCCTGCCAAAGGCAGCTCGGGGCGACTTACAGTATATATAAAAATATACATATAAAAACACAATAAACATAAAACGTCTTAAAATGGGGGAGAAAACACACACACACCAGGAAAAGAGGAGAGAAGAAGGGGTGTCAAAGACATAAAAATTCCAAAGAAATAAATACCCCAGCCTTACCACCCCCCATAAAAATAAAAACCCTCCCTCGGGAGAAGCTTCATCTTCATCCCTCACAGAACTCAAACCAGTGCAGTTCAAGCTTATCATTATAGGCTTTTCCCAGATCTTGGAGATGTTGACAGTGTTGGTGGTTCCTTCTGCTATCCTCAAGCAGGGGGGAAGGAGGTTCTGTCCATGGAGTGGAGAAGTGGAGAGGAGCATGGCAGGCTATAAGCACAAATTGCATGGCAGGGGTATGGGTATGAAGGGCAGGGATGGTTTAATGATCGGTACAGAAAGGGTGAGACTTCTGCTGCCAGTGCAGAGACAACCAGGGAGTGTAGTACTGAGGGAGCTGGGAGCTGCCACTGCACCATTGCATAGCCTAACAATTGTTACGCATGTTGGATACAAAGAGGTTATGCTTACTGGCTTCATGTTTTGTTTTGTTTTTTATAAAGGGAAGGTCACTTATTTTTTTTAAAAGGTGAAAGAAAAGAATCTAGCAATGTCCAAATCCCTTCCTTTCCATATAAAGAAACCTTTGCTTTCAGAATAAAACTGGATTAGGACTGAAACCCGGTACGCTAGATTACTCGGTTTTCACCAAGTATCCTGGTACTCAATTTGTTTCGCTGAGTACTGAGGAACTGGCCCTGGTACTCTCTCTACTCGGCAACCCTTCAATCAAGGAATGTGGGGCAGCAGGGAGCAGAAAATTCATTGGAAAGCAGAGGGAGCCAGCATGCTACTGTGGAGTGAACTGGGAGCATAGAACAGCAGCTCCACTCCACAGCAGCACTTCGGCTCCCTCTGCTGCCCCCTACCCCCCACCCCTGTTCCCTGCCCTTTCCCAGGGGGCAGCAAACTCACCAGAAAGTGGAGGGAGCCGGCACACTGGTGTGGAGTGGAGTGGAGCTGCTGTTCTAATGCTCTCTGGGAGCATGCTGGGAAATGTAGACCAGCATACTCCCAGAGAGCTAGCGGTGGTCACTGTTCTAATGCTCTCTGGGAGCATGCTGGACTACATTTTACCAGAATGCTCCCAGAGAGCATTAAATAGTGGCTCCATTCCACGGTGGTGCACCAGCTGACCTTGCTTTCCAGTGAGTTTGCTGTTCCCTGCCCTTTCCCCCTTCCCTGCCCTCTTCCCTGCCTCCAGCTGCTCTCTGCCCCTCTTCCTGCCCCCTCCCTGCCACACCCAAGTACCAACTATTTGGCGAGTTACCGAGGAGCCTCTTCAGACACTCTCAGAAATACTTGTGAATAATTTTTTTAATATTCGGTTCAGCCCTAAATTGGATGGTATTCAATATATTCTCATTTTATTGCATTTTAATATAACACTCCCAGCATGGTCCAATACAGAAGGAATTAGGTCGGAAGATTGTTTCTAGTCACCACTCTGCCACTGGTTAATGGTGTGGCCCTGGGCATGTTAGTTACCTTTGATTTGCCATCTGCAAAAAAAGCATGTTGTAAAAAGGTAGTAGCATTATTATAACCCACCATCAGCTGCTTTGTAAGCTGGAGCTGTAAAGCATTACATAAACGCCAGAAATTATTACTATTACATTTATATTGCATCATAATAACTGAAAACACATGTAGTGTTAACACTTGATTTAGTTGCAAAATCATCCCAACCAGCATTAGAGCTATTTTTAGATCTTCTTGTCTCCTTAAATCTATGAAACTGTCTGATCTGTGGTTGGCAGCATGCCATGGAACATCACATGAATATCCATCTTTTTTTTGGTTTCAATTACAGCTCTTTGATGCATTCCATGGTTATTATCAAGCAACACTTTTTTATAAATGTTGGTTGAGTGTCAATATCAAATCCAAGTGCATTTGATATTTTAAACTGCTTTGGGACAAAATCTTTAGGTGAAACCAAACTGCCGATAGTGAAACCAAACTGCTATAAATCAGAGTTTGCCACATTACACCTAAACAGATTGGACAGTCAAAAACGAACAGAAGTAAATCTCCTGGCAAGTCCTAAAAACAGAGTTGGAGCAACAAGCTCCCATGGTGAAAACAATCTAGATGTCATGGTTCCTTCACATTCATTGCAATATGTTGTCTTCAAAGTAAAATTCTCTAATGCATTATTTTCTGTATGGTAAACACAAATATTTCTCCATTTGTATAGCACACAGGGAGAGAAAGAAAAGAGAATTTGCTATTTGAAACATGGCATGTTGAACCAGATAGTGACTAGGCTTTTTTTGGTATAGTGATAGTGCATGAAGACTCCCAAAGCCTCAGATGACTTTCTTGTGCTTGGTACTATGAAAAGTATGAGGCATTTGGTGGCTCTATACATTAAATTTCCAAAGGGAAAATCAGCCCCATGGTACTCACTACTATGTCATCCCATGGGGTGTCTTTAGATGGATCTGGGGCTGGCCACCCCCAGACCTGCTCTGGGAGTGGCCAGCCCTGCATCCCTCACGTGCAGCCCTGCTTGGGCTGGGATTACACAGCCTGTCCACACAGCCCCTCACACCATAGTGCTGTGGACGAACCACCATCTGCAGCTTTATGGCATTATAAGGAGCTGCCTAACTGAGTCAGACCAATGGTCCATCTTAGCCCAGTATCGTCACAACCTGACACCACAGCAGAGTTTCAAATCTGGCTCTTCAGGGTCTCTGGGAGAGGCCTCACCCAGGCATGCTACCAGAGATCCTGAATTAGAGATACCAGGGATTGAACTTGGGACCTTATACATGCAAAGCATGTGCTCTACCACTTGAGCCACAGCTTGCTCCCACCATAACATTGCCCACAGCAACCCCCAGCCAAGAGCAGATAGATGGACTGCAGCTCTGCCTCCAGTTGATGTCTCACATTTGGGAGTTCTGCTCCACTGGTAGTGCTCTGAGATATTCCAGAGCACTGCAGACAGCGCCTTTAGATGGACGGGCCACCTGGGTGTGAGGTGGGTGCTGTCCGTCTAAAAGCACCCTTGGTGGAGCAGCATGAGCAAACATTCATGTTCTATGTTTATGCTGCCACCCTATGGACTCAGACCAACAGAAAGAGACCATTGCATGGCAGCATAGATGGGTGAAGTGCGAAAGTTCTCCTCCTACCTCTCTGACCGCTCCTTTAATGTGTCTCTCTCCAACTCCGCCTCCTCCTCCTTCCCCCCTTGGCCCTCTCCTCTTCTCGATCTATACCTCATCCTTAGGCAAACTCATTGCCTCCCATGGCTTCCAATACCACCTCTATGCTGATGACACTCAACTCTATCTCTCTACTCCCTCTCTCTCTCCCTCTGTTCAAGCTCGTCTCATCAACTGTCTCTCTGACATCTCTACCTGGATGTCTCAACGTCAACTCAAACTCAACATGGCTAAAACTGAACTCCTTATCTTCCCCCCTCATCCTTCCTTTCCTTCCTCACTGTCAGTAACTATTGATGGAGTCACCATCCTGCCTGTCCCCCAAGCCCGTAGCCTAGGCTTCATCTTTGACTCACCCCTTTCTTTTAAACCCTACATTGACTCTGTTGCTAAATCCTGTCGCTTCTCCCTCCATAACATTACTAAGATTCGCCCTTTTCTCTCTGTCTCGTCTGCCAAAACTCTTGTTCATGCTCTGGTCATCTCTCACCTCGATTACTGTAACCTCCTTCTCACTGGCCTTCCCCGGTCTCACCTTTCTCCCCTCATCTCTGTCCAAAACTCTGCTGCCAGGGTCATCTACCTCGCCAGTCGCTTCGACCATGTGCAGCCCCTCCTCTCTTCGCTTCACTGGCTTCCCCTTCCTGAACGAATCCTGCACAAGCTCCTAGTCTTCACCTATAAAGCTCTTCACAACCTTGCTCCCCCCTACCTCTCTGCACTTATCGCCCTCCATATTCCAGCCCGTGCACTTCGCTCCTCCTCTGTCCCTTCTCTCACCCTTCCACGCCTTCCCTGCTCCCCTAAGCGCCTTCGTCCCTTCTCACTTGCTGCCCCCCATGCCTGGAACTCCCTCCCTGTCCACATCCGCCTTGCCCCCTCCCTTCATACCTTCAAATCTCTCCTTAAAACTCACCTCTTTCGCTCTGCTCTGTCTGACTCTTTATCCTGCTGAGCCACTATTCCTATACCTACGATCGGTTTACCCTTACCCTTGCAACATGGACCTGCCTGCTGTCATTCTCATCGTAACCAAGCCAAGTACGTGCACTTGAGACCTTGCATCTTCATGAATGTTAGACCCCTTGTCTCTCCCTCTGTTCCCCTTCCTAAGTCTCTCCCCCAGCTCCTGTCTCTCAGATTGTAAGCCCTAGGGGCAGGGACCGTGTCTATTTTATTACTTTGTAAAGTTCCAGGTACACTGCTGGTGCTATGTAAATGTTTGTTAATAATAATAATAATAATAATAATAACTGGAGAAATTGGCAAGGCAAAGCTCCTGTTTAAGAAAGCTCCTGGCTGGTGAAACTGATATGGCAAAGCTCCCCACCTTAACACAAAGTTCCTTGCTGGTGAAATCAATGAGACAAAGCCCCACTGGTGAAACTGGCAAGCCTGAAACTTTCCTGGTGAACAGAACAGGGAAACCAAGAAAACCTCCAGGGAACAAACCTTTGCAATCCTGTGTTCCCTCTGTGGGTTGCTCTTGTGTGATAATGCTTGCCCCCAAGTTAGGCAGCTGGACCATGACAGGCATTATGTGTAGAGACATGCATAGTAGATATACCTTTTATTGGACTAGCTTCTGTTGGTGAAAGTCTTGTACGGTTACTGTATTTATATTTGTCTCCTGTGGGTGCCTGAGGCCAACTGTGCAAGCGTCCTGCAAAGTGAACAGTGTGCACTGCCTGTAATACAGAGTAAATAGTAAATGAGGAATATGTGGGTGGGAGGATAGAATAATATTACACAAATACATGTGCTATTTTTGTTACAAACTGTTGGGTTCCAAACCCTCCAAATTAAATGAACTAGTGGAAACACCATTGTAGAATAAACAACAGGTGTTTCAAGCTCCTGTGAAATCTGTCAAATGGTATCCTAAGTCCAGGTGCTTGGTGTATCTGTGTTCTACTCTCAAACAGGCTCTTTCAAGAGGATGCAGTGCTTCCGAGATTTCAAACATAAGCCCCTGCAAGCATGCAACCTCTGGGAACAGTCCCCAGAGCTGCGGGGAAAGGTCAGATGCACTTTTTCAGAGGGTAGCCTGAGCAAGATTTGGCCCTCAGAGTTGGAAGGAACAATAATAATGCTCATCATGTATGGGAATGTGGCTAAAAAGCAGACTATATCACCAATAGGAACGCCTTTGAGAAAGAGCAAGGCTGAATTATCCTGCCGCTTATTTATTTATCCTAACTGAATGATCCTAACTTTTATTTATTTGTTTGTTTTGTTTATTTCAACATTTGTATACTGCTCCCTCCTGCCCAATGGCCGTCCAGGGCGGTGAACAACACATAATAAAAACATAATACAAAAATATAAAATACAATAAAATATAAAATCTCAATAAAAAACCATAAAACAGAGGCCAGAGAAAATAAATAACCCCTTACCTCACAAGAAACCCCTCCACCCACTACCCGTCCCCCTCACCAAATGCCTGATGAAACAGCCAGGTTTTACATTGTCTATGGAAGGAGGGGAGATCCAGAGAGAGACAAATCTTTTTAAAAGGACTTATAATGGAAAATGTATTTTAACCAAATACATGAATTCCTGAAGGCAACCACAACTGTCCCCTTTTCATGCAGTCTGCCCCCCTACCCCACCCTCTGTGCCAATGTCCTACTATGGGCCTGGGCAGAGGTGGGACACAGCAACTAATCATGCAATAAAGCTGGGATGGGGAAGCAGGATCGACTTGTCATTTCACTCAGACCTCCCTTCCCTGATATCTTTCCCCCCACCCCCTGCAAGCATAGAGAGTTGGGCACTGATAGAAGTTGCCATCATTGTCAGGTCTTGTTTGACCATCAGGTGCTGCCCTCCTGGGATGGTGGTGGGAAAAGGGTGAAGGGTGTTCTTGAATGAACTGTTTGATGCTGCCACAAGACTATTTCACTTTTCCTCTGCCGATGGGAGTCTACCACAAAGTGTAAGATTGAGTTTTGGGATGGGGAGGGAGAGGCAGATAGACAGCTGGAACTCTGGGAGTAAATGACAACAGATGGAAAGCTTGACCTAAAAGTAGGGCGTATATAGCCTCCACATCTCCAGGGTGCTCAGGATAAGCTAATTTGTTATCCAGTTTAAATGGGTTAACATAAGAAATGCCATGCTGGGTCAGACCAATGGGGTCCATCAATCCCAGCATCCTGTCTCCAACAGTGGCCCATCTCAGTTGTTTCTGAGAAGTACCCAATAGGTCCATTCCCTGTTGTTCACTCCTGGCTCCCAACAGTCAGAGTTTGTCCCCCAACCTACTTGGCTAATAGCTATTAATAGACCTATTGTCCAAGAACTTATCCAATACTTTTTTAAAACTAGCAACAAATTTCACAAGTTAATGGTGCACTGAGTGAAAAAGTGCCTTTTTATTTGTTTTAAATCTGCTGCCAGTTACTTTCATGGTGTGTCCCCTAGTTCTAGTACTATTTGAGGGGGGTAAATAACTTCTATTTACTCGTTCCGCACCACTCATGGCTAAGTAATAAAGTGTTGCATTCTAAATAAATAATAATAAAATAAATCAATAAACTACTTTAACAGCTAACACACCTGGAACAATCCTCTGCAAGAGACCCTGGCCCCCTCCTTGCATTAGCACCGCATTGCATGATGTGGGCTGCTTCTTAGGAATAAACGTCTGTCATATCCCCTCTGTCATCCCTTCTCCAAGCTGAAGAGCCCTAACCTATTAAAGCCTCTCTTTGTACAGAAGCCATTCCATATCCTTTATCATCTTTGTTGCCCTTCTCTGTACCTCTTCTAGTTCTACTATTTCTTTTTGATATGGGACAGCCAAAACTGCACACAATTCAAGGTGTGGTTGCACCATAGATTTATATAGTGGTATTATATTTTTGTTTTATTCTGTAACCGTTTTCAAAAAAATTCTAAATTTCTGTTTGCTTTTTTGACGGCTGCTGCTCAGCTGAAGTGTGAGTTGTGGCAAAATGCCCTTGCCCTGACAAAGACCCCTCTGACCCCTCTTCTCTGAAACTGCAAACCTGGCTCAGCCAAAGCCCAGGCCTCAACAAGCACCTGCTCAGGACTTCCTCATTCCTGAAATTCCTAAGGGGGAGGGGGGGACTCTACACCTAAGACAGGTGACGTGAGATGATCGAATCATAGAAGGATTCTATGACTGGACTGCAGCCAGCTGACCCTCCTGGACAAATCAGAACGAAGGTCAAGGATGCCTTAAAAGGACCAGCACAGGCATTTTGACTCTCTCTCTGGACTCACTGACTGAGATCTCTAGCACACGCTGCTAGGCTGGTGACCTCCCTGCTTGGAGGCACTCACGGACTATATGGCTTAACAGTAACTCTGGCCTTTGCCAGAAGAAGAACTTAAACCTTATATGAAAACCATCCCCTATGGAGACCTGATCAGGACTAGTGTGAGTACCTTGCTAGATACCTCAGCTACAGTTGTAGGAAGATGCTTTCCAAACGGGCTACTATGTCCACAGGACTGACTCTGATTTCTCAAAGGGTTATCACCCCTTAGTTCTATGCTTTTATTCCTTTTTATATGTATCAGTAAAGTCTAAGTTTTCCTTTTACCCTACTGGGTGTGTGTGTGTGTGTTATTGTCTGACCATTAAACGCCTCCTTTGGGCCGGATGGCCAAGCCTCACTACTAAGGCAAAGAGAGAGGGGGAAACTCCCCATTTGGCTAGAAGCCAGCAGCTTTGGAACCAAGAGAAGCCTTCCCAGGGTGACTCTGGGGTTTGGCCTCCAATGCAGGGAGGACACCCTGGGAAAAGAGTGCTGGGAACAAGGAGAACTCTTGGGAAGCTGTGGGGTTCATACCTTGTGGGGTTCACATGTCTTGAGTGGTGTGAACGCCCTCTGAATTACGCTCAAGTGGTGGCAGCAGAATACTAACGGTTTGGGGGGGGTTGCCAGCTGTGGGAACCCCTGGTCAGAGATTTGGAGAAACACAGTGAGTTGGGTGGCTCAGCTGTATAGCACCCCCTACTGGCGTTTCGCCACATGATTAAAGTGATAGTCTTGCACCAAACAATGAGGTTCCACTAGCTAAACTATCCGAGCACACTAATCATGCAGTAACTAGTGTCCTTATTTGGCACAGGTCCTAATTCTGCATTCTTTGGGCACTCAAAATCAGGTTAGCATGTACGAGGAATGCAGGATTAGTTTTATATTCTGGCTTCCGGGCAGCAAGCCAGACATTCATCTCTGCTTCTAGCATGATGGGAAAAACACAAGATGATGTTAAAAGTGCTCTTTAGCCAATTAACAATACAAAGGGTAATTTCAGACGTGACAGGCCTTTTGGCCCGCCACCCTGGACCGGGATCTGTCTCGGATCCCGGTCCGTGATTAGACTGGCTGTCCTTTAGACGTGCCAGCCTGATCGTGAAGGGGGCGGGGCTGCGGGGCACAATGTGTGGCCGCTCAGCCCCACCCCCACACGCTCCACCGGCCGCCAGCCCTCGGGGGGGGGGCGGGCGCAGCAGCCAATCAGGCCGCTGCACCCGATCCTGTACCGCGGTCTGGACCATGGTCAGGAACAGGGCAAGGTAACAGTCATTACTTTCACCCCATTCCTGATCATGGTTTAGCTAACCACGATTTGGAGGTAAGGCCAGCCTCACCTCCAGAATCGTGGTTAGCTTTGAACCCCTCCAGGAATTCACCATGGTGAACATCTGGTGGGGCTCAAACAGACGTTCATGTGATCACAGCCACCACCCTGAATCCACTCTGATTCAGGGTGGTTGACTGTGATCCTGTAACGTCTGAAATTACCCAAAGTGTGCTTGGAACTATCAAAAGGCTTTGATACATAAACCCAGAATCCTCATTCAGTAGCTGATTCTGCTCCAATGGAAGTCAGTGCCGCAACTCATTCATTGACTTAAGTGATTCAGGATCAGGTCTTCTGTCATCATTGTAAATAGGAAGTAAGAGCAGGGGGAAATATATGCTAAACTACTCTCGGGCAGATTACTAACTTGGATGTCGGATTCTAAAATAGTTCATCAGGAACAGTCTGGCTTCCAAAAAGGTCGCACTATGACTGAACTCTGCTTTATTCTTTACCATCTTATTAATAAATATAAGACCCTCAACGGGCCTCTTCTATGCTGCCTTCCTAGATCTTAAGGCAGCATTTGACTCTGTTGACAGACCTTATCTTATGGAAGGAACTGTCTAAATCATCAATTGATATAAGACTGCTCAGCTTCATCCAGTCTTTATATGCAGACTCTTCCTTAGTGGTAAAAGTGGATAAAGAGGGCCATGTTACACGTCCAATAGGAACATCGGTTGGAGTGAGACAGGGACGTGTTTTGGCCCCTGCCCTCTTTAACCTATTCATCAATGATGTGATCCCTCTTATGGCAGATTATAAGTTTTTTCCACCTAGATTGGCCTTACAAGTGGTGGGTTGTTTATTTTATGCTGATGATGTTGTCCTGCTCTCTCAGGCGTGCATCGGCTTAACTAGACAAATGAATGCTTTTGCAGCTTATTGTAAGGCTAATAAATTATCTATTAATTTCTCTAAATCGAAGGTCATAGTTTTTACCAACAAAAAGAAAAGTCATAGGTGGGTTATTAGAGGGCAACTTGCTACAGCAAGTCACTAGTTTCAAATATTTGGGCCTGCTGTTCCATAAATCAGGAAGTTGGAAGGAACAGCTCCGGAGGGTGACTTTGGCAACTAAAGGCTCAGCCCAGGCTCTCCAAAGATTCTTTGCCAAGACAGGGAGAAGTGCCATCACCTCAGCTATCCAAGTTTTCAACAGTAAAGCCAAGGCTCAATTCCTCTATGGTGCTGAACTGTGGGCTCTGGTTTCTTCCTATAATTTAAATACAATTCAAACGCAGTTTTTACAGTGACTTTTAAGGGCCCCAAGGGGCACTCTCACCGCAGCACTTAGAGTGGAATTAGGACTAAAGAGCTGGCACCTAGAAGCATTTGAGCTGGCCCTGAAATTTTGGGTTCAAGTTAACAATGCCCAGAACTCGGAGTTGCTTAAATGTGTTAAGAAGGATGCGTTTGAGAACCCATGGTTTAGGAATATGGAAAACCAACTACTAAGGATGGGATTATCAACAGCCTATTTAGAGCATAAGGCTTCCTTTGCAGTCCGTACAGAGATTCTCGAGAGCCAGAGATATCGATAGGCAGTCAGAGCTTGAGAAGATGAGTAACTCTCCTCATATGGCTGCCTATCCTACTTGGGCTCCGGCCCTGGGAGAAATGGCAGATTACTTAAAGGCTCAAATATTGCCAAGAGGTAAACATTTAATTCTTTGTGCCTGGTTTAATGCTCTGCCTTCTAGAGTGCTGGAAGGGCATATGAAGGGGGTCCCATTTATGGACCGGTTGTGCTCATTTGATAATCGGGCAATAGAGACTGTGGAGCATATTATGTTTCACTGTCACTTATATGATAAGCCAAGGGCAAAATTTTTGACTTCATTTTTTGATAAATGTCCGGGCAGAGCGGACTCCTCTTTCTGGGCTTTGCTCTTAACACTACTTTCCTGCAGATTTCCACGAATGCTGCTCAATATTTGGTCCAAGCCATTTGTATTCGTAAACGTTTTCTTGAGTTTCAGCTGCCATATGTGGACTCTGAGTCATGAGATTGAGTCGTTCATGTTAATATATTATTTTTTTGACATTTTATCTTAACAATATGTACGTACCTGAGTGTGTGTATAGATGAGTCAACTCTCTTTTGTATTATGTTATATTTAGTATATTCTATATTGGAATCTTAATTTTTGTATTTTTCTTTGTTGAGATTTTATTGCTTTTGTAATTTTGGCTATGATGTAACGTCACGCCTAATAAACAACTTGTACTTTGACCTTTGAAGTAAGAGCATCTATGTGAGAAATCCTAGTTGTTAGTTGTCTGGTGTCTCTGTCTGCTTAGCCCATACCATTGTCAACTCTTTTTCAGAATGCAAGAAAGGCGGTTGCTTTTTTAAAAATAAAATACTGTTCTGCTCACAGTAATGTGGCATCAGTGTTTTTTGGTTAACAGAAGGTGTTTTAAAAGCTCTTGGTTCTGAATGTCAGGGCTTTTGAATCAAGAACAGAAGTTAAAATTGTTCTTGTCTGGGTTTTTTTTTTTCCTTTCAGCTGTCTCCATGCTAACATTCAAGTCCACCATAGCTATTATCAGCAGAGACACTCCTCCATCTCGTGACCTGACACGTACTGGCCCAGGGTTTCTGCCCCAGGCTGGACCATGATGGTGGCATGCCGCTGTCACATGTGTTTTTACCCTGTGTCTCGGAATTGTGTGCAGACAGTGGACTCCTTGTCTGTGAAGCAGCTAATAAATAGCCTAATGAGGTTACTTTTCTCTTTGCCATGTCTAGAGATTCTCTGAAATTCATGATTTCACAGACCACGTGAACAATCATGAAAGCAATAGTGTTCCTTTGCTCACTGAGAGAAGGGCAAAGGTTGTAGCAATGGAGCGCCTCTGGTAGGGAGAGAGGGTTGAGAGGGAACTGGAGTCAAGCCCCAGAGCCCTTGCCATTTAACTGTTTGTAGCGGCCACTGGAGATTCCTGGCAAGGGGAGGATGTCGAAATTGAGTACCAGTGGTAGCTCTAGGACTCCATTTCCACCTCCTCTGGGCCCACTCCCATCCCTTGCCCTTGAACTACAGTTTCAGATTGTGCTTCTTTTCCCAACTCTGCCTCTTGTGGCCACATGGGGTACTATCACTCCCCAGAGCGGGGTCATGGTAGGTTCTGGAACATTCGGTGAAATTACACGTGTTCAAAGTGGTGATTTTGTGATTGTATTTTCTTCTTTATAGAAAAACAAAACCTAAAGTTCTCATGACCCCTTCATTCACTTAAACCCTTTAGTCTATTTGATATCTTACATGAATAAACAAGTCTGTCAAAAAAGTGTCTGCAGACTGTGAAATAGCATCAAACAGTGTGAATAAAAGCAAATCATAAGTCTGTTTTGGGGTGCTCGAAGAAAACAATGGTTCTGCTCTGGATTTGTAGTCCTTTGGATACATTTGAATGTTCCTTAAATTCTATGTTGCGTAATTATTTGCAACCAGGGCATGAAATTTCAGATCAAACTCTGGGAGCCAAAAAAATAAATAAAATTCAGTCTCCAGACTTTATCCTGATACTAAACCATTCTTGCCCCACTAAACCCCTGACCAGTCCCCAGCCTCAGTTTTCTGGGTGCCAGTGGCTCCCAGGTGCCTGCAAATTTTGTACCCTTTTTGCAACTGTCTTAACATCTGATTTTACAATTTTAATATTATTTATTCAAAGTGATAACTTGATAATGCTGAGATCAGGATGTAAAGCTCTCTTCCTGCTGACTTGCTAAATTGGTAATGCTTGCTAAACACACTTTTAAAATAATAAACTGAAATTTTAATTTTTTTAAGAATGGCTTTCTCTCTAAATGTTTCCAGAGGTCATTAATACATAATGTCAAATGTTCAGCAGTACATTGTGTACAAAGTAGTCTTAGCTTTTCATAGGATCTTTCATTAAAAAGTATCCAGACCAGGACTACTTTTGAAAAGTAAAAAATACAATTAGAGAACTGGAGGAAGATGCAAATGAGAGAGAAACCTACTTGGAAGGAGAGAATGTAAGCAGAATAGTAAAATGGTAGTAAAATGGCCCTGTGGAACTTTACCCAAGCACAAAGGATTTATGGACTTTAAAAATAGCCACAGAGGACTCTTTAGGAAGAGAGTTCGCACTGAGCCTTCCCACTGAAAAAATTAGTGTAGGAGCATGGGGATGCTTTGCAAGCTTTTTAGAGAGCATAGTGGATTGGGAGAAAACAAGAGGGAAGATGCCTACTATTTTAGTTACAAGGAAGGGAAGCAATTCAATATTGGAAGCTTATTGTTAGGGAATTGGACCCTGTCTTTAAAATTCTTGTTTAGTACATTTTCCTAAGTACAGTGATCTTGTAAACTTTTTTTTAAAATATACACTCAGTAAATTACTCTAAATAATAGTATAGCAGCAACATCCTTAGACAGCTCCAAAAGGAAGGGTTGATGATCCTATTCCTGCTTAGAAAAAGGGAACAAAAGCTTAGATGACTGGGGATTATGAAATGAATGTTGATCCTTCAAATGAATAGGGATTCTTTTGAACTGGGAATCATACTTTTTTACATGAAAGATTATACGGACTCATCAAAAACTTTTCTTTTTGCCCTAGATGAGGTTTATATTTTATATTAGGAGGATCATACAAGAGAAAAACTCAAGCCTCAGCAGAGAGTTTGGCTTAAACTGCTTCTGTGTTTCAAACTGCTAGTTCTTCTTTGTACAAACTTAACAGCGTCTTAGGATTTGAAGCTTAAAGGATAAGTAAGAATTTAAACACATTAACAAGTTAAGGTCCACCGAGGCTGCATTCACAAGAGATTCTTCTCCTTCCTGTATTCTTGTTGGGGGAGATTGCATTCACACATTTTAATTTTTCCCATGTTCCCTCTCCCGCTTCAAAAGTTACCATATGGCTGCTAATAGGTACCCCAGTATTATGCAGCTTTTTTTGTTGTCCTCAGTGCATTGTCCTGACCAGGCAGGTAGTGAGGGATTCATTCCCTGAGGCGAAGTCACTTTTATCCCCTTCTGTGGCAGTTAAGGCGGACTGATATGGAGTCAGTTGGGCCATTAGATGACAAGGGAGTAAAAGGGGCGCTCAGGGAGGATAAGGACATCGCAGAGAAGCTGAATGAGTTCTTTACGTCGGTCTTCACTGCAGAGGATTTTGGGGAGGTACCCATGCCAGATCCTCGCTTTGTGGGCGAGGAATTGGAAGGGTTGTTACAAATCAATGTGATGTTGGAGGTTGTTGTAGGGCAAATTGACAAACTGAATACTAACAAGTCACCAGGGCCAGATGGCATTCACCCCAGAGTTCTGAAGGAACTAAAATATGAAATTGCAGACCTACTGTTAGTAACTTGTAGCCTGTCACTAAAATCTGCCACTGTACCCGTGGACTGGAGGGTGGCAAATGTAATCCTGATATTTAAAAAGGGATCCAGAGGCGATCCTGGAACTATAGACCAGTAAGCTTGACATCTGTGCTGGGCAAAATGGTGGAATTTTTATTTATTTATTTATTTATTTATTTACTTTTAATTTAAAACTTGTATCCCGCCCCTCCTGCCCAAAGGCAGCCCAAAGGAAACCATCATTAAGGACAGAATTACAGGGCATGTTGACAAACACGGCTTAATGGGGAAGAGTCAACACAGATTTAGTAAAGGTAAGTCATCCCTCAGTAACCTGTTGGAATTCTTTGAGGGTGTAAATATTATAGCATGTGGACAAGGGAGACCCAGTAGATATAGTGTACCTGGATTTCCAGAAAGCATTTTATAAGGTCCCTCATGAGCGAGACTTGAGAAAATTAAAAACTCATGGGATAGGAGATAGTGTCTTACTATGGATCAGAAACTGGTTAAAAGATAGAAAGCAAAGGGTAGGACTAAATGGTCAGTTTTCACAATGGAGAGATGTAAAAAGTGGTGTGCCTCAGGGATCTGTATTGGGACCGGTGCTGTTTAATGTATTCATTAATGATTTGGAAAAGGGTGTTAAGAGTGAGGTGATCAAATTTGCAGACGACACCAAGTTATTCAAGGTAGTTAAAACACGAGCAGACTGTGAGGAACTGCAACAGGATCTTACGACACTGGGTGCCTGGGCATCTAAATGGCAAATGAGATTTAATGTGGACAAGTGCAAAGTGATGCACGTAGGGAAAAATAATCCAAACTATGCGTACACAATGCTGGGTACTAAGCTAGGAGTTACCACTCAGGAAAAGGATCTGGGGGTGGTTGTGGACAATACAATGAAATCCACAGCGCAGTGCGCAGCAGCAGTCAAAAAAGCAAACAGAATGTTAGGAATTATTCGGAAGGGGATAGAGAATAAAACTGAGGATGTCATAATGCCTCTATACAAATCAATGGTGCGACCGCACCTCGAATATTGTGTGCAGTTCTGGTCGCCCCATCTCAAAAAAGACATAGCTGAACTAGAAAAGGTACAGAGAAGGGCAACAAAAATGATCAAGGGCATGGAAGGGCTCCCGTATGAGGAGAGGCTTGGTAGGTTGGGGCTCTTCAGTTTGGAGAAGAGACGACTGAGAGGAGATATGATAGAGGTCTATAAAATCATGAGTGGTGTGGAACTAATAAACAAGGAGCAGTTATTTACCCTCTCAGCTAGTACTAGAACTAGGGGACACTCCATGAAACTCATGGGTGGCAAGTTTAAAACAAATAAAAGAAAATATTTTTTCACTCAGCGTATAATTGGGTTGTGGAATCTACTGCCAGAGGCTGTGGTAAGGGCCAGTACTATAGCTGAGTTTAAAAGAGGTTTGGACAAGTTTCTGGAAGATAGGTCCATTAGCAGCTATTAGCCAGACAGGATCTGGGACCATGACGGGAGCTGGGGGAAAACAACAGGGAATGGATCCCCCGTTGTGACCTGTTTGATGCTTTTCTCAAGCCACTGTGATTGGCCACTGTCAGAGACAGGATGCAGGGCTAGATGGACCATTGGTCTGACCCAGTATGGCACTTCTTATGTTCTTATGATATGCAGATTAATCCCTTCCTGGCTTAACTCTTTGGGAGTTGTGCATGACACCAAGTGTATCCTGCTTGTCATCAGCTCTTTCTACTTGCTTTCGTATGAGCTATTGTAACTGAATTAGAGGATAAGCTCTTTATAGTACTTTTCAAGGCCTTTGCATATCTTACAGGACTGTTTCCTCCCTTATGTTCTATTTAGGGGTGTGTGTTTACTTTCTGTTTCTCTAATAACTAAAATGAATTTTCCCAATTTTGTTTTAGTTATTCGGGAAACAGAAATGAAATCGAGTACAAAAAGAATTCTGTCTGTTAATGTCATTTTGTTTTGCCTCTCAGGCTGGCTGACGTGCCTGAGAGGCAAAACAATGTTGGAAAAAGCCAGATGGGAGGGAAGAGCAGGAGACTGGAGTCATGATTGGCAATAACATCCACTGGCCAATAGGCCTTGCAAAGACATTATGGAGCACTTGATGTAGACAGAGAACCCCTGCCATAGGGCTTCGGTCGACGGTGCAACAACTTGGCCATACCCAATCAGGAGCACTGATGGGAGGGCACTGTAAAAGCTATTGGCTTAGAGGGCTGTCTGAAGCTGTCTACTGTTAGTTCTGTTTTGCAGAGCACTTGGCAGGCACATATTAAGCCGCCCTGGGCTGTGTTCAGGAGGGGCGGGGTATAAATTGAACAAATAAATAAATAATATTCCTTCTTTTGTGATTTATACAGTTACCCACCCATTCCAAAGCCCCCTCATTTTTCCAGTTTGTGTCTATGTTGTTCCTTCCTCCTTGCTTTTACCTAGATGGTGGTGGTGTTTTTATTGCAATATTTTATTTTGATTTTCTCCCTGTCTCTGTGTATTCCCCAGTCCCCTGTCCTCCCTTTCCCTTCCCAATATATCTGAGATACTGCCTGTCGTTCCATGCTCCGCTGCAGCTCCTGCAATCGGCCGGGAGTGCCTTCCTGTGGGTACTGTCAGTTAGTCTTGTTCATACGGTGAGGGCCCATGGTGTGTGTGTGTGTTCTCAGTTGCTGCCCTGATGCTATGGAACTTCCTTCCCCCAGATGTTTGGTTGAGCCTGAGCATCTTCTGGAGGCAGTGAAAGACCTTTCTCTTTGTAAGGGCATTTGGCGGGCAGGGATAGGGGATGGGAGTTCTTCTGGGTGGGCTGGAGTAGAGTTGTGAGGAGGGTTGGAGTAGGACATGGGGAAATGATATTGGCTGGTTTGGGGGAGGGGGCTGTGGGATGGTTAGGGGTTTGGTTGGGGGTTTTTTATTTTGTATTTTGTTTTTATGGATTTTTATACATCAGCCGCCCTGAGCCTTAAGGAAGGTGGGACAAAATTTTTAATAAAGAATAAAATTAATCGGATTAGATTTTAGGATAGGTATATCATATAGGATTTATATTATGATTTATATAGAAGTTATATATAGGATGTACGTAGGATATAGGATTTCATAGGATGGTGTGTTGCATTGGTTCATATACAGTATAGGATTGACTTCCATAAGACGAGAGGCTCAACAGGTTAGGACTGTTTAGCTTGGAGAAAAGGCGATTAAGGGGAGATATGACAGAAGTCTGCAAAATCATGAATGGTGTGAAAAAAGTACATAGGGAATTGTTGTTGCCCTTTCTCACAATAAGAGAACAACGGGACACTGAAGTTAAATGGCAGCAGATTTAAAACAAAAGGAAGTACTTTTTCACTCAGCAGACAATGCAGTTGTGGAACTCGGTGCCAGAGGTGGTAGTGAAAGCCAGAACCATAACTAGGTTTGAACGGTAACTAGATAAATTCTTAGGGGGATAGATCCAGGAATGCTTAATAGTTAGGGCTTAAACCCCTGGTTACCAGTAATTGGGAGTGGTTAGCAGGAGATAGGTCATGCCTCCATGACCTGTACTTGATTTCTGTCAAGCTACTGTAGCTGGCTGCTGTTGGAGACAGGATGCTGGGCTCAATGGACCACGTGTCTTACCCAGTATGGCACTTGTTATACCCTTAGGATTTCTAGTTTTATAGATTTATATAGATTTGTTGAGATTTGCTAGGATTGTATAGATGTAACCATAGATCAAAGGGCTTCAAAGGAGCTGATTGATTAAGCAACAGGCTGTAGGTGGGTCTGAAGCATAAACACTAGTATACATTGAGATCCCCTGCGAGAGCCTCTGGCAGAGTGAGACACTGGCAGAGTGAGTTGCTGAGAGTTAGGCTACAGGGGGGGGGGAGGCTCAGGCAGGTAGGCTCTAGGCTGTAAGAAGCCTAAGGGCACCACACCCTTCAGAAGCTAGTAACTCTAATAAAAATAAAATAAAAAAATGAAAGGGAAGGGAAGAAAAATTAGCTGTCAACAAAGAGGAACAGACAATAGGGGACTTCACTGTTGGAGATAGCTTAGAGGGGTGACTTGGCTGGTGTAAGTTTAGGTAAGACCCCCCCTCTGCTTATTGACTCATTCTCTTAGCTATCTGGATTAAACTAGAGGCCTGAAACAACATGCGGCAATGTCTGACAATTCTGTTGGAAACCTTCCATCTGTTGCCATTTTCCCGACATGGCATGGACATGTTATCCCCATACTGTTCCGATACTTGCTGCTGCTTTCTGCTGTTTCTGGTCGCTATTTCTCAGCAGTGGAGAAATGGTTGGAAATTGATACAGAGTGTCAGAATGTGTCGCTAAGGTGCCAGAAAAACTGTCAGAAATGTCAGAAAGTGTCACTATTAAGTGCCACAGAATACCTGGAACCGTTGCATAATGTCGGATAGTGCCAGAGATTGATGGCAGATGCCGTTGGAGTGGTGGCAAGACTGTTGAAACGTCGACAGTAAACAGCAAAACAGCAAACAATGCTGCTGCTTCAGGACCCTCTGTAATTGTATAACCTGTAAAAAGTGCTGTGGTAGCTAGCCAGTCCTAAATGGTTCGCCTGGCTTCCCATGTCCCATCGCAACCTCTGTGGTCGGCTGGGGGCGTCCTTCTGGAGATTTCGGTCTTTCGCTGAGTCTCCACTATGAGTAGGGCATTCTCGGTCATTGTACCTGTACTATGGAATTTCCTCCGGGGATTGAATTGGGAGGGGTTGGGGGTAGGGATGTGAAGGAGGTTGGGCAGGGAATGTGGTATTGGGTGGGTATTGTGAGGGGTTGGGAATTCTGGGAGTTACTGAAATATGTTGTATTTTATTGTTTTTTACATGTGTGTGACATGTTTTTTTTATGTAAGCGTCCCTGAGCCTTTTAACGGAAGGGCAGGATAAAAATTTAAATAGTAGTAAATAGTAAAAAAGAAGGAAGTAGCATTAAACCCCTGTTACTAAATCCCTAACCTAAAAGGCTCCAGAGTTCAGCTACTCAGGAAGCATAAACTTGGTTTAAGTGTTCTTCACTTTTAAAAAAAGGTAATGCGGACAGTAGTCCAGCAATGGGATGGGGGCTATTCAGTCTTTTGAACAGAGTACAGCATATGTGATTATCTTCCTGTTGGGGAGAGGTTGCACGTGTGCACCTGTTGCAAAGAGCTGCTAGCTCTCAGAGATGTGTGCAGTCTCTGGAGGCTAGAGTGGCAGAGCTGGGGAAGCTGAGGCAGACAGACAGGTGTATAGAGGAGTCATTCAGGGACACAGCAGAGTGCTCATCTCCACTCTGGGAGCCTCTGTGCTGCTTTGAATGAGCAAGGCCTCCAGGAAAGGGAGTATTGAACTGGAATGGCGGGAACTTGGGAAGTGATCCCGTAGCTGGGACCTGCCTTCCAGATGATGTGTTATCCTCTTGCACCAAGGATACATCTCCAGAGGTGTGTGCCTAGAAGGGTGGGAATAGGATAGCTGTGGTCGTTGGTGATTTGATAGTTAAAAATGAAAATAGCTGAGTTGCTGGACTGTGATGAACCATGGGTTTGACCCAGTATGTGGCACTTATTAGGATTTCTACTTTTATAGATTTATATAGATAGAGCCCTAGATCAAAGGGCTTCAAAAGATTTTTGATCCCTTTTAAGCAATAGGCTGTAGGCGGGGAATGTTGGAGGTTCTCCCTGGGCCTGCAAGTTGGAGCCCTGTGATAGTTAGGGTTCTGCCAAGTTTAATGAGGGAGAGACTGGTCACTGTGCCCACACACTCTGCTGCTTCTGCCTGCCTGTAGGAGAGAGAGTCATCTGTGTGCTCTCATGCTGCCTGCCAGAACAAGACAGAGAGAGAGCCCTCTGTGCCCACATGCTGATTCTGCCTGCCAAAAGGAGAGAGGTGCCCATGGCACCCTGGGCCAGACAGGGGTTTCTTTTTTACTCTTCCATTCTCTCAAATGCAAGCTTCACCTTTCCGCAGGGTAGGCAGCCAGGCAGGCACCACTGTGTTGTCCACCAATGCTTTTTAGGACATGACTCCCTTCTAACTCACGCTGGCTGCCAGGCACTGATGGCATCTCTGTGCCTGTCAACCACGTCCTGCCTGCCTCCACCTGGACCTGGAGCAATCCAGTAACCGCTGTGACCGGTTTATTGAGTACTTTGTAGATAAGATCGCTCGCATCCGCCACGATTTCGGCACCACAGTTATTGCAGAGGATCATCTTGGGGCTATGGATGTCCCGTCCTGTCCTGTTTTGTGGGATCAGTTTCAGATGGTGGTGCCTGCCGATGTGGAGTCCTTGCTGGGATCTGTTCGTAACACTACTTGTGAGCAAGATCCATGCCCGTCCTGGCTGGTGGAAGCTAGTCAGGAGACATTACGGCCGTTACTGGCTGGGGTGGTTAGTGCCTCCCTTCGGGAGGGCAGGGTGCCTGACTGCCTAAAAGAGGCTGCGGTTAGACCCCTGCTCAAGAAACCATCTCTTGACGCTGATGCTCCTGCCAGTTAT
>QEPC01003278.1:4066789-4085294 GCA_003113815.1 Sphenodon punctatus
CAGGGAGCACATGACACCAGTGCTCCGGGCTCTGCACTGGCTGCCTATAAAGCACCGGGCCAGGTTCAAGGTGCTGGTTTTAACCTTTAAAGCCCTTCACGGCCTGGGCCCTGCTTATCTGCGGGATGCCTCACTCCCCATGTGCCCGTACGACCCTTGAGATCGTCCATGGGAGCCTTTTTGGAGGTTCCCTGGGCGAGGCGGGTGGCCACCGATGTTAGATCTTTTTCTGTGGCCGCCCCTGTGCTGTGGAATTTGCTCCCGGAGGAGGCTCGGCTAGCTCCCACTCTCCTGCTGTTCCGCGTATATGTAAGACCTGGCTGTTCCATCAGGCTTTTGGCGAGGGGTAGGGATGGGGTGGGGGTGGGGGTTTGCCCCACATATTGTATTTTTAAATTGTTTTAAAATTTTATACTGTTTTAATTAATGTTGTTCGCCACCCTGGGCTGCCCTGTGGGCAGGAGGGGCGAGATATAAATTTTAAATAAATAAATAAATAAAAATAATGGATGGGACACCTAAAAATTAACAGCAACAGCAGCAGTTGTAGGGTGAGAGAGCATCACAGAGCCATCCTAAAACTGCTATTAAGAAAAGGCAAGCCATGCAAGTGAATGCCCGTTAACACAAATGGAATGCCCAAAGGAAAAAATGGAAAACAAATGTTTAAACAAAAACAAAATTAAAATGAAATGAAGAAACATAACTAGTTTTGTTTTTTTGTTTTTTTTTTAAAACAGGGAACCTAAACTAAAATGAAAATAGCCCTCCTGCACAGCACAACCTAGTTCCATCACACTTGCTAGGGTCAGCTGGGGTGCCCTCTAGCGAGTTTCATCATTGTGTCAAGTCTGTATGGTAAAGGCACAAAGAGAGGCATTCTCTGTGACTGCTCCACAGCCTTGGAACTCTCCACCCCCTGGCCAAAGCCTGAACGTTTTCCGGTGGCAAGATAATTATTGACCAGGCTTTTAGGAAGCGGGGATAGGGTTTGGAGGGGTAGGAGTAGCACTAGTTTTAATTGGGATTTTATATAGTTTTAATGTTTCCATAAAAATATTTATTTTGTTTTTACGCTGCACCTGTGCTTTTCAGGCAAGGGTGGGATACCAATCCAAATAAATTTCCTGAATGAAAATAATAAGCTTGCAACACAGTTACCCTAGACTTCAGTCACACACTCAGATCTTCAAAGCACCGAATCATTACAGGCCCCAGTAAAGTAAATGGGACTGGCACCAGCAGAACAATATCCCTTTAGCCATGGAGTAGTAACATAAAGAATGAAATCTGTTGTTTTCTCTCTGTACACTAGTACCAGGTTGCAGAACTTTCAGTGGCTGTGTACAGTTGCTGACTCTAGTAGAGTACCATATATCTTTGTTTAAAAATCTGCTCTTGAATTAAAGCTGACCCTAATAATTAGTGGCTGCTGACAGACCCACATTAAATGTGGTGAGCGGCCCCTGAATAAACACCTAGCACAACACTTCCTTCTCTGCTTGCAGCAGCCTTCCAGTACGTTTCTCTCAGCATGCTCTGCCACATTATCTTTCTGTTTCACCCTTCTTTCCTCCTCCCAGGCAGGAGAAATGATTGGCACAGTCCTCAGAATAAACAACACTTAAGCGTATTCTGCTCTGACCGCAAACTTTATAAACACCACCTTGTAATTGTAGCTTCCTTTAATTTGCAGCCACAGGCAAGATTGGAATTTTGAAAATAACCTTCATGACTTTACTTAAATACAGAATCTGACACTTGACACTTATTTTCAAAGAAATCATAGGAAGTTAGGTGCCCAGTCTAAAAAATAATAATAATTTAAAAAATCAAATAGCATGGCTTCACAAACAGCATAGGTTCCATCATGACAGAATAAGTAAAGAGCTATTCATGTATCTAATATCTGAGTGCTGGGCTAATGCTGGGAAATGTCAGTTTCCATTGGTCACATGAAAAGTAGCCCATGGATTTTAGGCCAGAAATGTGTGCCAGCCATTGAAAACAGATAATGATTAATTTTTTTTTCATTTTCCATTGAGAAATTATTCCCCAGGCTAGTGATCATGCCGTTTGGATGCTTTCTTGATATTAACAGCAGGGGGTTTTTTGTGCTCAATTTCATTCCTTTCTTGGTAGTTATACACATATGTAGTCTCTTTACTAGACCCTGTTCACAAATGCTATATTTAAATACCTATGCTATGGGTGTTGGCAAACGTGACACCACGATTGAGTGGGTATTATTATGTTTGTTAGGGAGCAGGATTTTGCTAGTGTAGAGCTACTACATGGCAGCTCTGAACCAACCACGCATGGTGTAAACTGTAGGTCTGCAGAGCCCACTGTGGGTGCTGTTACATTTTCTCCCCTTCTACATAGCTGCTGTCAACAGGTACATAGAGGGGACTGGTGTACTGGAAGCCACATCAGGGAGAGGACACATGGATTGAAGCTCCTGAAGGCTCTAGTCCGATCTTTCTCTCTGTTATCCTGGTGACAGTAGCACTTCCATGTTATCCCATTCCCATGATAGCTTCATGGGTGGCCACTGGCTACCCACCAAGCTTCCACATTTAGACACTGGCTACCCACAAAGCCACAGACATGTTTGCTCTCACTAAAAAAACCACCTAGTCTGTGGCTAATGCCATGTTCATTATCACCTTATGCTGCTTAGTATTACTGTACAAAGCAGTTCACGTATATAGATACATACGTATATTTCCAGCCTGTTGTATTTTTTCAGAGTAATACTGCCATCCTGCATATCCTTTTTTATTTGTTTATGTTCCAGTAGTGCTCAGAATAATACTAATCTGTCATAACCTCATTTGGATTCAAACACCAGAGTCTTGGATTTCCTGAGATGAAGATCAATGCCATGAAAGATCCTCCTTTTCCCAGAGAGCTTAAATTTAAGCATAAGGTAAAAAAAACAATACGTGGCTGCAACTTTTCAGCACCTCTTAGGCCATTTTTACATAAGACGGTCCCACTCATGCCCATGCAGATCTGCTGCATGGGCATGAGTGGGTGCCGCCAGTGTGCATGCCATGGCCAGTGAGTGGGGGTGCATGCATGCGCGCTGCCCCGGCCCACGCATCCCCACTCATGGAGCAACTGGCAAAAACGGATGTTGCTTCGTGAGTAGGGATGCGTGGGGGATCGGTGTGGGACCATGTGCACTGCCCCTCACCCCCGCTGCCGTGGTGCACACCGGTCCCCCTCCCGCACCGCGACTCATATAAAAAGGGCCTTAATGTCAGGGATGGAGCGAAGAAACTCCCCTACTTCTTTTCTGATAATGGCTTTGTCACCACCAAGCATCATGATGTCACGATGCTCCAATGGTGTGGTGTGTGTGTGTGGCCACGCCATGCCCTGACTTTTTCTGACATGGCATCCCCCTTTAGGAGCATCATGATTTTTCAGCTCTCCGAAGGGGGCATGACTAACTGAAATCCAGTGGTGATGCCTGGCCCCAAGCCTTTTGACATTTCGGCCGAACTGTAAGACCTGGCTGTTTGCCCAGGCCTTTGGGAGGGAGGGTGGGGGGGATGATTTTAATCCCCCGCCCATTTATTTATTTACTATTGTTTTTTAGCCCTGTTTTATTGTTGAATTTTATATTTATGTTTTAACTGATTTTAACTGTTTTTATTAGTGTTGTTAGCCGCCCCGAGCTGCATTGCAGGAGGGGGCGGGATACAAATCTATAAAATAAATAAATAAATAAAATAAATAAATACACCCACTTGTCTCCTGCATATGGCATTTACCTCCATCTCAAGGAATCCAAGCTTCTCGTGGCTGAACCCAAATGACGTTACAACAGGTTAGTATTACTTTAATTTAGACCTGGACCTATCCCCAAAATTGCTCAGGGTGGCACAATAATTTAAAAAACAAATCTCAATTAAAAACACAGATAAACAAAAATCCCAGCCAAACAATCCCAACCCATTCACTCCCACTCCTTCATCTCTCACCAAGAGGAAGCCCTCCCCAATCCTAGCCTCCTTTTTCCAGAGGAGCCAAGGCTAATCTTTGCACCCACTCCTCTCTCTCACCCAGAGGAGATGCACCCTGGTCCTTCCTCCCGAGCCACACCCCTTCCTCCCATCCCTCAAACTCAGCCTTCTACGTCTTTAACCTCTCCCACAAAATATCCCCATAAAATGCAATTAAATACAATATTTAAATATAGTCTTTAAACTAATCCCCTCCCCCTTGTCCCAGCCCTACAGCTGCCAAACAGCAGCAGCCTTTGGCATCAACCAGGGCTTTTGTAAGAATCCCCATTAGCCGCAGCAGCAAACAGGACCCACTCCCCTTAGCCCAGTGGGATTGGAAGGCTCCTATTGGTGATGGAGAGATCTGGAAATCTTCTTCTTCTTCTTTTTATTATTAACCAACAAGCATTTATATAGCGCAAGCAATGTACCTGGCGCTTTACAAAGTAATTGAATAGACACGGTCCCTGCCGTAGGGCTTACAATCGGAGAGACCGGGGGGGTGGGGGAGAGACGAAGGAAAGGGAGCAGAGGGAGAGACAAGGAGTGTAACATTCACGAGGATGCGAGATCCCAGGTGCACGCCCTTGGCTTAGTTACAGTGCCAGCCAGGGCCTTATGTGCTAGCCAAGGCTTTTTTATAAGAGTCCTTATTAACAGCAGCAGCAAATAGGGCCATCCCCCTCAATCCATATATGACAAGACTGTAATCTGTGAGAAACCCTGACTTTTGGACTTGGGGCTGCTTAGATCCATCCTTGAGGGAACAGCATTCTTGGACCCCAGCAAGAGGATGCAGGCTGCAGCCTCCCTTTGGATTCAGTGGAACAGTGCTTCCCCCCCCCACCATACCACCCACTATGACCTTTTCCTCCTTTAGGAATTCTAGCCTTCTTTAACACTCTAAGCAAACTATTTCCTTCCAGTGCTACGTTTCACCATGCCAGATGTCTGCAATTAATTATTAGGTAAGGGTAGTATGGTAAATGGGGGGACAGAGTTATGGTTGCAGTGTATGGTTTGCTGGTGTACAGTACTTATAGTAACGTTAAGGTGAGTGCAGTGTTACCAGCCCCACTGCTTCCTAAATCAAGAGAAAAACTCTTAAACATCACGACATTTGGTATATAAATCATGAGTTGCTATTTTTTTCAAACATAAACCAAGTAACAACTCAGCTGCAGCAGCATAGAAGCTGGTGGCACTGGGGAGAGAGGCTGTTCCGGCTGCTGTGCTTTCCTCCGCCGCCGCCCTTGCTTCCTGACCTCTCAAGCCCAAGAAGGGCGCAGAGACACCCAACAAAGTTGCTGATCAGGCGCAGTGGTGAAGGATTTGGGGCTCTGGGGAAAAGATTGGGGACTGAAGCCCAGGCCTAGCGATGCCCCTGAGGGTAGGGGTGGACTCCCTCACTGCACCACGTTGCTGCTGAGGCCTCGCCAGCCAGGGCTGAAATGAGAATTTTAAAAATTCTTGAGAGAAATTCTCTAAAGATAGAACACCAGGACCAAAATCTTGGTCCAAGGTGAGATTTTGTGAGATTTCTCACAAAATGAATAATTAAAAAAAAAAAAAAAAGTATTGGGGCATTCCGGGATGCTCCAGGACACTGGCTGACCTACTTCTCTCCTGTAATTGGTCACTGCTCTAATTGGTCACTGTTTCTGGGGGGCCGATCAGGCGTATGCTGCCCTGATATCTGTGCCCCTGGAAAAGGGACTGATGAGAATGTTGCACACAACTGCAAAGAGGCTGCCCTCATCCCCTCCCCACTCAGATAATTTATTGTCGGGTCCCAGCTAGGCTCTGCAGAATGCAGAGGAAAGCAGGGAGCAGCAACCAGCCCTGCAGTAATTAGCTCCACTTCCAATCTTGTGAGATTAGTGTCACTAATCGCGAGATGCGGAGCGAGGCTTAGAAATCATGTCTCTTGTGATAAATTTGTCAGAGTTGGCAACGCTGTGACTGCTTGTGAGAGACAAGCAGATACGTATGGTTGTGGAAACTTTTCATATTTTCCTCCATTCATCTTTCTGCAATCGTGGAAACTTTTCACATCCTGGCTTCTGTGAATTACGGTCAGGGTATGTTATATGGACAGCAACCCTAATTGCTTCACTATTAAGTTTTTGGTATGGTAATGTAATTATAAATGAATGTTATGGTACGTTAGGAATGGTTTCCATAATCCAGTGCACAGCATTCCGTCATATCTTTTATCTTGAACTTGTGATGTAAGGAATAAAATCATCCTTATTAAGCTGTATTGATTTAAACAGCACCAGCATGCTGACTTTTACTTTTTATTTTTATTTATTTATACTTATTAGCAGTCCCACTCATGCCTATGGCATCTCAGGATGGCGTACAATAATAAGCTGACTTATGACCTGTAGCATTCTAGCAATTCATGAAAATGAACAAAAATGATTTCTTTGTTTTCTCATTACCTATTAAAAAATTCCTCATGCCAAAATAAAATCTGTTGGCCTTCTCCCTAACAAACATAATAATACCAGCTCAACGGTAGTGTCACATTTGCCAACACCCATAGTATAGGTATTTAAATGTAGCATTTGTGAACAGGGTCTAGTAAAGAGACTACATATGTGTTTAACTACCAAGAAAGGAATGAAATTGAGCACAAAAGAACCCCGCTTTGAATTGTGTTTTGCAACCCCCTGTCCATGCTTCTAATATGACAGCAATGTTCAATAAGAAACTAAAATATGTGATTTTGTTATTCTTTCCTGCATGCTCCAATATTTATCAGCCAGGCTTCACATTATTAGCCCTCATTAGAAGTCCCCCATCTCTAATGGCATAGTTCACAGTGCAATAATAATAAATATGGGATTTAGATATTCATCCATCTTCCTTCAATTAGTCATCTGCTGCAGGGCAAAATTTGTCATATAGAAGTGAGCTTCAAAGGGAAATATCCGCTTTTCATAAGTGTTCTCTCTCTGAGCTCGGCTGAACATCAGAGGAAAAAACTAGCATTCAGCTTTCTTCCAAAAATGACTCTTTCCTTTGAGGGCTAGTAGTATGTGACAATTAGTAGCCTTATTTAGTCAGGTGACATTATCAAATAAACTAATCTGACACTGCTTGTTGGGCACAGACTGACTTTAATGAGTCCTGAGTCAACCAGTCTAATCATAAAGGAACTTTATCTGTTTTTTCCAGTATTTTTTCCAGTATAGACTCTATCCAGAGCATTTACTGTCATGGGAGACTAGTGAGGTGGAATGGCCAGGGTAATGCATTGATTCACTGCATCCTTTGGACGACACACAGGGATATCATAAAGGGATTCTTCAGGCCATTTGAATAATGGAAAACCGCACAGGGGAAGAACCAGTAAGATATAGGGAAATCAGCAATTGTACAAGTGCATTGCTCATACAAGACAAATAGAGATTAAGAAACACATGGTGATCTTGAATGGGGTAGAGAGGTAACTGTATGAATTAGCCTTTACATTGTTTGACTTGTAGCTTATAAAGAATAAAATCCAACCCCCATTAAGGTCAAACTGCCATTGACTTTAAAAGGATAAAATAATAATAACTGGCCTGACATGAGGTGGGACAGACACTTTATTTGATGTTTTACATTGACTTGGAAACAGGGGTTCTGATTATTAGGGGTGTTATAACACCATTGTCATGGTCGAACGATTACCTTCTAAACGCCCAGATCCCTGCCCTCCTGTGCCACCATCAGGGTGGTGAACTAGTTAGGTTGGTCCACCCCTGAAGACTAATGAATCCAATTGGTTTCCAAAACACTCTGGGGCATTTACCCACTGACCATGATGGCTACTCTGTGATGAACTGATTGCCTTATGAAATGACATTGTGACCATGGTCATGGACATAGTTGTACTCAGGCATCTACTCTCACCGCTGCAACAGCATAGGTCCCCCTGGAATATGGGGAACCTTAGGCGGTTGAAGCAGGAGGGCAGGAGGTTACAGTGCAGGTGGCACTCAACTGGCACTGAAGCTGACTGATTGTGGCATAGATCATTTTTGAAGGACTATGTCTTGGCTGCAATGGTGTCAAAGAAAGCTTTCTTCTCCACAATCCGAGTGTCTGGAAAGTCTCATCATGCAGAGCTGTTCCAGGTGGTGAATGGCCTGGTTAATTCAGTCTGTCTCTACTGTGAACTAGAGTCATTTATAGCCCACTGTGACATTTCTATTAATGACTTTGCAGACCAAATCAGTCATATTCACCACAACTTGAGTGCTGCTACTTTGACTGTAGAATCAGACTTTGAGTTTGTGGAAGCTCAGCCTTGTCCTGTTTGTTGGGATCAGTTTCAGTTAGTATCCACTTGTTCACTGATGCAGAGGATGTGCTTGGAGCAGCGCAGGCAACCTGTTACGAATAAGATCTTTGTTCATCCTGGCCAGTGAAAGCCAGTCAGGAGACACTGGGACTGTTGCTGGCTGGGACTGTTAATGCCTCCCTTTAGGAGGGTAGGTTGTCTGACATCCTTAAAACTGTGGTGGTCCGGCCCCTACTCAAGAGCTATCTTTGGTTGCTGACTCTGGCCAGCTATTGGCCTCTCTAACCTTCCCCTTTTGGAGAAGGTTATTGAACAAGTGGTTGCCCAGCAGCTTCAGGCTCATCTTGATGCTATTGGATTCCTTGACCTATTTCAATCAGGTTTTTATTTGGATATAGCATGGAGACTGCACTTGTGGCCTTGATCGATGAGCTGCGCCTGGAGATTGACAAAAGGAACTATGACTGTTTCATCAACTCAGAACTTTCAGCGGCCTTTGATACATAATCATGAGGAGGGGGTGACATAACTGCCAGACGTGACAAGGGTGCACGGGACTGCTATTGAGTGGTTCCGTTCATTCCTGTTGGGGTGGTTCCAGTGGGTGGTAATAGAAGATTTTGTCCCTTTTGTTCAACATGTATCTGAGGCTGCTGTCCAAGATCATTTGGAGGTTTGAAGTGAAGTGCCATGAGTATGCTGATAACACCCAGTTCTACCTCTCTTTTTCATCTGACCCTGTTGGGGACTGGATGAGAGTGAGCTGAATGAAGCTAAATCTAAACAAGACTTAAGTGATGATGATTGGCTGACCATGTGACTTGGATGGGATTGAGGCCTCTGTCATTTAAGGGGTGCAACCCACTCTGGTTACCCAGGTTCGCAGCCTTTGAGTGCTTATAGACCCCTTGCTGTCCCTGGAACATCAGGTTGCGGTGGAGGCCAAGAATTTTTTTCACCAGCTCCATCTGTTGAGGACGCTGCAGCCTTTTCTTTCTGATTCAGATCTGGCCAACATAATCCATGCTTTCATTGCCTCAAGGCTAGATTATTGCAATGTGCTCTACGTGGGGCTGCCGTTGATGACCGTTCAGAAGCTGTGGGGTGCAGAATGCAGAGGCCTGGCTTCTTTCAGGGGACGAGCACATTACACTTGTGCACATTACACTTGTGCTTTACAATCTGCACTGGCTTCCTGTAGCTTTCTGGGCACAATTCAAGGTGCTGGTTTTGACCTTTAAAGCTAGAAAATGGCCTGGGCTGCACATATGTGAAAGACTGCCTTTTGTACCCTGTTCCGCTGCGACCAAGGCAATCGGCCAGGAGTGGTCTCTTGTGGGAACCACCTGCCAATCCTGTTCATACAACAAGAGCCCTCAGAGAGGTGTTGTCGTGACTGCCTCAGTATTGTGGAACTCCCTTCCCCTGGAGGTCTGTCAAAGCCGAAACCCAAGCATATTCCTCCTTGCCCCCTCCCTTCATACCTTCACATCTCTCCTTAAAACTCACCTCTTTTGCTCTGCTCTGTCTGACCCTTTATCCTGCTGAGCCACTATATCCTATACCTATGGTCTGTCTACCCTTATCCTTGCCACATGGACCTGCCTGCTGTCATTCTCAACGTAACCAAGCCAAGTACTTGCACCTGAGACCTCGCATCTTCATGAATGTTAGACCCCTTGTCTCTCCCTCTGTTCCCCTTCCTATGTCTCTCCCCAGCTCCCGTCTCTCAGATTGTAAACCCTAGGGCAGGAACGGTGTCTATTTTGTTACTTTGTAAAGTGCCAGGTATACTGCTGGTGCTATATAAATGTTTCTTAATAATAATTAATTATAATAATAATAATAATGCGGAGGCAGTGTAAAACCTTTCTTTTTGCCAAAGCTTTTAGCCTGTCTCTTATACACATCTAGATGTGTATAAGAGACAGACCTGAACCTTATGGGAAAGGCGTGGTAGAAATCGTTTTGGAGAAAAAGGATGAAATATTTATTTAAACTAAATAAATACAATTTCATTTTCCCCTCCCCCCCCCCTAAAATCTCATCTGTCGTTTTCATGATGCTAGAGTTATCACAACAAGATTGTTTCTCTTTGAGAGAAACATAGTCAGCTTTTTAAAGAAATTTCTCTCAGGCTATTAGCAGGAGTCTGCTGCAAGGACAGGGAAGCACTCTCTGAACAGCAGAAGACCAAAATCTTTGTCTGTAAATGAAATAATTATTTCCAAATCCAGTTTCATTGACCTCTGATGGAATGAAGGTCATTTCAACAATCAGAGGGTGTCTTTAGATATGATGGCACCGAAGCACAACCGCGAACTTACCCCATCCAGAGTCAGACCACTACTGCAGTCAGGATCTGGCCAGGCCCTGAGCTGACGTGATGGGAGGCCTGGTCTCTGGTGAGGGCAGGGCAGATGTGCAGCCACCTGTCCCTGCCCCCACGCTGTGTGCAGAGGCCCGCCCCCTTGAACCCTGATGGGCAACCATGGCAGCCAATGACTGCCACCATGGCACCCAGAACCGGGGGGGTGTAGGAGGGGGAGCCCCAACCGAGTTAGATAAAGCAGGCTTTCAGACGTGAACGCTCACTTTGCTCCCAGTCGGGCCGCCGGATCCCAGCCGTGGTGGCGGCTAGTGCGGGCTGCGACTTGGGGATTTCCCCAACTCGCAACCCAGGCTAGCCACCACCAGAGGTGGGATCTATCCTTGTGCCAACACCGGTAGCTCTCCCCCCCTCTCCCCCCGGTCAGAGCGGGGGAACCGTGGCAAAGTGGGCCACCGTCACGTTTGAAAGCACCCAGAGCTAACTTTGATATAAATGTAGAACATCTCCCGGATGTGGTATTTCCTTTATAGTATAGTCCACTATTTGTACCTTTTCCTATCAGAAGACATTTGTGAACATTTTTCAGGAGTAAGATGTAGCTCTTAACACTTAATTTTTTTAAATTCACAATAAGAGAGATTTTCTCCTGCATTCGAACACAAGCTCCTGCTGGAATAAAAGGTTTTTCACTCATTCATAATCTCTTTTGAGGTTATTTATTAATTGCATGGCATCCTGCTCCGCATTTTAATCACACATTAATTATGTCAGTTTGAAAGGTTTCGTACTTTCATAAACTCCCTCAAAATGCCTCTTGAAAGCAGGTTAAAACCTGTGATTTAAAAACGTTGTGTGTGCATCATAAAGAGCATCCCTGGGGGAGTTTTCCCCATGTAAAATTCTCTTCTGTGCCAGAAATAACCTACACCTGCAAGCAGGAGAGAGAAATGTACAGCAGATGGCTGAGGGGCTGTGCACTGGGGAAGAGATATTTATCTTCCGTGTGCTTTTATGTAGGGTAAGGGGAGCTCCAGAGGCTTCTGGAGCTTAGTGCCTGGGCTATCAAAATAGTACATGTTAATTGGATAAGCAGTTATGGAGGGCATCACAGGCCAATTAAGCTGATGTAATCAAAGATTCTGTAGCATTCAACAATCTTTGTGTACTTTCTTTGCACTCACTCCTTCCTAGGGCTGCAAGATTTCCTTATTTATGGGAACATCCCTTAGTTTAGAACCCCACAGCTGCTTAGATTAGAAAATGATGGACAATGCTTGTTACAACCCTCCCTCCCACCCATCCCAACTCAATAGAACATAATGGATGTCTCTTATTATAGTGCCCACAGCTCCACAGAACAAATGGATGTCCCTTATTACAGAGCCCCACAGCTCCTTAGCGGCCCTTGCTTTTGAAATTTCAATGTAGTAACCCTGCAACGGCCTTATGCATGATGAGAACTACTGTTGTGACCTTTATTCAATAACAATACACAGTGTAGCCGGTTTCAGTATATGGAAGGTCCAATGTTACATTTATCACTGAGTGGTGCCTTTGGTTTGAAGGTTTAACCAATAGGAGGAGCTGTTACATTTTTCTTTCCTGTTTTCATAAATTGCAATCTGTATGAGTAAAAATACTTCATCAGCAATGTTTGTACCAAAATGTCATGTGAACTGGTTATTTAATGTCTGACTAATCTTTTATTTAGAAAATGTATTTCAATTTGTGTGTGAGATAGGCACCTCTCACATTATTACACACATGCTTTTTTCTGTGTTGAGTATTTGAGTACTAGCTGCAGGGACCCATGCAACACTTTAGTACTTATTGTTGAATACTAAATGTCTCAAAGGTCACACTTTTTACTTCTACCATAACATTTTCTCTTTCCCATTTGAAGTCTGAATGAATGTGTGGTGTGTTGCTTTGCCCAATAAATTACCAGACTCAAAACATGTACAATGAAAAGGGGTTTGCACTGGCAGAGCACTGGAGGATTGGGATCTAAGTCACTTTGATGGAGTTTATTCTAAATTGATCATTCATTGAGATTAGGAAAGTATTTCCATCTTCATCACCAACTACAATTGAGAAACTAAAGAGAGAGAAAGATCTTCGCATCTGTTTGAAATGCCAGGCATTGGTACCAGTAGATTTGGGAGAGGAGAGCACACAGACATTCTAGGATCAAAAAAACTTCGGGTTAAGAGAGGAGATAAGGCTTTTACAAATTCAAATTGTGCTCCAAAAAGCATGGAAATCATAAGTTAAGGCTCCTGCCTTAATTTGAGCACCATGCAAGCAGTAAAGACGTTGTAAAGTCTTGCATATTGTGCCTGCTTCCAACTTAGACTCCATGCATCAACACTTTGTCTTTCTCTTTCAGCCTCAATCCCCTTCCTCTGCAGGTTGGGGGCAACACTGAAGCTGAGAATAGCAGGGGGCAGCTTGCTGTGCACAGGGCAGTGCAGGCAGACCCCCTGCTTTCCCTATAGGCTTTCATTTGGGTTGGGGGAAACAGGACAGCTGAGTACTGGGGGGCTGTATCTGGAGGGAACAATGTTGATGGATGCAGGATGTGTTCACGGAGACAAGATTGGGGGCAGCCAAGCAGTGGGGGGAAGTGTATGGCAACCAGTCCCCAGTCAGGAGCCACAGCCAGCCAAATCCCTTTCCATAGTACTCCAAAGCATGATATAGTGGGACAAATATTTGCCTGCCCTTAATCACCTGTGTAGTAAGCAGATGCACTTGAGATGCTGCCTGAGAAGGGAGCTATAAATGAAGGCAAAATTGTGGCTTCAGTGGAGGCAGGGATCAAGTCCATAATATTGGGGTGGGGATGAGCTTGCTGTCCCCAGCTTCAGTTTTGCCCCCAACCTGCAGAGGGAAGAGGATTGGGGCCAAAAGACCAAGGCAGAGTGTAGGGGCATGGAGTCTACATTGGAATCAAGCACAATATGCGAGAGTGTACACTGTCTTTACTGCTTACATGGCGTGCAAGTTAAGATAGGAGCCTTAACTTAAAATTTCCATGCTTTTTGGAGCATGATTTGAATTTGTAAGAGCCTTAACTCCTCTCTTAAACTAAAGATTTTTTGATCCTAGAATTTTCCTGTTTTTTGAAAGAGGAATACACTAAATTCCCCACATGAATCTTGGTAAGTGCCCTGCTTCCAACAGAAGCAGCACTCATCGGGATTTCTTGTTTCAGGCCTAATCATACCCCTTTGTATGTACCCAAAGAGTATATACAAATTATGTACATTACATGTACTACGTAAATGTCAAGATTACATATATACCTCTGCTCTCTAACATCACAAACAAAGGAAATACGCGGTACAAGCCTCCCATAGTTTTCTTGAGCCCAACTTTGCCTGCTGTTTTCCTCCTGACACCTTCCAGCGTGGGAAAACGCTACCCTGTCCTTGCTGTGCCTCTGCTCCTGAAGACTCTGAAGATGACCTGCTGGGAGTGGGTATCCTGTTAAAGCACCACATACCTTTGGATTACAGGCATAGAGATGTGTTCCAAGTAAAGCCCCCACAACTCTCTCTGATTGTAAGTTCCTTTACACTAACAGGAAACCATCTATATACAGCTTTTATCTTCTCTTTGAGGGGACAGGAGCATCTACATATAATAACCTCTCCAGGCATATTATATGCACGGATACCCATTCTCTGTGAGAGAGTAGAGGGACATATACATAAAGTTTCTGTATTTTTGTTGTACGTATGAGCCACATCCTGACATAACTTAAAAATCTCACTCTCCCCATTTGGATAACATGGAAACTTCAAAACATCATAACTTTTAAAACTACACATTGGATTTTCAAAATCTAAACTTTGGAACGCACTACAATGCACACTTGAATTTTCCAACACCTCTACACCTCCAGATGGATAACTTAAAACACACTTTTCTGTGTTAATGAAAAGTGTCAAACCACATAAAAAACAATTCTGCTTCCAAAGTCCTATAACTTAGCCGTTTCTCAACCAAACTTTCTGAAATCTGGACAGCTTTTACCCCCTCTACCAAGCAATCCTCCCTACAAAATTTCAGAGTGATATGATAAATCATCTTGGTTTTATAACAAGTAGAATGTTTGTGATGTTAACAGTGATGCAGCCACCTTAACTATAGAGCCGCTCTATAATAAAAGGTGAAATTCTGGGCTCTGCTGAAGCTAATGGCAAATTGTCATTGAGCTCAATCTGACCAGGATATCATTCTTAGAGAGATCTGGTGTGGCAAATCCTTTGCTTTTACATTATGTGCCTGCAAAAATGTCAATAGCAGATTCATTTTTTAAGCTATTCTGCAAGGTATGCCAAACATCTGACTTAGAATCTGGCTTTAAATCTACTAAGTGTTTTTAAACCAACAGTGCTTCAAAAAGTGAAATGCTCTGATTTTCTCAGAAGGTTGTGTAGGTAAACTGGTACTGGTTTTAAGACTTCAGTAGAACATAAAGCTGCCACTTGGCATATTGTTCTTGGCTGCTGACTTTACAGTATGTACTGTACTTTTATGTAGTCCTTGTCTCATGGCAAACTAAAGAAAAGAATGAGGTGAAAAAGTAAACTAGCAAAGCTGAATTGTGTAGGCAAAAATAGCACTGGGCAGCACACCAGGCCTTTATTAAAATATCATGTTACAACTGGAGTATTACAGTAAATTTGAAGTGTGTCAGTCTCTTATTGAACGAATGTTACCTCTGAAACCAAAGCCCCTTATGTTACATTTTAGCTTTTAACTTTGTTTGGAGCTGCTTAGGTAGCACGTGTAAGTGCTACAATATTGTTTGGTACTTTGCTGCCAAGTTTTAACATTATCCAATGGCAACAAACTTGTACTTGGTTTCATATAACATATAGTTTACTTGTTGGCTCTTGGTCTGTTATGACACAACACAAATTTTGTGCTTGGAGATTCTCTTTTAAGATGTTTTTGTGGGCTGTCTCTGGGTATTTTTCTGTCTGGCTTATAAATTATTGCTCAGTTTTGGATGATAGTAGGATCTAGTGTGCCAGCCTCAAAGACGTTATAATCTGAGGCTCTGATCCTGAAAATTGTATGGATCTCTGCTCTGCACAATGTGGTATTCCATACTATGCTGATCCATTTGCAGAACTGGAGCCCTTGAATAACTTTATTCAGACCAGATTGAGAAGTAGCACTGTGTGTAAAGTACATATGTGTTGCCATGATCAGAGCCTTGATATTCCATGTTAGGCACTTTAATGTTTACCATCTTTTTCATTGCTGAAATTATACAATTTATACTTAATCTTATTAATAATTTGTTATAAGCCCAGTTTTGCTATTGACCAGTAAAACTGAAATGTAAGGGGCCAGTTGGGAGAACATTTATTTTATTCTACAAGTGAAACGTTTCAAGAACTAATCAGTGTTCTGTGATCAAGATAGTTAAGACTCCCTCCTGTAATTTTGGGAGGCAGGACAGCATGTAGGGTTTGTTTTGGTTTTTTTTTTTTTAAAAAGCTTGGTTTCCTGTAGTATTGAAATGTTTTGATGTGTGTCTCCCATGTGTGCATGTGAGGATTGTCATCACAAAAACTGATGTCTGGTTGTGGTTGTCATCTGGGGCTTGTGGTGTCAACCTGTTTGGTAGTCTGCTGTAAACAAGGGAATCTTGTAGAGAAGGTGCACTTCTGAACAGGCTAGGAAAAACAAAATCCTCTTAATATTGCTTCTGCAGTCTGACAGACATCCTGTGCCCTTCTAGCAGAAAGCAGACTTTAATATAAAAAGACTTTTTCTTGCAAACTGACTGCATTTTTTTTTCTTGCACACGTACATAACCTTTATGTACAGGTCAGGAATAGATCATTCAGAAAGGTGAACATTGTTTTTTTTACTGATTCCAGAATAGTGATGTAACAACTATGGTGTTATCAACATCATTGCATGCTTTTGGAGACTGTCATCCATAACTAAGACACATGGTAATTTATAGATTTACACCCTTTGTGAACTTTAGTTTGTCATTATATTACATGCAAAAACAGTAGTGTAATGATTCTCAATTTTCTATTTTCTCCCTTACTTTACCTGTCACTGTGGTAAAACTGCTAATGCAGCAAAGTGCTTAAGCATGGGCTCAATCTTAAGTATTTTAAGTCTAATCCTATTAAAGTCATTTGAGCTATTTGTGTTCTTAAAGCTTTTGTTTCACAGGAAAACTTAAGGTACTGTCTTTAAAATCATCAGTAAATCCATCTTAATTCAACAAAGCATCTAGGCTGTGATTTACTTTGACTGCTTATGAGCTGAATATTCAGTACATGCTTGTTTCTTGTTGAACTGTAGTCTAGTGGCATATCCATAGGAAAGGTCACAAATAGAATATTTTAAATAGATTTAGCAATCTTTAAGGAGAAGTTCTTTTTCACAAATGACATTTGAAATAGAACGCTTCCAAGCCTTTTAAAAAATAAAATAAAATAGGTGAACAATGCAGCTTTTAAATAGCGCATTTGCTTAATCTTATGTTACTGATGGTGGATGCCAGTCACTTACTCTTTGCTGCAACTAATTTGGTTTAAATTTTATGTCCTAATAAAATATATGAAAACCTTAAGGTTTTCCCCAAGCATAAAATGTGGTAATATTCCAAGACTTCAGGAGTAATTTTTTCCTAAAGCAGACATAACCATCAGATTTTAGGGATTCAATCTTTACAGTAGTTTTTTTTTTAAAAATTAATACTTTCATGTTGTGGTTTCATTTGTACTCAACTGGAACAAAATCTGCAGCCAGCTTTTATAAGACGCCACCAAGCTGGAAATCATGCCATATAAGTGTGTTTACAAAGGTAAGAACATAAGTAGTGCCATACTGAGTCAGACAAATGGTCCATCAAGCCCAGCATCCTGTCCTCCGACAGTGGCAAATCTCGATTGCATGGGAGAAGAACCAACAGTCACAATGGGCAATCCATTACCCATTGTTCACTCCCAGTTCCCAGCAGTAAGAGGTTCATCCCATAAGCTACTTGGTTAATAGTCATTAATGGACCTACTCTCTAAGAACTTATCCAGTCCTTTTTTAAACCCAGCTATACTACTGGCCATGACAATGTCCTCTGGCAACAAATTCCATAGGCTAATTATACATTGAGTGAAAAAGTACTTCCTTTCATTTGTTTTAAATCTGCCAGCAGCTAGTTTCATGGAGTTCTAGTACTATTTGAGATGGTAAATAACCGTTCCCTATCTACTCGTTCCATGCCACTCAAGATTTTATAAACCTCTATCATGTCCCCTCTGTCTTCTATTCTCTAAGCTGAAGAGACCCAGCTTGTCAAGCCTTTCTTTCTTTGGAAGCCGTCCCATATCCTTTATCATTCTCGTTGCCCTTCTCTGTACCTTTTCTAGTTCCGCTATGTCTTTTTTGAGATGGGGTGACCAGAACTGCACACAATATTCCAGGTGTGGTCGCACCATTGATTTGTATAGAGGCATTATGACATCCTCAGTTTTATTCTCTATCCCTTTGCGAATAACTCCTAACATTGTTCGCTTTTTTGACTGCTGCTGCCCATTGGGCTGTGGATTTCAGTGTATTGTCCACTAGCGGCAGGATCACCGGCATTTCCGGTATCCGATAATGCCGGTACTGGACGTACCGGCATTATCGGATTCAACCCGGTAAATCCGGTCCGGTTACCAGATTTTATTTTACATTGCAGCCATTTAAATGAATGGCTGCAATGTAAAAAGTTTTTAAAAACCCACCAAAAAAACCTCCCCGAGTCCAGGCTGCGCAGGTGGAAGGGGGTACACCCCCCCACCCACCCTGCCCAGCCTGGATTTTTTT
>QEPC01003278.1:4085692-4118809 GCA_003113815.1 Sphenodon punctatus
GGGGGGGGGGCTCTGTTTGAACTTGCCCGGCAACGGAGGGAAATTTTAAAAAAAAAATCCAGGCTGGGGCAGGGTGGGTGGGGGGTGTCCCCCCTTCCACCCGCACAGCCTGGGAGGGGGAGGGGGGAGGAATTTTTATTCCATTGATTTCAGTGGGGACACATTGCCCCATTGAAATCAATGGAATAAATCCGGTACCGGTATACCGGATTTAATCAGAGAATCCGGTTTTTTGGAAACCGGTAAATCCGGTATCCGGTAATTGCCCCGGGGTCCCAACTCTATTGTCCACAATCGCTCCCAGATCCTTTTCCTGAGTGGTAATTCCTAGCCTAGTACCCAGCATTGTGTACTAATAGTTTGGGTTATTTTTCCCTATGTGCATCACTTTGCACTTGTCCACATTAAATCTCATCTGCCATTTTAGATACCCAGGCACCCAGTCTCATAAGATCCTGCTGCAGTTCTTCACAGTCTGCTCGTGTTTTAACTACCTTGAATAACTTGGTGTCATCTGAAAGTCTGATCCCCTCACTCTTAACGCCCTTTTCCAGATCCGTAATGAATACATTAAACAGCACCGGTCCTCATATAGATCTCTGAGGCACACCACTTTGTACATCTCTCCATTGTGAAAACTGACCATTCATTCCCACTATTTGCATCGTATCCTTTAACTAGTTACCGATCCATAGTAAGACACTACATCTTATCCCATGACATTTTAATTTCTCAACAGTCTTTTATGTGGGACCTTATCAAATGCTTTCTGGAAATCTAGGTACACTATATCTACCGGGTTTTCCTCTTCCACATGCTTATTTACACCCCCAACGAATTCCAGCAGATTAGTGAGGCATGATTTACCTTTGCTAAATTTATGTTGACTCTTCCCTATTAAGCCGTGTTTATCAACATGCCCAGCAATTCTGTCCTTAATGATAGTTTCCACCATTTTGCCCAGCACAGATTTCAAGCTTACTAGTCTGTAGTTTCCAGGATCACCTCTGGATCCCATTTTAAATATCAGGGTTACAGGTAGCAGGACACTTTTCTTTTTTTAAATGCATATTGATTATTACTGTAATAAGTTATTTAGTACTTTGTATTCAAGCATGGGCAGCCTGCTCCTCAAAGTGCTTTGCTGATTCAAGCTCTTTCAGAGACTTCTGCCAGGAAGCACTTTGAGGATCAGGCTGTAAGTTTGTATTACTAACTTTCACCAAAAACCTGCGAGGTAGAAAAGTATTATAATACCTATCGTATAGGTGTGGAAGCTGATACAAAAAAAGCATAAGCGAGGTAGTATAGATGAAAAGCAAGATCAACGGTTTTATTCTCAACTTTGAGATTCCCATAAACTGTTTCCTGATTATTATAATTTCATGTGTCTTAGTGAGGTAAGATCAGGATTTACCTTTGAAGGCAAAATCAGCATGTAAGAAAAAATTGAGCTGTAATTGCCACGTTCTGTTTTAGCAAGGAGATAATCAAAGGCATGTGGAATTAGGGTTTGATCCTGCATTGGGCTGAGCAACCTAAGCTGATCTTATATAATAAAGCATCTAAGCATGAGGTGAAAGGGATGCACTTGAGTGATCTTATAAAGCTTAGCAGGACTAGTCATGTGCTAAGCACACACTTCTATGTTCCACCAGACTGGACTAGAGTGCTCAGCATCTTACAGGAATGAACACTAAAATAGTTTTCTCTTTTATTTCATCCAATCAAAACTGCAAATGTCAGATAAGTAGAGCCGTTCAGAATGGAAGTGAATAAGTGGTGAATCTAATTATTCAAACATTTCCTTTAAAATGTCGTGTTTGTCTTAAAATACCCTTGAACTGAATAATCAACTCAAAATCTCAGAATTCTCCCAGAATAAACAATGCAGAGGGAGGCAAACATTTTAATAGCAATATCCTGACAAGCCCTTGGGGCTGCAGCTTAAATGTGATATTGACTTGAACAATGAGATTTTAAATTCTACTAAGCATAGCATTTTATACAAGGAGGTTGCTAAAATGCCAGATATTCTGCAAGCATCAGCAGTTTCTAAACAAAGGAATAAATACAGAACACTAGATTGTGTTTGTGTTGTATAAAAATTGGAAATGATGCTTGGTTGAAAATTCCCTTCCAGAGGCACACAGTTCCTCTAGACTCTTCGACTTCAGGTCTGGGATCAGGCCCAATATCAATTGCGTGTTTGCTACAGTCCTTATAAAAACAACTTGATTTTAAAGCACAGAAGCTCAAGCGTTCAAATAAGGCCAAATTCTTCTTTTTATCTCCCCCTCCACACCAGCTCTGATAGGTTAATACGGGCATCCTTCTCTTCCCTTAGGCCATTGATGGGCTTTTTCAGTCTAGGGGCTGATGAGACCCAGGCTTACCTAATACAGCTCTCCTGTAAAGGGCAAGACCAGAAGATCTGCACTGACATTGCCCATTTTCCATACAGCCCGTACTTCATCCCTGCAAATTATGCACAAGGGACATGTCACCTCTGTGCAGTTGAACGGAAGCACACCAACAAGAAGACCTCCGCAGCTAGGGTGGTGAAGGCTGGATTTCTCATGCAGTTCAAGCCCTATTGCAGGTTTTCTACAGATCAGTGAAGCGTAGGCATCTAGTGCCAAAGCAGTTGGATTTAGTTTGGTGAGATTTGCTGTATGCTCAGCACTTTTGAAAATAAGAATTTGTGATAATTTTTAATGAGAAAGTTTGACTCATGATAATTCAGATGTGACCATCCCTCAGGTTAAAGGTTTTATATTGACACCCAGTGTTCAAGCCACTTCCTCTCAAATAGTTGGGCGTCTTTTGACTTCAGTGAGACTACTCCAGAGTTAGTGGCTTGTGGATTAAAACCTAAATACAGAGGAGCTGCGGCGGATGAAGCGGGAAGGGCGGCGGTTAGAGCGATGGTGGCGTCACTCGCATACTGAAGTTGACTGATTGCAGCACAGAGTCTGGTTACGTACCTATGCCATTGCAGTGTGGACAGAAAATAAAGTTTTCTTTGCTGCCCTCATTGTTTTTGCTAAGTCCCACCTGGCGGAGCTTTTACAGGTGGTGAGGGGGCTGGTCAGTCAAATGCCCGCTGTGATTTGTTTGTGGACTCTTTTGCGGATAAAAATGCCCAAATCCACCACAGTTTTGAAACAACATTTTTAGCAGTAGGTGAGCCAGAGGCAGTAAAAGCCCCGTCTTGTCCTGTTTTGTGGGATGAATTTCAGGATGTGTCGCCCTCAGATGTGGGGGATGCTCTTGGGACTGTTCGAGCCAGTTATTGTGAATTAGATCCATGCCCATCCTGGCTGGTTAAGGCTAGCCGGGAGACATTAGGACCATTGCTGGTGGGGATTGTCAATGCCTCCCTTGGGGGAGGGCAGGGTGCCGGACTGTCTCAAAGAGGCTGTATTGAGGTCCCTGCTTGAGAAACCATCACTGGATGGTGGCATCCTGGCCAGCTATCAGCCGGTCTCTAACCTTCCCTTTTTAGGGAAGGTTATTGAACGAATAGTGGCGTGGCAGCTGCAGGAACATCTGGACCAGGTCAATTTTGCTGATATGTCACAATCTGGCTTTCGTCAGGGTTATGACACGGAGACTGCGCTTGTGGCCTTGGTCGACGACCTCTCCCGTGAGTTGGACCAGGGTCGTTTGACCATTTTGATCCTGTTAGATATCTCGGCTGCGTTTGATACTGTTGACCAGAAGTTGTTGGTGACTCACCTGCGGGACCGGGCAGGGATTGTTCTTGAATGGTTTAGCTCTTTCCTGGCCAGGAGAACCCAACGTGTGGTCCTGGGTGATTTTTTTATCTTCTCCCCAGGGTCTCACGTGTGGGGTCCTGCAGGGTTCCCATCTTGTCCCCTCTCTTGTTCAATGCCTATTTGCAGCCTTTGTGGGAGGTTGTCATGGAGTTTGACGTACAGTGTCATCAATATGCTGATGACTGTGAGGGATTGGATGAGGACTAATCGACTGCAGCTGGTGATGTTAGTGGGTAAGGAGATGGAATTGGCGGCCCCCATCATTGATGGGGTCTGTCCTCCATTGACCTCCTAGGTATGGAGTCTAGGGGTGCTCCTCGATGTGCAGCTCCGCCTGGCTCTCCAGGTGGAGGCTGTGGCGAGGAGTGCTTTCCGCCAGTTGCGTCTGGTGCGACGGCTTTGGCCGTTTGTTTCGGACTCTGACCTGGCCACAGTCATCCAGGCTTTCATCAACTCGACTAGACTACCATAACGCACTCTAACTGGGGCTACCCATGATGATGGCTCGAAAATTGCAGCTGGTGCAGAATGCAGCGGCCCATCTCCTAGTGGGACTGGACTGCTGGGAGCATATTACACCAGTGCTCTGCTCTCTGCGCTGGCTGCCGGTGGTTTTCCGGGCCCGATTCAAGGTGTTGGTTTTAACCTGTAAAGCTCTAAATGGTCTGGGGCCTGCCTATCTGCGAGACCGCCTCACTCCCCATGTCCTGGATCGGCCCCTGTGGTCGTCTGGGGATGCCCTGCTTGAGGTCCCCTGAGTTTCTCGGGAGGCCACGCAGGAGAGGGCATTCTCAGTGACCATGCATATGGAACTCCCTTCTGGCTGACCCTGGACCTCCCCTCTTTTTGGAAAAGTTACAAGACCTGACTGTTTCGCCAGGCATTTGGCGAGGAGGATAGGGGTCGGAGGGGGGGTGTTTTCTCTGTTTCCTCCTTTTTATGATGTGTTTTTAATTGTTTTTTTATTGTTGTAAGCAGCCTTGAGCTGGCTGTAGTAGGAGGGGCAGGGTAATAATTTTTTAAAATAAATAAATAAAAATGACACCCAGCTATATCTCTCATTTTCAGCAGACTCTGGCCCGGCAGTCTCGGTGCTTACCCGATGTTTGGTGGCTGTGGGGGATTGGATGAGGGCAAGCCGCCTGAAGTTAACTCCTGACAAGACGGAGGTGATGGTTGTGGGGAAAGCCAAGGAAGTGGTAGCCCCCATCATTGATGGGGTCTGTCCTCCCTGGTACCTCAGGTTCAGGGACTGGGGGTGCTCCTGGATCCGCAGCTCCGCCTGGATGTCCAGGTGGCGGCTGTGGTGAAGGGGGCATTCTGCCAGTTACATCTGGTACGTTGGCTTAGGCAGTATGTCATGGATTCTGATCTGGCCACGATCATCCATGCTTTTATTACCTCGAGACTGGACTACTGTAACACACTCTACGTGGGGCTACCCTTGGTGCTGGTTTGGAGACTGCAGCTGGTGTAGAATGTGGCGGCTCGTCTCCTAACGGGGCTGGGCCGATGCGAGCACATTACACCAGTGCTTTGCTCTTTGTACTGGCTGCCGATAGTCTTCCGGGCCCAATTCAAGGTGTTGGTGCTGACCTTTAAAGCCCTAAACGGTCTGGGCCCCACCTACTTGCAGGACTGCCTCACCTTCCGGGTCCTGGATCAGCCCCTGCGGTTGGCAGGAGGTGCCCTTCTCGAGGTTCCCTGGGTTTCTCGGGTGTTGACCTTGAGGAGGGCGTTCTCTGTGGCCACACCGTGGCTGCGGAACCCCCTCCCAATGGATTCCGCTTGATCACCAACCTCCCCTCTTTGCGCAGACAATGTAAGACCAAGCTGTTCCACCGCGCCTTTCCCGAGGGAGATGGGGTGGGTGGGTTGAGAGGCATGAGAGGTTAAATTGTTTTTACTGGATTTAAATTGTATTTGGTGATTGACTGTTTTAATCTGTTTTAAACAAGTTGTTAGCCACCCCAAGCCATGTTTCAAGCAGGAGGGCGTGGCATGCAAATTTAATTATAAATAAAATTAATTAATGTATTAAAAATGTTTGTTCAGATTTTTCCCTCAGCATTATAGTATGATATACGCTGCTCTTGCCATGGGTTAATGAAAGATTTGAGCAGTGCTGCTCTGGATGTTTGTCCAGAACTTATGATTAAAAAAGCAACTGCAGCCACTCCTGTTAACACAAATAAATGTTCCCCAGACCCCTGAAAATAAGCCTATATACCATTTTTTTTTTTTTTAGCTTGAATGACCAAAGAAGTTTTAGGTCAAGTTCCACGTAGTCCAAACCTGCAATGGGACTACTCCTGACTAAATGGTTTGTGGATCATGGCTTTAATCTTTGACTGTGGGCAGGAGAGGTAACCAGTGTTGAAGCTATATAGGCTGCATTGTAAACCATGTTCTTTTAATTCATGCACATTTTACTGCAGAGCTGGTTAGCATGATGGCTGTTAGCAGCCACTCACACCATGGAACCATCTTATAGTGCAACAGTTGCATAATCCCGCATTCTAGGTGGAATTTCTGTAAAAGATTAATTTGGCTTTTTACAACACATATTGCATGAAAATTGGAAATTTTCATTCTAATTATGATAGAAGGTTTTGCCCTCTTCAAATTCACTATAAACTGGTTTCACATCTGATCAAAAAGCTTATGCTGTTGGCATTGCTTAGGTGGTTGCACCCTAATCTCGGCTGCATATCTTTGCAAGAGCTTATCCTGTTCTTTTTAAAGTGATATTTCTTTGCTTTCTGCAGTGTTTTATTTTGTATTTTGTTGTAGGATCGGGATACGCCCCTCTGGAAGATGATGAAGATGTGTATGCACGCAATAGATATAAAGGTGAATGCTTTGCTTATGTGCTAATCAGGATCTGCTGTAGCTGGGAGTGCTTTTCTCTTCTTTCCTGGTTCATGAAGTCTTAAAACAACCAGGCTCCATGTTTGGGCTCAGATTTTTCTCGCAAGATAATCTTTCTTCTTTCGCATACTGCAAAATAGACGAAACGCTGTTCTCTTACATGAGTAAGTTTCTATTTCATTGCCTTCACCTTTGAAAGGTCAAGCAGCTAGCTCATGAAAATGAAAAACAAGCTGTCTTCTGCCTCCTTCATACATCATAACCCAAACTCATCAACAATAACCCTGTCTGGAATCTGCACCTGTTGATGGTAAATGTATTGAAGCATATGAAAGAGAGCTTGATTTTTTCATAAGTGTTTCCATAATATGTCATCCTCATTTCAGGTTCACCTTGCAACTTGGAATGAAGAGTAAAGTGTGTTAATTACTGAATATATAAGATATTAAGAAATTATGCAGCCATATTAATAAGATAGTGGTGTTCAGAGAACATAGAAAGCAAATGTGGATATTTTTCTGTGTTCCAAACAAATTTTCTGAGCAATTGGATTAGTTAATAATTTTTTTTCACCACTGACCGACCTTAGATTTATGTGTCCATTTTCTTAAAGACTCTGGCTCTATTCTTAGAAAAAAACATGAAGTAATCTTTATTAAATCTCTTTCTTTGGTTATTCTGGTTCTGTGTCAGCAAACTCACCTATGTACGTGCAAGAGGACACTGTTACATTGCCATGGTAACTTTGAAATAGTGGGCAGTAGTGTGGCTTTCCTGAATATTGGTGCTAGACAGGTAATAAGACAGGCTATTTACAGAGAGGTGAGATTTAAAATATATCTGATCTAAATAAAACAAATTTCCATATAAATTTCATTTGTCTTTACTATATTTACTACTATATCCTCCCTCCTTTCGGAGAAGTTGTAAGACCTGGCTGTTCCGCCAGGCGTTTGGCGGGGAAGATGGGTGGGGGCGGGGGGATTGGGGGGTGGGATGTGTTGTTTTTCCTCCTTTGATGATGTTTTTTGATGTTTTTAATGCTTGTAAACCGCCCTGAGCTGCCTGTGGCAGGAGGGTCGAAGTAACAAATCTTTTAAATAAATAAATAATAAATATATTTGATACGGAGTCGAGTGGTTTCTTTTCAGACAAGAACTTGTTCCTTTGAAGCCTGTCTTTTCTTTATTTAATTCTTCACTGAAAATGTAGAATTAAATTTGTGCCATTACAATCACCTAATTAAATTACTGCATGATCAAACAACAAAAGAAGCTGAACTATATGGGAGGAAAGCTCGTTTTAAAACAGAGACTAAGATGTAAGGAGGAAGACACAAAATACTGCTGAAGTATATCTTTCTTTAAAATAAATAGTTATTCCTCCTTCCACAAAATATATCCCAAGCTGAAAATCCTGCATCAAAGCTACAAACTGCTAAATGTAGTTATCTATGTGGTAAATGTAGTTACCCATGTGCTAAATGCCCATGTAGTAAATATGTTTTTCTTTACCTTTCAAATTGAGTTATCGGTGGATACTTGAGAAAGAACTCAAGTGACTCACTAAAGATAAATGAATTCCGGCTGGTCTGTGGCTGAGTGAGTCAAAATGGAGATTGTCTAGTAGGGGTACTAGGAACTGTCTTTTACAAAGTGATCCAAAGCAAATTCTTGCAATGGTAGCAGAGATTCCGCAGTCATAATTGAAACATAATGGTTTGTTCATACATATATTAAATACTACATTGAATTCAGAAGTAACCTGCCAGCTGTAGAGGGAAATTCAGACAACTCAGATCAAGAACCTCTTGTATGAGGCTGAAAAGATTTGTTTCATTAAAATATTCACAATTATATGAGTTGATGAAGACATGAAGTGCAATCCAGCTCCCATTGAAGTCAATGACTAAACTCCCATTGACTTGTATGGAGCTGGATCGCACTCATTGTTTATAAAAGCAGATACACCGGAGTTGTTCAGTACAAATCTGGATTAGAACTTCCCCAGCCTGTATAACTGTTTGGGCACAGGGGATTTGGCTGATCTATTTACAAAGACTTTGAGTGACCAGTGTACTTAATGTACTGTATGCCTTATTTAAACTGCAAATCAGTACATGTACAATGGACTATTAAGTAGGCCTGTGCTAACTCTACACTAACTCTAATTCTAAATGGTATTTGCCAATTAAATTTTGAAGTTTTTTTGACTTAGGTTTATCACAAGCTAAGTCCTTAATTCTCTTTTTACAATTCGCCCAGACCTCCAACGGATCATCCCAGTTACCTTCCCTCATTTTACTCCTCCAGCATAAATGTGGGTCCCGTCCCTTCCTGCTGACTTCCATAACAACCACAGAATCTGCCTACCAATTAACCATTGTGAGTCTTTAAAATTTCTCATACACCATCCACCAGGCACCTATCAAGGATGGCCACATGTGCATTGTCAGCTGACCATAGCTACACAAGTCAAGCAACCTCAGTCCCTGCCAGCACTGCAGCTATATCCTGGGGTAAGGTAGACCAGGGCATCACTATAATGTACATATACTGGATGCATCCCATCACACTGGATAACATTAAGGATCAGGAACCAGGGCAGGTAACAGTATAGAAACAAATATTCAGTAATAATATTATTTACAAAATCAAAAGAAATTTAAAAATAAATGTAATAAGATGAAGGGGGAAAAACCACAACCATATAAACATGTATATTCACACCTGCCAAATGTCTGACCAAATAAAAAAAAGTTTTGCATTTATTTTGAAAGATACTTGGGCCTCCAAGGGAAGGGAGTTCCAAAGCTGTGGAGCAGCTACCAAGGATCCATCTCTGCAGGCCTTCATCATACGGTCATTATTTATTTATTCAATTTATACCCCATCCCTCTCGCACACAGGCGACTCGGGGCGGCGAGCATAAAAGCATTAGAACAGCAACAATACATTAGAAAAATTATAAATAAGAATAAAAATATATAAAAAACCCCATTACAGCAGTGGAAAAAACTAAGCCTGATCTGTGATAAAAGATTAGCTCAACCCACCCACCCCTTCCCCCTGCTAAACACCTGATGGAAGAGCCAGGTCTTACAATTTCATTGGAAAGCCAGGAGATTCGAGCTGAGGCAAATCTCCACTGGGAGGGCATTCCACAGTGACGGTGCGGCCTCCAAGAATGCCTGCCTGTTGGTCCGAACCTGCAGATAACATGGGACCTCCAGGAGGACACACCCAGATGACCACAGAGGCCGCCCCAGATCCCAGGGGGTGAGGTGATCTTTCAGGTAAGCAGGGCCCAGGTGTGAAGGACTTTAAAGGTTAAGACCAGCACCTTGAATCGGGCCCGAAAGACAATAGGCAGCCAGTGCAGTGCTTGGAGCACTGATTGTATGTGCTCCCTGCAGCCCGTCATGATAAACGAGCCACCGCATTTTGCATCAGCTGCAGCTTCTGAACCGTCACCATGGGCAGCCCCACTTATAGCATATTGCAATGGTCCAGTCTCGAGGTGGTGAATGCATGGATAACTGTTGCGAAGTTGGTGTTCGATGTAGTTGGTGTCAGATGTAATTGGCAAAAAGCACCCCTGGCCATAGCCGACGTCTGGGAATCCAGGTGAAGCTGCAAATCCAGGAGCACCCCCAGGCTCCACATAGATTGAACCAAAGGAGGGTGAACACCCCCAATAATGGGAGTGTTCCCCTCTCCCAGATCACCGACCCCACTACGACCACCACCACCAGTATCACTTCTGTCTTGTCAGGATTTAGCTTCAGTCAACTCGACCTCATCCAATCCCCCACAGAGGCCAAACACCGAGACAGCAGGGCCTGGGTCGGGTTAAAAGGATAGATACAGCTGGGTGTCATCACTGTATTGGTGACAATGAACCCCCCCCAGCTGTGCACTACCTCCCCAAGCGGCTTCATATACAGATTGAACAGGAGAGAGGACAGAATAGAACCCTGCCGAACCCCACATGGGAGGTTCCCAGATGATAATGTACAATCCCCTAGTACTCCCACTGTGATCTATCCACGAGATAGGAATGGAGCCATTGCAAAATGGTTCCGTCCACCCTAGCCAGGTCCTGCAAGCAGGTCACCAACATCTCATGGTTCACAGTATTAAAAGCCGCTGATAGATCTAGTAGAACCAGTAGGGTCATATGATCCCTATCTAGCTCTACCAGGAGGTCATCGACCAAGGCCACCAACGCCAACTCCATGCCATAACGCGGACGAAAGCCTGACTGTCAAGAAAACCAATGTCATTCAGATATGCCTGCAGCTGATGGGCCACAACCCGTTCAATAACCTTCCCTAAAAAGGGAAGGTTAGAGACAGGCTGATAACTCGCCAGGGCGTCAATATCAAGAGATGGTTTCTTGAGGAGGGGCCGGACCACAGCCTCCTTGAGACAAACCAGCACCTTCCCCTCCCAAAGGGAGGCGTTAACCACCCTCACGAGCACCGGCTCCAATGTCTCCCTGGAGGCCTTAATCAACCAGGACGGGCATGGATCTAACTCAGCAGGACGGGCATAGATCTAACTCACAAGTGGTGACCCAAACAGGCGCCAGGACATCTGCCACCTCAGCAGGTGTCACCAGTTGAAACCCATCCCATAAAACCTGACCAGGCAGAACATTTCTAACCTCTGACTGCTGCCTCCAAAATGGCAGTCGAAGTCATGTTCAGTGTGAGCAATTTTATATGCCAAGTATGCTAAAAACATGTCACAGCAGGCCTTAGATGACTCTGGTTCCAGGCGTAGAGAGGGTGGAATGGAGCTGTGATGGAGCTATGGTACTGGGAACCAAACCTTCTTTTCTGTAACTGTGTGGTCTATTCCGTGATCCATTTTTCATAATATTACATATCCTGTTTCGGGAACTACTGGACTGACATTTTAACTTGCTGCTGTTGCTGATTCAGTTTAACAGAACTGAAAGATATTCGGGGAAAATTAGTATTTCCCTTTATTTCTGCTTGTTCCATTGGTGTGGTCTGGAGCACTGCATATGTTTGTTCTTAATTTATTCTCTTCCCCTGCACTGCCAGTTAGGAAATCCATCTCCCTTGTTTTACTTGTGTGGGTCTAACACAGCAACAAAGGAGCAAATAAATATATCTAAAAATAGAAAATGTGCTTGTAAAACAACCAACATTGGAAGGTCTCATATAATACCTGTAATTAGTTTATGCATTTCTCCCTTTAAACGACTAGATTTCAGTAATAATTGACATACAGAGCAGTTTTTATCATCTGTCTCTCAAAGCAGTTTATAAAAGGAGGTAGATATCGATATTAGATAGCAGCACTTTGTCCTGGAGTAAGGCAGACCAGGGCATTTCCATAATGTGCATATACTGGATGCAGGCCGTCTCATTGGATAACATTAAAAATCAGCAATCAAGGCAGGTAACACTACAGAAATAAATATCCAATAAAAATAATATTAAACATGTTAAAAGAAATTTTAAAATAAATGTCATAAGATGGGAAAACCAAAACCACTATATAGACATATACGTTCGTGTACAAGTTTAAACGTGTTTAAAGTACTTTACAATCCATATCAAGTTCACCCTCCCAATAGCTCTGTGAGGTAAATTAATAATATTCTCTTTTTTTACATATGGGGAAGCAGAGAGACAGGGACTTGCCCAAGGCCACCCATTGAGTTCATGGCTAAGACAAGTTTCAAACTCTGGTCATCAATGGCCACTCTAGCTTTCAGTCCCAGATGCAGGGACCAGGAGGTGTAAAGATCTGGCCAAGTTCACCCAAAAGGCGGGTAGTAGAAACCCAAGTTTGCCAAGATGCATCTCCGTACACTTGAAAGGCTACACAGTCATTTACATTGATTTAAGAAACTTTGGGCAAAGCCTGCCTGCTTCCCTGCAGACACTCAGGGCTTTCTGACCAGGGACCTGGTCTAGTTCTGCTATTGGGGGAGATTAGAACAGTATTCAAAAAGCTCCCAGGGAAGCACTGTTTGCTGTGGAGGCCAGTTTTTCAGATGATTCCTACTGATATTTCCTCTCACTGTGGAGAAGCAATTTGGGGATGATCCAAGGAAAGACCTGAAAATACTTTTTATTTATGATATTCTATATAGTTCAGTTTAATCCACTTTTTATTTATAGATTTTTCTGTCTAGGATTTTTATTTTCATGTTTTACTGTAAATTCCCCATTTTCTCTTTTTTTTTTTTTCATTATTTTTTCTCGGTATTGTATCAAAATGCTGGCCTCAATATCCAGCGGTTTCTGATTATTATTATTTTTCTCTACTAGGACTGTATTCAGTTGCTTTCCACCTAAACAGAAAAACACATTGGATGATAACATCCAAACTAGTCGAACTCCTTTGTTTATATACAAAAAGATCAAACGTAGTTGAGAACAAAGTGGGACATATTTTTCCCCATCTGACAGGAGAAGGCCTCTAAATGTGAGTTTTGAAGCTACAAATCCGTTTTTAATTATTTTTTTAATTTTTAAATTTATTTTTATTTTTACAATTTATATGCCGCCCCCTCCTGCCTCAGGCATCTCGGGGCAGCTCACAATATATTAAAACATTTCAAACATTAAAACATTAAAATAAACCATAATAATTTCAGTTAAAACAATATTCACCACCATACCCTAACCCACCCCACCCACCCCATCTGCCTCAGGAAAGGCCTGGCGGAACAGCCAGGTGTTATTTTGTCTGCGGAAAGAGGTTTTATTCTAACCACTCCGTAGGACAGTACTCTGACTAACTGTCCATAATACTAGTTCGTTAAGCTAATGCCCTTTGTGCCAAATCTAGATGGCCAGACTCACTGGGTGTAGCCACACAAGCTGTGGAGGGACTGATCCCCATGCAGCCCTGTAGCAGGCAGCGCAGCCACCACACTGTGGAGCCAGCGTGGGGAGGTGGGCAGATGGTTGCCTTCCCCTGCAGCCTGACCAGAATCCTGCCCCAGCTGTGACATGGCCACACATGATGGGTGACAGCAACTGCTGCTCAAAGCCCTGCCATGGAGTTTGCTGTGCAGCAGGGGAGAAGGGCCCAGGCGCATGGGCTACCGTGCCTTGGGCAGCTTTATCTCATTTTGGGTAAGGCTGCTACACAGTCCCCAAGGATGCATTGTGTAGCAGCCGCTGCTTACCCTGCCAAGTGGCGGGGGAAACATCTGTAGGCAACCGGCCACATGTTGCCCTGCATCTCGTAGTACGGCTGCCCAGAGAGGGTTACGGCTGCCCAAGGCGTGGTAGCCATATCAAGGCATCTTGTGTGGCTGCACCCGTTTTGGTAGTCTCTCCAAGAGTTGAGGGGAAGTCACCTCACCTTAGGTATGGAGTAAAAATCTTCAATAGTTACTGTTGCAACAGTGGGTGAAGCCACATTTATTTATTTTTATTTCTTGGCATTTCTATGCCACCCCCTCATGCCCACGGCATCTCAGGGCGGCTAACAATGAGCTCTGAAGGGCCTGATTCCCACATGGCCCCGTGGCAGGTAAGTGCAGCTGCCACACTGTAGGTCCAGCACAGGGAGCTGGGCAGACTGCCCCTCTGTGGGGCAGTGGGATGGGCTGCTGTCAGACCTCCCGCCAGGGCAGGCTGAGGTGCCAGCCACGAGAGCAGGTGCACAGCCCTGCCCTGCCTCCCTCCCATGGCACAACCAAAATCCCACGCCTGGCCATCACATGGCAACAGGTGACAGCACCCGCCGCTCAAAGTCCTGCTGCGGAGGTAACTGTGTGGTGGGGCAGAAGGGGCCCAGGCACATGAGCTACCCCATTTTGGGTAAGGCTGCTACATGAAGTGTCCTCAGCTTTTTTTCTGAGGATGTATCACGTAGCAGTCAGCTGTTCATCCTGCCCCGTGGTGGGGGGGAACATCTGGCAGCCACTGGCCACAAGATGCACTGCCCAGAGTGTGTTACAACTGCCTGAGGCATGGTAGCCTACCCAAGACATCTCGTGTGACTACACCCTATGTGGCTGAAGTAGCTGTTTGTGCTTCTCTTCCTCCACAGTTCAGGAGTAGAGAAAGAACAGGGATTTGACAGATTCTCCAGCTTCTGTACTGACTGCTGATTCTTACTGAGTATTGACCCAGGATGCCTTGCAGTGCCTTCCTAAAAATCTTTCCAAAACTTGCTTTCCCCCTTATACTACTGTAGTGGGATTTATCCCTTAGCTAGAGATTATTAGGGTTCGTACCTAGGGAGATTTACAGCCTAATCCTTTCAGCATAGGTCCGTGCAACCTCCTTCTACAATGTGGCAATCACACATGTATGCACAAGGTGCACCACCCCTGCACATGCAAGTTTAGGACTGGGCCTTTTGTTTATAATTTGCCCTTTTAAACAAAATCAGAAGCAGCAATACAATAAGTAAAGTTTGGTTTATTTTCCAGCTCTGAACTGTCTGTGAGCCTGACCATATTAACATAACCGCTCTGTGCCTCAGTTTCCCCATTTTGTGAGGTATGAATAATGTTGCTCAAGCATCTTAGTAAAGAACTCTCAGGTGTATGGTTGTAAACTGCCATTCAAGTGCAATTAGTTTCTTAACTGCTTTTAGTCTTGTTTCCTATGTAAAAAATGTTTATACCGGTGTGTGCTCTCAGTGTGCACAATCCCAAACTCCTGTATGCACTGCTGGGCGAGCAAACCACATGACTTTGCAGGGTTGGTTTGTGTGTGCATATGTCAGTCCGCAGGGCTTGGGGTCAGCCCCATCAACTGCATTTCTCGTGCCAGTGGGAACCAAATTTTATTTATTGTTTATTTAAATTTGTATCCCGCTCTTCCCCAAAAGCTCAGGGTGGCTAACAACATAGATAAAACATAAAAAATCCATAGAAACAAAATAAAAAACAAGAACAACCTAACCATCCCACAGCCCCCCCTCCCCCCCGAAAACACCCAAACTACTTATCTTTGGCAAAAGATAAGTAGGGTCACAAAATTCTAGAATAAGAGAATGGGAATAAAACAAAATTCATTTAAAATCCATTGAGTTTTCCATGACTACTTATAAAAGCATAGGTGAAACCGCATCTGTGCATAATTTAGTTAACAATTCAAAAAATCCTAAAACACAAATCCACCATAAGTCAGGGCTTTATTAGTAATGTACACCAAGCTGGTTTTTAAAGAGAAAAGAAAAATCTGACCGCTCTAAAAACTCACCATCCTATCTCGTTAAAAGCGCCTTTCCTAGAATAAACTAAAAGCCTGGCAGTCATATCCTTCTCCAGTCTTGATCTGTCCCCAGCTGCAGTCAGAATGTTCTTTCTGTGCTTCTAATACTGACACAGCAGAGTTTATATAGCAGCTTAAATTTCCACTGGGGAGGTGTAAATACTTCTTACTGTTTTTTATGTAGGGGAATTACATGCTAAATAAAAAACGTGCCATGTGTGGCAAATGAAATACATCAATAGAACACATTATATGTGGTTGTGAAACCTGCCCCAGTCATGAGGGAAGACATTTAGAATTATAGATGAAATCAATGATAATAAGCAGTTGCCAAACAGATTCAATTTAAGAAAGACAACCTTTAGACTTCTTGTGTGGTTTTGCTGCTGTTTAGGTCTGAGGATTTTACATTATTCTTGGAAACCCTTCCACACCTCATAATAACCTCCTCTGTCGCCCTTTTTACACAGACGCTCTAACACTGATAAAATGGGTGTTACATTTTATTATACATGGTACAGGGCAACCCTGCAACATGAGCCCTTTTCACACGAGATGCCTCCACCCAGTTTTGCTGGGTGGAGATGGGTGGAGGCGTCTGTCTAAACACCACTTGCGGTGGGTGTAGGTGTGTGCATGTTCCCGCGCAACACCCATCTCCACCCACCCATGGAGCAATCGGCAATGGAGTCCGTTGTTCCGTGGATGGGCAGTGGGTGGAGATGGGTGTTGCGCGGGAACATGCACGCACCTACACCCACCGCAAGTGGTGTTTACACAGACCCCTCCACCCAGAGAAATGCATCCCACCCACCGCAAGTTGTGTTTACACAGATGCCTCCACCCTACAAAACTGGGTGGAGATATCTCGCGTGAAAAGGGCCCATGTTGCAGGGCTGCAGTGTTGCCCTGTACCATGTATAATAAAATGTAACACGCATTTTATCAGTGTTAGAGTGTCTGTGTAAAAGGGGCCTACGTTGCATATTGTATGTGAATACTGTATATTGCATATTCCAGTGCTTTTCTTCCTTTTGGCCTTGACTCTTGCCCTCTTAAATTATATCTTCATCAAATCTCAGCGCTAAGTGAGTACTTGAATAAGAGACATCCATGAGAAAGTCACGTGTTGTCTAAAAGCAGCACTGCTGACTCAACATAACCTTTCGTACACAACCAAAACCATGAAATTTAACAAGGAGTGTAAAGCTTGCTTTTTGGATTGTGTACACAAGTCCTCAAGTTGACACCCTTCTTTGTTAATCTGGAACCAATTCTACCAGTATGTTTTGCATATGGAGAGCTTTCTGGAATAGGTGTAGCAGCTGTAGGTCTCAGTTGCCCTGGTTTTGCAAAAAATCCCATTTTATTTTTTAAAAAATTCAGTAGAAGTTTTAATTTTTAACAGGATGAAGTCATAAATGCATTTGTTGCAACTACGAAATGAAAAGTCAATGCCCATATCAGATAAATGGAACTAGTTCGTACCTCTCAAAAAGCTCTTGTTTCCATCCCTTGCGTCTCTTGATAGGCAAATATTCTGACTTAGTGAGGATGATAATTCTACAGCATTGCAGCACATCATATTTTTTTATGATCCATATGAGAATAGGTTTATATTTTGAAGCATATTATAAAATTAAATATATGGTATACTCCTATTTACTGTAACCAAGCCAAGAACGTGCACCTGAGTTCTCACATCCTTGTGAATGTTGCATGCCTTGACTCTCCCACTGTTCCCCCTTCCCTGTCTCCCCTCCCCTTGTCTTTAGATTGTAAGCTCTTGAGCAGGAACCGTGTCTATTTTATTCTCTGTAAAGTGCCAGGTACACTTCTGGCGCTATATATAAATGCTTATAATAATAATAAATGAATTAACATGCATATGTGAGATGTTTTGATCTGAAATCAACCAACAACAAGTGAAAAAAATGGCCTACATTACAGATTGGCTAAGCAAACTAAGTATTCGGTACTTTCTAAGCCATGATGACAACAAGAACTAGACATAAAAGGCGTTTTCATGCAGGAAGGGAGGCAGCGGGAAAGTGTTGTGAATCTGTGGGTAGGTCATGCTGCTGTCACTCCCATGGGCAGTGACGGGAGCAGTCAAATGAACTGACCCATGAGTGGGTCCTGCAGGTTGGGGAGCTGCTTCCACCTGTTCCCTCCACTCTGGTACTACCCTGGGAAGCCCATCACATGGGCAGAATGCCGGGCCTGCAGCAGCAGGATCCAACCCCTCGAGGAAGCCACTGACACCAGTCATCTGTTGGCGCAGCAAGGGAGGTGTGCGCCCACCAGTTGTTGAAGAGGATCCCAGGGAGGAGGAGGAACAGCCCCAGTGTTTCTGGCTGAAGCTGGGGGACCAGCCCTGGTCTCAAACCTGGACCTGGCTTGAAATAGACCAGTGGGTGATGGGGGAGGGGCTCCTTGTCAGGGAGAGCTGTAATGTGCTCCCCAGCAAGGATTGTCCTCATGTCAGTTTCAAAGCTTCTCGGCTTGAAATTGACATGGGGGAATAATCCTTGCTGGGTAGCACAGTACTGGTCAGGTCAGCGTCAAGCTGGGAAGTGCTTCCCAGCTTGAAACTGACATCGGAGGGATCCGCACTGTGGAGAACAGCACTGCTGTCCCTGGCAAGGAGTCCCACAGCCCCTGCTGATCTGTTTCAAGCTGGGTCCAGACTTGAGAGAGACCAACATGGCGATGCAGCCAGGGGACACTGGGACTGCTTCCCAGGCTCCAGCCAGAACACTGGGTCTGCTGCTCCTCCTCCTCAGGCCCCATTCAACAGCTGATGGGCAGTTGGCCCAGGGTGTGCCCCCACCACTGCAACAAATGACTGGTGGCAGTGGCAGCGTCCTCTGGGGGCCTGATCCTTGTTGGCACCATAGACAAGGCGGTACCATGGACAAGGCACTGTTTGTGGGCGTGGCTGCCCCACATTGCCCCATGCCCAACATGGGTGATGCCTTGGGTGACAGCCCTTGCCCCACGTGGGGCAGGTAACTGGTGGACCATGTTCAGACAGGCGGTGAGTCTGGGGCAAAGAAGTGGTGAAAATGGAGCACCGTCTCATGTGATAACACCCAGAAAGTCAGTTGGAAAAGTAGTTAGTGTTAACGGAAAAAATTGACATACATTTTTGTGGTGTGTTGAAATGCCACTCCTATGTTCAGAGCAGGCCTTAACTGATGGAATCTGGTGGCCTGGGTCCTGCAGTCAGAGGGGGTTTACACAGAGACCAGTCTTGGAAGCATCCGGCTATTTCTACAGGGCCCTTTCCCTGCCCCAACTCTCAGCCCTTGGAGTAGCCACTTCTTTTGCCCCCATCACCACTTACAGTAAATCACCGATCCCTGAGTGTGCCTCAGAGGTGTTTATGTGTGAAAGGGAGCTTGTGTGTCCATGCATGTATGTGGAAACTTATGATACTACTTTGTTTTTGTAAGCAAACACCAGACTGCCAGTTGTTAAAGGGGTGGGCTAGGGAAGGGGGCACCATATTTTATTTTTGCCCTGGGATCTGCAAATTATAAGACTGGCCCTGCCCATATAATGTTAGAACCCACCCATGTGTATACTACTATAAGTGCCAGGTAGTCTGGCTAGTTAATGACTCCTTTCAGGGTGGAGGTCCATGCTAGCCCTCTCTATTGTGTCATGTTCTGATCTGCCTTGCCTCACCTGTGGCAACAAAGAATATTTTACTCATAAACAGAGCCACATAGCACCCAGGGCTAGGCCTAATGGTGTTTTGGAACCTATCCTAAATTTTTACCCCACACTCTCTGGACACTGGAGTTGCAGCTTGAGGAGAGTTCACTCGGCTTTGGGCTGGAGAGCCTTATATCTGGTTAGCTGCAGAGTATCACAGAGAGTGACTCTCCCCCACCAGAGACTGAACTGTAAGACTGTGGCAACTGACTTGCTTTGTGCCCCTGTGCCTTACCTGACTTCTCACTGCTCCCTCTTTCTAATAAAGTTTTGTTAGTTTTAAGCAGGCATCCCAAGTAGCTAATTCTAGGATCTCTCTCAAACTGTGCCTGCTGCGCTGAAGGAAAAAAAATCTTCATTTGATAATCTGAGGCCCAGCAAGGGAGCTACTGAATGGAAAGGGGGGGATTAGACAAGGGAGTGAGCAAAGGGTCCCTTTTTGGTCCCTGTCTAAGGTAGCAGGGTGCCGCACAGGAGCAAGGCACTGGGCATCCTGTCGTAGACTGTCTTGATACTTTACCCCAGCAGCTGTGCATGGACAGCTGTCTCAAGGGAGGCCCTGAGCAAATCAAGTCTCCTGAGTCTTAGCAGGCTGTAGAGCCAGGCCAGAGTTTGCCCTTGTGCTAGAACACTGAAGTCTGTGCAGGGGTGGATTCTTTGGATCCATGACAGTAAGATCACTTAAACGTAGAGGAAAGTTTATAAATTGATGAATATGAATGCTGTCTAGTTGAAAAGAAATATGAACACCACCTTCAGACAGCAGAAATGTGAATGCCTTGGGGAACAATGGAAAGAAACACTGCTAGGATATCAGATGAAACTGTAAGAGCTACGAGGGAAATAATTCACTCAACAGGGAAGATAAGGAAGCAATGTTATGAGATGATTGGGTCTTGTGGCCCCACAGGATCTGAAATATGTTTGCTGAGACGTACAGAAACTTGAAATCATGAGTAAGAAAAGACCTGAAGAAGTACGAGGATGCCCTGAATGTCTAGATAAAGGATCCTGGAGCAAAAATAAATAAATAAAAGTCTATCAATCCTGACTAAGGGTGCTTTTAGACAAGCGCCTCCCCACCCATCATACATATTGCAGGGCCGCACTGGTGCCCGTCTGTGTTTACGGGATGCAGATAACATTTCTATAATATGAATATTTATTTGTTCAAGTTTATATGCCACCCTTCGCGTAGATGCTCAGGGTGGCTCACAATTAATAAAACAACAAAAATAATGTAATTTAAACAATAAAAACTTCCACCCTCCCCTCAAAACTCCCACCTCCCCCCAAACCCAACCAACCCATAACCCTGCCCGCCAAATGCTTTTTCAAATAAAAAAGTTTTACGCCGCCTCTGGAAAATGCTTAGGCTTGAGCTCAAGCGAACCTCATGGGGAAGGGAGTTCCACAAAACCGGGGCAGCAACCAAGAATGCCCTCCTGCGCACCCCTGTCCTGCAGACAAGGGTAACAGATGGAACCTGCAAGAGGGCACTCCTGGCTGACCGTAGGGGCTGTAATGGAACATGGTAGGACAGGCAGTCTTTCAGATATACGGGATCAAGGGCAGCCCCACATAGAGCGCTTTGCAGTAATCTAGCCTCGAGGTGATGAAATCATGGATGAGAGTGGCCAGATATGAATCCGAAAGAAAAGGCCACAGCCGTCTCATCAGATGGACATGGTGAAAAGCGTTCCTGGCCTCCACCACCACCTGGTTTTCCAGACACTACAAGGGATCCAAAAGCACTCCAAGGCTGCAAACCTGATTGACCAGATGGGGCATCAAGGATAGGTGTCCTCCAAGTTGCAAGACTGGCCAACCATCATCACTTCAGTCTTGTCAGGTTTCAGCTTCAGTCGACTCACCCTCATCCAGTGCCAGACATCAGCCAGACATCGAGTAAACACTGAGATTGCAGGACTTGGGTCAGATGAAAAAGAGAGGTAGAGCTGAGTATCATCAACATATTGATGACATCTTGCCCCAAACCTCCGAAAGACCTTGCCCAGCAGCCTTAGATACATATTGAACGGGGTGGGGTGGGGTGGATATTGAACAAGGGGGGGAGGTCCTGACCGGATGACGAGTAATCGCAACCCTGCCAAGTCCCGCAGTCATGTCAAAAAAGCACCTCATGATCAGCTGTATCAAATAGGGGTGGTACACCGGGGAGAATACCAGATTTACCAATATTAGATCTCCCCAGTATCAGATTTACCGGTATCGGCATACCAGATTTTTAACATTGGCCACTTTACCGGGTTTTTTACATTGCGGCCATTGACTTCAATGGCTGCAATGTAAAAAAATGGTAAAGCGGCCAATCTTAAAAATCCGGTGTGCCGATACCGGTAAATATCAGATTATTGGATTAATCAGATACACCTGAATCGGATTTATCCGATACCGATATTCCCACCCCTAGTATCAAAGGCTGTTGAAAGATCTAAAAAGAACAAGGTAGAATTCCCCTTGTCTATTTCAAGGCGTAGATCATCGACCAAAGCCAACTGCAGTCTCTGTGCCATACCGAGGATGAAAACCTGACTGAAACAGGTCCAAGAAACCGATACGTTGAGATGAGCCTGGAGCTGGCGGGCAACCACCTGCTCATTAACCTTCCCTAAAAAGAGAAGATTAGAGACAGGCCGATAGCTGGCTGGGGAGTCAGCATCCAAAGGTGGTTTCTTAAGCAGGGGTCAGACTACCGCTGTTTTAAGGGCATCCGACACCCTCCCCTCCTGTAGGGAGGAATTGACAACCCCAGCTAAACAATGGCCCCAGTGTCTGCCAACTGGCTTTCACCAGCCAGGATGGGCAAGGATCTAATTAACAACTGGTTGCCTTTATCACCCCAAGCACCTCCCTTGCATCGGTGTTACCAATTTAAACTGATTCAGACAAATGGGACAAGACTGAGCTTCCATAACCCCAAACTCTACTCTGCAGTTGAAATGGCAGCACCCAAGTCGTGGTGAATATGAGCGATCTTGTCTGCAAAGTAATTAATAAAATGTCACAGCGGGCATTAGATGACTCCGTGTCTTGGTGAAGACAGGCTGGGTTAACCAGACCCCTCACCATCTGGAACAGCTCCACTGGATGAGAGAAGAAAGCTTTCTTCACCATCACAGCCACGGCATACTCCTGAAAAAATGGTCTATGCCACAATCGGTTGGCTTCAGTGCAAGTCAATCGCCAGCCGTGCTCAATCCGCCTACCCTCCCACTTCAACCGCCTCATGTCGAACATGTCATATACCCATCATTAATGAGAGAGGATGTGAGTAGTCATTGAACTCCCCCCATGTCCATATGTTTCTCTGCTACTCTCATGTGGATGCAGCTCACTGTCCTCAAGGAGCTTTTAAAAAAAAAAAAGAACACAAAGTATGGCATGAATACAAATATTTAATAAAGAATAAGTTTATGGCATGAATACAGAAAAATTGCATCCAGATAACACATCTGTTGCAAAAGGGAAGTTAAATATTTCCCCTCTTTGGTATAATATTAGAAGATAAACACAATGATGGTTCTCCTAACTGTCCACATGGTGGCACACTTATCTTGCAAGCATAGGACTTGGATGCTAAATTTTAATAGAAACCACATTAATTTGTAACAGATAGGGACTGCCCACCTTTCAGGGCCCCAGTTTAATAACGTCTCTCTCTCACTCTCTCATTTTAATATTCTTCTTTTCAATAAGCTCTCTCTAACCATCAAGCACACAAAATGACTCTGCTGTTGTAACCTAACCCACCTGGTATTTTATACAGTGTGTTTTTTCTTTTCTTTGTGTGTGTGTGTTTGTCTGCTCTTTTACCAGAAACACCATGGTGCTCTCCTATTAAGGTTAAACATGGCAATGCAAACTGCAGAACACCTCAAGGAGAATATTACAAAAATGTCTTGGGTACAAGATGTTATATTCGTTGTCAGAAGGGTTATGATCTGCATGGTCCTCAGCAGCTTATTTGTCAGTCAAACAAGCGCTGGTCTGGCAAAGTATTCTGCAAACGTAAGTAGCTCATATTTGTATTGAAGCTCCATTGCTTTGATGATTAAACCCTTATTTCTGTAGCAGTAGCATTTAGTGTACACATTCCACATGACACAAAAAATGTTCTAAGGGAAAATGCTGGGAATGAGGACAATTTAACTTGCTGAAAATGCTGTCTTATTTCGTCTGATGGTTCTAATCTGCTGCTTGATTTAAAGAAAAAATTGACTACGACAGCTTGACCTGCTGAAACTTTGTTACTACATAGATTCTTCATTGTGCAGGCTGCTGAGCTGTGACCAAACACGTACCACGTCAGAGGAACTTTTCAGTTTAAAGGCACAGCTGGTGCAATGCAAAGTGATGTCAAATGAAAGAGACAAGTGTAGGGAGAGGGCCAGGGTAATAAAAATAGGGAAGAGATGGAGGGGTATGTCTCCTTTGACTCTCGCTTTCTCTCACTCCACCATTTTACATGAAAGGTCAGGGGGTAGGGACTTGGGATGCACTTCGCTTTAGACCATTATGTTGCTTCTCTGGAGAGGATGTAGAATTAGGAATAACTCACAGAACTGATAAAAGGCACAGCACTCTGTGCAAATCCAGTTGCAGAATCTGGCCCTTATGGTCATTGATGTTTGTTTTGGTTTTGGGAAACTGACTATAAAAACATATGGAACATGAAACATATAAAAACAAATGAATTTCAGTCATGATGTTACTTGGGGGGGGGGGGAGTGAATTGTGCTAGCTAGAATGGGCCTTTGCATTTGTTTGAGCACATCTTGACAAAAGGTGGGCTCGGATAGATGGCTGTTTGGTTTTTTAAAAAAAATCTCATCCAGCTAACTGAGATTCATAAAAGTAAAATCTAGAATGGGATTGGTCAGGGTAGAAGCAGACATCCTAGGAGTAGCTTAGTGAATTCATGCACTCCAACTCATCTGTTTCTTTCTTTGGAAGGTCCTAGGTATGTTTTTTGTGTTTTCCAGAAAAACGCTGCCCAACTCTTTCCATGCCACCTAATGGAGGGTTCAAATGTTTAGATGGAGCTTACTTTAACTCCAGATGTGAGTATTACTGTTCACCAGGATACCAGCTCAAAGGAGAACGAACTGTAATGTGTATGGACAACAAAATTTGGAGTGGCAGACCAGCTTCCTGTGTTGGTAAGGAAGATCCTAGGCTAACTTGCTAGAGTTAAGAGAGAAAACCTTATTGGGTGGATAATGTCAGAATATTTAAATATGTTGGCTTCATTTAGTAAGAAAATATACATCTGTCCACTTGTGCTTCATCATAAACATCTGCACCACTGTGCAATATATCCTGGACATTTTGAACCTGTCTTCAAACCAAATCAACACAAATCTGTATGTAGTAGGACTGAATTAGGGTTTTCCCCCCTTGCAATCTCAGCCACTGGGATTGATTTCTCGGTAATTGTCTAAGCCTGTGATGAAGTCTCAGCCAGAAATTAAAAAATTAACTATGCATGTGCAAATGACTGCCAGGCTGTTCATAATAATAATAAAATGTTATTTACGTAGCCTTAGGCCATAGTAATGTACATACATACCAGTTAAAACAATTTTAGTTTCTCACAGAGAAGCACTTAACCCTACTACTTCATATACCCAAATAAGCGCTACAACGTCACATCGTCTCACATGATGCATGCAATCCTGTTTCTACACCAATCAATATTAAAAAATAACCCCAAATCAAATATGAAACATATAGTAGCCTAGGTACCCAAAATCACTAATGCAGGGAACTCATATACATTTATTATTATTTCTTTTCTTGGTTTATTTCCTATATCCCCAATGGCTCCTTATATTTATCCAATGTACTTCAGAGCTAATATATCATCTCCTTTACTGCTGTCTCTTATACACATCTAGATGTGTATAAGAGACATATGCTGAACAGTCTCCACTTCTAATGCATCAAATGGGCACAGTCTATCTTCAAATGCTATCCCTTGGATGCGCCCCTGCAAGACTTTTACTGGTAAAGCATTTAATCGGGCGCACATCATCAGATATTTCCCCTGTCTCTTATACACATCTAGATGTGTATAAGAGACAGGTTCAGTGCATACCAGAGTAAATTTAGTAGGGTCCTTCCCGGATATTTCTCTATAAGTGGGGAAAGATAGCTCTTGCGGATTTTATTATACATCTGGCAGGATAAGAAGATATGCTGTACAGTCTCCACTTCTAATGCATCAAATGGGCACAGTCTATCTTCAAATGCTATCCCTTGGATGCGCCCCTGCAAGACTTTTACTGGTAAAGCATTTAATCGGTTGCACATCATCAGATATTTCCCTTGTGCTGATATCTTTTCATTCAAGTAAGATGCAACCTCCCCCCCATTTGGTATATATCCAACATAATCTCTTAGATGGCGCGTCTGCCCTACTGCCATAATATCCTTCTGCCTATACACATCCCTAAGTCTCGTCAGGACCATGGTTTTCACTACGCCCCTAGACTGCATATGGAGCTGTCCCACTGGTATACCCAGATGTTGCAAAAAACTGGTTAGCAACCAATCCCAAGAGTTTTTATATGCATCCCTAACATAGAAAGCAAGAAGTCCTAGTTGGGAGCCATGGGATATCTTTATCCATAACTTTATTGCTACTTCCCAGCCCAGCGCATCCCAGCTCATTTGGCCTGTTTCCAAACGAGCTGCAGTAGCTGGAGTGCCGGGCGGAATACGAAGTATCTTTTGCAGCCAGGCTGTTCTGTGCATGCACAAAATGGCCACCGCTCTCAACCAAAATTGCAGCAATAATGTCGCCACCATTTTGTTTAAGGTTTGTGGCTGTTGTGTACATGCACAGTCCATTTCCTTTAACCAAAATGGATATTTTTAATTTCTCACTGAGAATTTGTCAGAATGGCCATTGCTGCCATTTTGTGCATGCACAGTTAATGTTATTTAAAACAAAAAACAAAAACAACAACTCTCACAGAGAATTTTGCGAGATATTGTTGAGTATCCTAGGGTTCTCAGTTTGTCCCAAGACGAACCAAGAACTGGGATTTCAACAAGATTACTCACTTTTGCAAGATCTTGTTAAAACCCTTGTATGTAGTTACTTCTCTTACTGTTTAGCCAGGATCATGGGATCCAAAAGCCGCAGAAAACTCGACACACAGTGATGGTGCATCTTTTTCTGACTGGTAGAGTTACACTACGATGATTTCTTCTGTGCTACTGGGACAAAGCCTAAAGTGTCTCAGAGGCTATTGTTATTCGTGGGAAGCTCCTGATAAAGGGTTCACTTGTCTCTGAGCCGTTTGAATTGACCACCAAAAGTTTGCCTTTGTTAGCGGTGAAATTTTGTATTTTCAGTGTTTTACAACTAGAATTTTATCAAGAGAGAGTAAGGGAAAATTGAAACTTCAAAGAGAAAATGAGAATGATAACATGGTTTTTGTTTATTTAACAAATGCATCTAGTAAGATTTATAACCTCATTACAGAATAGATCGACTACAAATCCCAGCTCTTATACTGGTAGCCTTGTGTGGGATCCAGAGTGTGATTGGGAGTGGGGACAAGTGGATGACCCTGGGTCAGAATTAGGGTTGTGGTTGTTTGGAAAGGTGGAGGATAATCATACTAGGATGACTGCTAGCGACCCATGTTTACTGCGTTTCCCCCATTGCTGCCAATGAGGGAAACACTGACACCACGGGGACCTGATTATCGCTCATTCATTTCTGTCCCTGAGCAAAGATTATAGATATTGCTGCTAGTAGACCTTGGATTAAGGTTAGAATTGTAGGCAATGAATATGGGACCTAAGCAAACATTTTGCTTATCGCTAATGGGGAGCATGAGCGAGGGTTAAATTTTTGACAGATTAGGCACCCCAAGTTAGGCATGGGTTTGTGACTGGGTGAAGGCCCCTGGGTGGAATGCTAGCATTAGGGGTCAGGTTACGACCCACTGGCAGTTCAAAGTTGGACTATGTCAGACTTCCTGGTCGCGGGGAAGGAGGGGGCCGTGGCCAGCACGCTCGGGAAGTCCCGGGAACTCCCTCCCCTCTGACAGCTGCTCCGCTTGCGCCTATGGCTGGGCATGAACCACACGCAGGGGGGTATTCCCCGCAACAGTAGGTCCCCTTAGTGCTCCGCCCCGACGCAGCAGACCAGGACGCGGGGCTGGGCACGGCACTAGAGGCCGGACCCGCCCCCTTGCGTCGCTCCACACAATTGCGAGAGCGTCAGGGGGTGGGGCTTCCACTTGAAGAGCCGGCGCTGTGAGGCACACAGCGCCGGTGATCAGAACACAGTAGACTGGCCCTGGAGTGATTACGTGGATTACTAAACTAAGTGTGACCCTGTCTCCCTACCCTATTGAACTGCCTGCATAGACCTTCCTTGTTTGCAAGTGTATCCCTCCATGTTGCCCTTGGATTTAGTGCGTGAGTGAAAGGACATTGCGAATAGTGTGAGTGAACCTTCCCCGCCCCCCCGGGGTCTTCCCGTGTCCACCCTTCCCGTCTCCCTGGTGAGTGAACAGACCCCTTCCTTTTGTGTGGTCCTTGGTATCCCCCCCCCTCCTCTCCGCACCGTGCCGCACTCCTCCTTCCTTTCCCTTCCCCTGTGGATTGGAGTGTGTTTGTCGCGGGAGCGTGTGGGACTCGGACTTCTTGGTAGTGCTATGTTCACGCCCTATGAGGATAGAGGTCTGGTTTCGTTAAGAACCATTGGGCTGCATTCTATCCTGACGGGCAGTTATCTCGAGGGCCTCACCTCAGAGCAGCAGAGTGGGAGGCCGAGAGAGCGTTTCCCTCGGCCCTTATTCCTTCCCCTCCCCTTGGGGGTTCCCCTTAGCTATCCCCCCTCTACCCTGACAGACTATGATTTTGGCTGTTTGAGGGATCCATGCTGTCATTAGGATTACCTCCTGTGAACTTCTTGTTTTGAGGGTTAGGACTATGGCCTATTGGGTGCCCAGGATTAGTCAGGATTGTGTAGAAGTGATTAACCTGAGCTAGAGCTTGTGATACAACTACTGGTGGCCTTGGACTAGAATCTGGGATTGGAGCTACAGATGTCTCCAGTTAGGGCTGCAATCTATAGGTACTGTGGACTGACTGGCAGTTAGTCATTTATAAATGGATTTCACCAAGGCTTTGGTTTTAACTAGGTAGGTGGCACCTCACTGGAGTTTATTACCGTGGAAAAAATATTTTAAAAATATTTTTTCTGAAAAATGTAAATTTTTGTTATCAACGTTATCAAAACACTTTAAAACAAAGTGGAATTTGCTACCCTACTAGGCATATTTTTTGTTATATTTAGAAAATATTTCTTGAGAGAAAGAAAGAGCCCCATTTAGATCTTTTCAAAATGGATTTTTTTTGTCAGTTTATAACCAGCTCTTTAAGAGAAAATTCTGGAAATACATTCAACTGCATTTTCCATGTTATGTTTTACACAAACCTTAAGCACTATAGTTATCTCAGAGCTTCAAATGGAGCAGGTCTAAAATCAGCATTATGTAATGAACAGAAATTGTGTGCCAGTCCTCACATCATGGTGCCAACAAACGTGATGCTGGCCCAGTAGAGGCCACTTTGCCACAGCAGTACATTTGTATCAGGCCTACCAAACCCCAGCAGGGGTAGCAGCCAGGCCAAAAATGTGGCCTCAGAATGAAGCGGGCCCACAGTCCGGGCCCGGCAACCACCCAGCTGGGCCGGAGTGGGTGGGAACTGGGCGGGAACGTGTGTTCCCTGCCCTGTCCTGGCCCAGTGTTGGGGATTGCCATGGCAGCTAACCATGTCTGCCTGTCATTGGCAGCCATGCCTGCTTGTCATGGCAGGGGGCGGGGTGCTGGCTATAGCGTGGGGGTGGAGCCAGCTGGTCGTACAACGCTCCCCTCCCTGACTGGGGCAGGTTGCGGGGTTGTCTGTTCCCACCGCTGAAGCTGTCCCACTCAGGGGTAGCCCTCTCCCACTTCCAGGCGGAATGACAGCTGCCCATCATGTCTTTAAGTACCCAATGTGGGTGCCAGTCCTCACATCATGGTGCCAACATTAGACTCATTCACTTCAGTGTGACTCGTGCTGTGCCTGCACCTTGAGGATTATGGCTATGGGCCACAGTCCACAAACCACTTACTCCGGAGTAGTCCAAGTGAAGCCCAGTGTTTACCTGAAATACGTTTTTTGTGTTGGCAGTAATCTGTAATCTCATCTACAATAGATAAGAATGACTTTATTCGGCATCAAGCTTTTATCACCAGCAAACAGATATTAAAACGAGCATTAAAGCCTCTATTACACGAGCAGCCAGGGAAGCATGTTCTTCAATGTGCCGCAGAGAAAAGCCATGCAGGGTGCATTTACTTGCACCGGAAGTGGCCTCTTTGAAGACACATTCTGGAAACCCCGATATCGAGGTTTCCAGAATGCATCTTCAAAGAGGCCATGCATGCCACCAATTCCTATGGCGGTGGACAACTCCTGGTGTGTGGAAACGCACCACGCACGGCTTTTCCCAGCGGTGCATTGAAGAGCGTGCTTCCCTGGTCACTCGTGTAAAAGCTGCCTAAGTGTTGGCACAAAACATTCTCTTCTGGAATTTGGATAAATCTATCTACTGTATCTCTTAAATATAACTCCTGTTCAGTACTTGACGTGTCAGAGTTTAGAAACCGAAGAGCTAATTGAACACCTGACCAAACTTGTCCTCACTTTTTCTCCTAAAATTAGAAGACCACATTAATTCAAAAGATTTGCTGACCTTTTGCCCCCGAGTTACCATTCTAACAAATAGTATTCCAATTCCAACACATTCCAAAATCATGATAAATTTAAAATCATGAAATCTTTTGAGGAGAAAACTGGTTGCTTTTTACTTGCTTTCTAATGTTATGGTCTCTAGAGTTTACTAAGCTTACATTTTAAAACGTTTGTCTGCAGCCGTAAAAGCAAAAAATATATTCTTTTAAAAATGAGAGATGAAAGTCTTAGGTAGTCATATTCTCAGATGTTGGCCCTCTTAGAAAAAAAAATCAGTTAGCATGAGACTTGTGATAAAATTAGGAGAGCTGGCAACATTAAGAAATGTAATTTTCATCCAAGGATTGAAGCACCATAATTGCTACAAAGTAATAGCCAAGAAGTGCATTAAAAAGCAGCTGAGAAGAAATTCGTGTTGAGCAGTTTCCAGTTTCTCATTAAACTTCATCCCCCATCTTTGCTAGACAATTACAGTCTAGTTGTTCTAAGAAGCTTTTTGTGGTTTTGTTAATATTAAAAAAGCTACAGTGTCCTTTCCAGAGACTTCAGGTCCAACTACAAGAGCTCATTGACCCACAGATGCCTGGTGATTCAGTTCCCATAGTAACACAGTTTGTTGTCTTAATGAAGTGGAAATTCATGCTAATTCATACAAAGTATGCTGCTTTGTGAGAGGGTCCGCTTTCTGATTAATCATATGTTTGAAATACTGGATACAGTGGGTAGCTTGTTTTTTAAATCCTTCCTGCTTATTCTAGCATTTTCACTGTGTTTGACTCATTTATGTATTTATCCAAAACACCAGGCAGTCGTTGCAAAGAATACTCAGTAACTGACTACAGAAAGCAGCATGCAGCAACCAGCAGATTCCTTGAGAAAATACTCATGTTACGAAGGCTGGGCAGGCAGGGCAGTCTGTAACTTTGTCACAGCATGGCATATGTCATAGCTGGAGAGCAAGCTTGGGAGATGTGTCAGCAAGAAGGAATCGACAAACTGGTGAGAGTATTTTTCTGATGTTTGTTTTAATAGATACGGAACCTCCTAGAATCCAGTGCCCAAGCGTGAAGGAGAAAACTGCAGAGCCCAATAAACTGACTGCTCGAGTGTTCTGGGAAAGTCCAGAGGGAAGGGACACTGCTGATGGTATTTTGACAGAGTGAGTGAAATCTGCCAACTTCATTGAGTGAAACTTGTTAGTAAGTGAAATCCTACAGTTGTTTGATTTGTCCTTTCTTGGACTGCCTTTAACAAATTCAGGTGATGTACTTGATCAGCATCCTTCTGCTATTCCCAGTGCGTTACTTCCAATGTACTGTCCATGTGCTCCTGCAAAGTATAATCTAGCTAGGTGAACAAGCAAAGCAGACAATTAAAACATAGGGTGTTAACATATGTGACTGCGGCCCACTTAGGCCTGCTGTGGGCCACAGGCCACCATCTTGTTTCTTGGAGCCCTGCCAAATGTTCACCCGGGATTGCTCCAGGACACAGTAGTGGCTAGCCTGGGCTGTGATCCCAGAGACCTCCAGGGTCACAGCCTGGGCTACCGTCTGCCCAATTGGGCCAGAGCGGGCTACAGCAGGCTATCATGTTTGTCACAGCCCACTGTAGCCTGACCCAGATCAGGTCCACCATGGTGGCTGTCATTGGCTGCCATGGCTGCCCAACATGGTGGGGGGACAGCCAGCTGCAAGTTAGTCTTCACTTATTGACTGTCTGGCCCTGATCCTGACTGTCTTGCCAGTGGGTTCCTAGTCCGGATCGCATTGTGATGGCGGCGCTCAGCCATCACTTCTGTCAATACCCAAACTTATCCATAAAGACGCAAATAATTGTGTATTTGTTGTTGTGATTTTAAGTATTTAGTGCCAGAACAAGTACTGGAGCTGAGGGAGCTTATAGCCAAGGGCCCCAATCCAAGGTGGGTGTGCACATGGACCAAACTCATCCCCATAGCGTGCACACAGTGTGCACATGCATAGTGCTGCAGGAAAAATTCTCTGTGTCCTATCTGTGCTGACACCTTCATTCTCCGCTGTAATCTTTACCCCCATCCCTGTGGCAGAGGGAGAGGGAGTGAGGCCAGGGATCCCTTCCCAGCAGCATTTGGACTGAGTGGGCGTGACCAGGGGAACCTTGAAAGAAGAGTGGCGTGCCTGCCGGCAGTGCTGCAGGCAGGACCTGTTATCTGGAGGGTTTTTTTGCTAGTTTTGGGATAGGGGGTTAGCTGGTAGCGGGTACTAACTGTAGATTTGAAGGGCTGCTGGAACTGGGGTGCGGTGGTTTTACCGGCATATTTTGTTGGGGGAGGTTATAAGCTGTTGGTGGAGAGGTGTGGGGATTGGGAGGTTATTGGTTATGTGTTTTAGGAGGGTTAACTTCGGTTATTGAGAAGAGGGGCTGGGTTAGGGTGGGGTCCTTCTGGTGTGGGGAGGGGGTTCTTTTAAGAGAATTAGGTATCTCCCTATGAGAGGGGGAGATATGGAGGTTGGTTGGGAGATGGGAAGGGGAGGTGGATAGGGGAGGGTGGGACTGGATGGGGGGTCTCCCCTGCTGCCAGGACGGGACAGCCGGAGGGGGGCAAGACCAGGGACAGACGTGGGGAGGGACACGGCCATTGGGGTCGTGATGGGATGGGGGAAATATAGGCCCCATTGGGGGGCTGTTAGATCAGTGAGGCGGGACAGGTGCTTGTTACCTGTCCTGCTCACTGCCCCCCAA
>QEPC01003278.1:4121377-4154325 GCA_003113815.1 Sphenodon punctatus
CACATGATGGGGGGAGTGGGAGTGGGGGCACACGGGAGGAGTGGGGGGGCACATAGGGGGAGGGGGAGAAGGGGGCACATGGGCACATGGTGGGGGAGTTGGAATGTGGTTTTTGTTCACTTGATGTGGAGTGTTTGTTTCGCTGCTGCATTTGGGGGATCTGTGGATACCTTTGCGGCCTTGTGGGAATGGTTTGGTTTATGGCTTTCTGGTTTTTATATGGGTTTTGTTCACTTGATGATGTGGCGTGTTAAATACTAATTCCCCCCCAATGCACACGCAGCAGAGGGTGAGGAGGAATTAGTATTTAATGCCCCGTGATTCAGTTGAAGTTTTGAAATCCTGAGATGTAATTGTTAGTCTGGTGAGTCATGGGCCTTAAAATCCCACCACCACCACCCCACAAACACACGCAGCAGAGGGCAAGAATACTGCTTCAGAAGAGACTTCTGAAGCAGGAATTGGGGTCCCTCCAACATACGTGCAGCAAGTCCCTTCTTTCTGAAGCAGTATTCTTGCCCTCTGCTGTGTGGGGGGGAATGGGGGGAGGAATTTTAAAGCCCCATGAATCACATTTTTAAAAACAAACAAACAAACAAAAAACACCACACACACAGAAACCACATGCAAACTGTGTTTTGTTGCAATCCTTGATCTGGTGTAAAAATGGTGACTAGTGGGTTTCAATCTGTGGTTTTAAATGGGACCAATGATAATCTTGCATGGTTATGTAGAATGCATAGCATTGTCAGTCCTCTTCAGTATCATGAACTACTGGACTCAGGCTGTGACTGGGGTGCTTTACAAGGATGGGTGCCTGTATTTTGGGTTTATAAATTATTTATTTTAAGCTTGATGTGCATGCAAACTGTTTTGTATGTTAACCCTGGGAACTCCTTGCTGCTGGTTTATGCCACCTACCGTTGCCCTGGCTCCGCCCCTAGGCTCACCGGCCTACTATCCCTCTAGCCTCAAAACCCACCAGCCGCCCCTGCCGTTGACCATGAGATGTTGGTGACGCACCTGCAGGACCGTGCCGGGGTCGACGGGACATTCCTTGAGTGGTTCTGTTTCTTCCTGGCTGGAAGAACTCAGCAAGTGGTGCTCGGGGATTATTTATCATCATACCGAGACCTCTCATGTGGAGTCCCACAGGGTTCTGTCTTGTCCCCTCTCCTGTTCAACGTGTACATGCAGTCGCTCAGCAAGGTAGTCATGGGGTTTGGTGTGTGGTGTCATCAGTATGCGGATGACACCCTGCTTTACCTCTCTTTTTCATTAGACCCAGGCCTGGCAGTCTTGGTGCTTACTCAGTGTTTGGCAGCTGTGGGGGACTGGATGAGGGCCAATTGACTGAGGTTGAATCCTGAGAAGATGGAGGTGATGCTGGTGACCAAGACGATGGAGTTGGCGGCCCCCATTATTGATGGAGTTTGTCCTCCGTTGGTCTGCCAGGTGTGGAGACTGGGGGTGCTACTTGATTCACAACTCCGCTTGGATGTTCAGGTAGAGGCTGTGGCAAGGAGTGCTTTTTGCCAATTGCATCTGGTGTGTCGGCTTTGGCCGTATGTCTCTGACTCTGACCTGGCCACTGTCGTCAACGCTTTGATCACCTCTAGGCTGGACTATCGTAACGTGCTCTACGTGGGGCTACCCATGGTGACGGTTCGGAGACTGCAGTTGGTGCAGAATGCAGTGGCCCGCCTCTTGGTGGGATTGGGCCACTGGGAGCATATTACACTAGTTCTTTGATCTCTGCACTGGCTGCCTGTAGTCTTCCGAGCCCGATTCAAGGTGTTGGTGCTTACCTATAAATCCCTGAACAGCCTAGGCCCTACCTATCTGCGGGACCGCCTCACCCCTTGGATCCTAGATCGGCCCCTGCAGTCATCCGGGGGTGCCCTCCTCGAGGTCCCCTGAGTTTTTTTGGGGGGGCACGATGAAGAGGGTGTTCTCAGTGGCCACACCGCAGCAGGGGAACTCCCGGTGGAGGCCCGATTGGACCCGGATCTCCCCTCTTTTCAACGTAGCTGTAAGACCTGACTGTTCCGCCTGACGTTTGGTGGGGGAGATGGGTGAAGGGTGGGGGTGGGAAAGGGTTTTTTAAATCCTCCTTGAATGGGTTGTTTTATGTGTTTTAATGTTTTATTGTTATTTGCTATTATAAGCTGCCCCGAGCTGCTATGTCAGGAGGGGTGGGGTATCAAGATTTTATAAATAAATAAAATAAATAAATAAATAATCTCACCTTTCCCTCTGTCAGGTGGTAGCACAGTCAGGCGGTGAGAGACTTTGCCTCAGGCGCTATGTATGTGCACGCTATGGGTGCAATCCAGCACGCCTATGCCAGGCAGTTTATTTACGCCAGTGAACACGTGTACAAGCCGCTCAACAAAATGGCGTGTCCCTGCTGCTATGCCCCCCCCCCCAAACCCCCACATCTTGCAGCCCGGGGGATGGACCAGGCACGGCTCCTGCTCCATCCCCTGCGCTGCAGGGTGTGTGGGTTTTGGGGTGCGTGTGTGTATTGGCAGGATCGGGCCACTGCATCGAGCGGCTTGCTGTGTGCCTGCTGCCCAGCCGGGCATTGCGCCAGTAGGCAGCTTATTTATTTAATTTATTTAATTTATTTAATGCCACCACTTGGATTGCACCCCATGTTTTGATAAATAGTCACATCTGCAAAGGGCATTCTTATGACTGTTTAGTGTTTTCTCGTGGTGCAGCAACTCTGATTTATAACAAAAACTGAGCTATGATCATACATGAGGAAATGCAACACAGCTATGTTAAAATAAATCGGACAAATTGCATGCAACTGAGATATCATTTGCAATTTTAAATTAGTTATTTCACCTGATACTTGTATTGCCTAGGATACAGCATTCACAGTAAGATATTGTTAACAGGACAATTTGAGATATGCATAATTTTAATTTAATTTACTACACTTAACTCAGAGTCCCCTAAACAAATTTTGTGATTTTATAACCACATTTTCAGTCTCTTCCCCCCACCCCCTTCCCATCTGTGAAAGATCCAGTGTCACTTTCATGGCACCATTACAATAGGATCATCACAGGCCTGTTAGAGCACATATATGAGAATGCTATTACAAGCTGCTTGCATCTCTCCTAACCTTTTCCTCCCTCCACTTACTGGTGGGGTGGGTCATCTTTACCACTACGGCCGTAATCCTAAAATCTTTACTGAAGTCATTCGGACAACTTTTGAGTAAATGGTTTTAGGACTGTCACCTGAGGGTGTATCCACAATTTCACAAAGGGAAATTTTCAAAGATACAGATGGCAGTTGTGGGTGCATAATTTCCACTGGCTTCCACCTCTGTGCCTTTGAGAATGTCTCCTGATGAAATTAAACTGGTATAGGTAGCCCCCCCGCCCCCTTTTTATATATTTTTATTTGTCTTAACTTATGTAAGTTGCCCCGAGCTGCCGTAAGGGGTATAAATAAACAAATAAATACTGAATTCAGGAGCTGCCTTAAGGGTCATTTGCTTCAACCTCAGGCTCAGTATTGAGATGCTCTCTCTAGCATAGTGCATGCTCAACAGACCATACTGTAATGCTTGTCTGGCAGATGGCTAAGGGATGTTTGGGCAGTGTCTGTAAAGCTTGCCTGTCTGCTGTAGCTTTATATAGCAGTTCTAATTTGCAACATATACAGACAAAGAGATGGGAGTTACTCTTGTGAGGTAAAACTGCAGTCATTGATTAGACTAAGGCTTTGTGAGTTATCCTCAAAATGGCCCAAGTATCTGCCTTGGGAGGTTAGAATTCCATTGGCATATGTTCTGGTTTGGAGAGAGCAGCTGAGCTGAGTGACCCCCGCAATGGGATGCATGCATGCATAATAATCCCAATTCCAGTGCTAACCTCTTTGAATGTACATCTTGGCACAGAGAGGTAAATTTAGGAGCAGGAATCAAGAGTCATAGATTATGCTGTTGGCAAAAGGATTCCTTCTTTGCAGAGCTTAGTTAGCCCTGGTAAAGCTCCTGCTGTGTACAGCCTGCTGTCTTAATATACGGACAGAATGTCACTCAGTTAAGCTAGATTTATCCATCTGTTTTTAACAAAGATTCAGTGGGAGGAAATAGCATGCATTATTTATACGATTTAAGTAAAATGCCAGTAACCACTGTCCTGTAGTGATGGGAATCAAACCTGCGGGTGCAGTAGTTTTGCCACTGATTTCAAAGGAGCCTGAATCTAATCTGCTTTGTTTCCACTTCAATAAGCTGTTGTCAGCAATAGGTAATTTTACTAAGAGTAAACCAGACTGCATTGACCTTATCTCCCAAATGCGAAGAGCTCTGCTGCACATCCTCCTGGGGCGGAGGGGCGGGAGGGGTCTTCCTTTTCTGTCACACTGCAGATTCTTGGCACAGCCAGGAAGTCTGAACATTACCTATTCACAGAAGTACCTTCACTCCAAAAGCCATTAATATTTTCCTACTGGGTAGCGCTTATCTGGCTCAGTTTCTGAATGTCTTTCTGCTTTTGTCTCATTTTTTGTAGTGTTGTTTTGAAAGGTCTACCACCAGGGTCACATTTTTCAGAAGGGGACCACAAAATCCAATACACTGTGTATGACAGAGCTGGAAACAAGGGTACTTGCAAATTCTTTATTAAAGTCAGAGGTAAGAACCATGTCTAATTGTGTACCAAAAAAATGAATCCAAACAAATATCAAGCTTACTGTGTGATCTGTGTGTGTGTAGGTTTTTTTTTTCTTGTTGTAAGAATATCTTGTTTTTCACAAAGCCCAGTCTGTAGTTCTGACCTTCAGGTGCCTGAGGAGAATCCCCCTGTAGCCCCAAAAGCTACACTCTAGCAGAAACCTGTCAGATGAATGATGATATCTGAGCTCCTTTGTCTCCACCTTTTTGAAAATGACCGAGTTGGTTTAGCTTTAGAGTGGCTAAACGGACTGGGGCACCGTTTTGATAGGATGGTAAAAGAGTATTTCCCACCCCCACCCGCAGTATTTTGTGCCATATGCTGATCATGCTTCAGGACTTTCTACATCTCTGGCCCTTTATAAGTGATGTTGGGTTGTAGCCACATGAGCTGGGGGGGAGGGAATCCCCCCACGTGCTCTATGATGGTGAGCGCCGGGCAAATGCAACTGCACACTTTGGGCTGGTGGGGAGAGGTGGCTACATGGTCCGCTCCCTGCCCTGCAGCCATCACCAGATGCTCTGGGGTGGGCCGAGAAGCCGGCCACATGGGGCTGGATGCCCAGACTCCTGCTGTATTACAATACAGCAAAGTAGGACTCGGCCTGCTGTCGCTAAGCAGCATGTGCACTCCTCTCCCCGCCTACCAGCTGATCACAGGGGTGGAGAGCCGGGTAGAAGTGAGCATGCTTCTTGGGGCACCTTCTCCCCCTGATCATCTGTGGGGTGGGTGGATCATAGAAGGTGCTCCCCAGGAGGAGTGTGCATGCCCCTCCCAACCACCCACCCAACAGCTGATCAGGGGAGGGGAGCCTGGAAGGAACACACATGCCCCCTTCCACCCACCAGCTGCTATGAGGAGGGGCCTGGGAGGAGCGCAGGCACTCCTCTACTCCCACAATCAGCTGTTAGCTGAGTGGATCGGGAAGGGGGACTCTCGGAGAAGTGCACGTGCTCCTTCCACCTACCAAACAGTTGATCTGAGTGGGCGGGCTGGAAGGAGTGTGCACTCAGGTGGATTCCCAGGTGGATCCTGCCTAACAGCTGTTCAAGGGGGAGGGGGCCTTGGAGGAATGCATGTGCCCCTCCCACCCACCCAACAGCTGATTGGGGAGAGGAGGGGCCAGAGGAGCACATGTGCTCCTCCCAGGTCCCCCTCCCCCAATCAGGTGTTGGGCAGGCGAGAGGGGCGTGCATGCTCCTTCCAGGGCCTCAACCTCTGATCCACCCACCCAACAGCTGATTGGAGGGGTCCAGAGGAGTGCACGTGCTCCTCCCAGGTGCCCCTCCCCCAATCAACTGTTGGGTGGGAGGGAGGCATGTACTCCTTCCAGGGACCCTCCCCACAATCAGCTGTTAGGCAGGGGGAAGGGATGAGTGTCCCTCTCCCCTCCTCCATGATCAGCTGTTAGGCGGCAGGGAAGAGGGCACTACTCCAGGCTTTATTCTCAGACCCAGTCTCGTGGCAGGGCTGCACGGCCTGGCCACATGGGAGGCGGCTTCTTTAACTCACTTCTGGCAGCCCTGTCCCACTTTGGACAACGTCACTACGCACTGTGTCCAGACCTTTTTCAGAGGACACATTGTGTAGTAGCTGGGGCCCACCCCAGGGTAGGATGAGCATCTGGCGGCCACAGGGCATATGAGCTACTACATCATGTGTTAACATTGGCCAAAGTAGGATAATGCTGCCCAAAGTGGGATAATGTTTCATGTAGCTGCAGCCATTCTCTTCTCTGTGTGACTGTCATTACAAACACTGGCAGCACCCTTTATCCTGTCGCCTGCCAGGGACCCTTGCCACAAGTTACCTGTGCAGCCTGCTCCACTGAAAACTGATATGGTATCCCTGCCCCAAGAGGCAATGAAATGGGCTCTGTAGGGGGACTGGATGCTCTACTGAACATCTGTGCTCTCCAGCCTTAATTCTGATCATTATTAAAGTGTGACTTTGAAATTGAGAAGTAGCATTATTGGTTAGGGCTTTCCATATGTATGTGCTTTTGGAAGTGCTATTGAAAAGTGTTTTTTTTGCATGCAGACTCAGGAGATACATACTAAATAGGGAATCTCTCGCCTCGACTACTGCAACCTCCTCCTTGCTGGCCTCCCTCGTTCCTACCTGTCCCCCCTTGTGGCGATCCAAAACTGCCGCCAAGATCATTCACTCTGCCCGTCGCTTCGACCATGTAACGCCTCTCCTCCTCTCCCTTCACTGGCTCCCCCTTCCTGAACGTATCCTGTTCAAACTCCTGGTTCTTACGTTCAAATCGCTCCATGACCAAGCTCCCCCTTACCTCTCGGACCTAATCGCCCTACGCACTCCTGCGCGCGCTCTCCGCTCTTCCTCTGTCCCCTCCCTCGCTCTCCCTCGTTTCTCCTGCTCGCCCAACCCCTTCGTCCCTTCTCCCTCGCTGCCCCGCATGCCTGGAACTCCCTCCCTGCCGACATCCGCCTTGCCTCCTCCCTCCGCTCCTTCAAATCCCTCCTCAAGACCCACCTTTTCCATGCTGCCTTTCCCAATGCCCTCTAGTCTTTCCCCTTGCTCTTACTGTCAGCCCTCCTCTGCTGATTGCTGCTACCGACCACCTTGTAACCAAGCCAAGTACACGCACCTGAGACTTCGCATCCGCCTGAATGTTTGTTTGTCTTCTCCCATGTCTCTCCCGCTGTCCCCTCTCCTTGTCTCCCCCTCCTTGTCTTTTAGATTGTAAACCACAGGCAGGGACCGCATCTGATTGTATGTTCTGTACAGCGCCAGGTTACTACTGGCGCTTTATAAATGTTTAATAATAATAAGAATAGTAAGCAAATGTGAAAAATCAGTGAGTGATGTACAAATAGTAAGTAGTGGGTAGCAACTTGAATTGGTCGTTTCCTTTCTTTGGTGAAAGAGTAGGTGAATTCATTCAGAGTTAAGTCACATATCTTTGTTATATATTTTGTACTGAATATTTATTATTTACTTATTTAAATTTATATGCCGCCCTTCTCAGAGGTTCAGAGTGGCTTACAATCCATAAAAACATTTAAAATGAGTGCAAAAAAACCATAAAACCCCACTCACCACAAAACCCACCCAACCCCCTCTCACACCCTAACCCAAAGCCACCCACCAAACCCCACTCCAATCCCCTATCCCCACCTGCCAAACACCTTTTCCAATAAAAAAGTCTTACACTGCCTCTGGAAGATGCTCAGGCTCAAACAAACTCACTGGAGCAGCAACCGAGAACGTCCCCTGCAAGCCCTTGTTGCATGAACGAGGCTAACAGACGGTAACCCACAGGGAGGCCCTCCTGGCCGATTGCAGGAGCCGCAATGGGACATGGAAGAAAAGGTGATCTTTTAGATATGTGGAGCCCAGACCATTATATATAATTTAATATATAATGGAGTGTATGCAAAAATGATATACTGTATGAATTAGTAAGTGAAAATATAGAGTTGTGTTTATTACAGAAAGAGCAACAGTGAGAGCAAGACAGTAAATCATTTGATGTTCTGTGCCTTTCTTTATGTTTAAAGTCAGGCGCTGTGGGAAATTGAATGCTCCAGAAAATGGCTACATAAAATGTTCAGGGGATGGAGATAACTATGGTGCTACCTGTGAATTTTCCTGCATTGGTGGCTATGAGCTACAGGGAAGCCCTGCCAGAGTATGCCAGTACAATTTAGGCTGGTCTGGACCAGAGCCAACATGTACACGTACGTGAGTAATTTGTTACCCTACTAAAAGGGCAGGCAACGGAAATGATTTTATGCATGCCATATGAAGAATTTGCCCATAGCATTGCATTACAGGTTCCTGATTTACACTGCTCAGATACTTTCAGTTTTTCAAAGGTTTCTTGCTGGTACTAAGGCATGTGCACTATTATGCAGCATGGGGAAGGGTATTTCTGTTAATGAATAGCAACTGTAGTGGGTTTCCTATATCCTTGGCAATGCTTCATAGTAGGTCTGCACCAAATAGTAAAAGTTTTTGTTTCTGAGGACTGGCTCTAAGTGTTCAACCTTGGTACTTGGTAAATACTCTGCAAAATAAAACCAAGTACCGAGTATTTTTCAAGTACCGAGTACCCTTATATAGAGGCAGGAAAAACCCCATATGTTGCTCATTCAAAGATTTTCCAAACTGAGTTGAATACTGAGATACTTGGTAAAAACCAAGTAATTTTGAATACCAAGTTTCAGCACTACTTCATAGTATATTGTGTAAGAGCCAGCGTAGCCTAGTGGATAAAAGATAGTTCTCTCTTTCTCGAGAGAGATGAATTATCTAGGCACATTTTATTACCTATCACTCTACATTCGCCTATCTTACTATTACTGAGGGCGAATTCACACGTGCAGCAATTATCTGGATTTTTAAAAACTGGTTCTCAATAGTTCGCTGTTAACAAGTCCTGTTGCATTCACATGCATGCCATACCGATTTTAAGTACAGCGAAATAATGCATTCAGACCTTCTTGTAGTGCGCGCTTACCCGGCTGCTCAGTATGGTTCAATTACAGGAAGTGGCCTGTGGGGAGCCAGAAGCTTGCTACTTTGTAAACACCAAAGATGGTGTTGTGAGATGGCTCTAAACATTCTCACAACACACAACCTTCCAGCCAACATGGATTTTTTTTCCTTGTATGTTTAGAAAGGGTTGGAAGGAATGGTCATTCTGAAGGGTAGAGTGCTTTTTATACTAGAGAAGCTGAGACCATCACGTGGTCTATTATTTGAATAGGGTGAACATGCACAACCCAGTTATGAGAATGTTTGGAGCCAACTCAAAGAACGTTGCTTGCAAGGTAGCAACCTTCTGCTTTATCTCGCAGTCCGATCGGAGGGGGTGCCCCCTGCTTTCCTGCACGGGACTTCTAGACTGGGGGGTGGGGGGGGATCAGGGAGTAAAGAGGGAGAGCCTGAGGCTGCTGGAAAGAAGCCCCTCACATAGTGAGGCGCGCTGCTTCTCTCCCTGGTTTATTTCCGGTATCCCACTGCTGCTACTGCTGCAGCACTACGGCAGAGGCAGAGGCAGATGATTGAAAGGGACGGGAAGCATGGAGGGGAAGAACTTTTTTGGGGAGAAGCTGGCTGCAGCCTGCACCCAGCGAGGCAACTACAGGGCTCCAGCTGGTCTCACTGCTTCCGGTAGGGGCAGGAGTAAAACAGCGCACTTGTAAGCACGGTTGCATTCACATCAGAAAAGATTTCACACCAGTTAAAACCAGTACGATGTTGCTTTCACACTGCTGTTAAGTGCTGATTTATTGAAAACGGACAGTAAAAAGGTAGGTTTGAGTAGCTTTGAAAGTCGGATTTCTTTAGTGCAATATTGACCGCATTTAATCGAATTTATGTGTTCAGACATGCATGAAACATTCGTTTTTTAAAAACATTCGCAAAAAACAGAACGTCTGAATCCCCCCCTAGTCTGGGAACATCTTGTGAGTGGATCCCAATTAGCTTGTGGAAGAAGTTGAGATTTGTAGTGGAGGAAAAAGTGGGAGAGTGGGAGGAAAAAGCCACATTTATTTTAATGATTCAGAACAATTGAAAATTGCTCCCCTGTCCCTCTACACAGACATGAAAATGCAGCACATGCAGAGTTCTGCTAATACACCGGTCTCTGGGTCATCGTTTACCATGTTTGACAACTTTCCCCTTTGATGATTGCTAGCGTTTTAGTTGTACAGTAGCCCTGAAATGACAAATACCAGTGAATGCTGTTTCTGTGATAGACAGGTCATTTGTCTTCATTTATGCAATGTGGAAACCTACCGGCCTTTCTGCCATTTTCGCCATTTGTTGTTGTTTTTCGCAAGTTGAACAAAGCTGCTACGGGGCTGATTCCAAGCTCGGTGCACGCCCTGCATGCATGCTCGGGGGTTGTGAAGACACAAAAGTGTCGGCTAAGTGCCGGGGAAGTGCTAGAAATTGCCATAAAGTAGCATAAAGCTGTAGTAAAACTGCCGTAAAAGTCATGAAAAGTGTTGAAAAATGACAAAGTGACGGAAAGTAACAAAAAATGACGAAAAATCCCAGATAGTGACAAAATTGTCAGAAAATGACATATAAAATCACAGACACCAATATCAGCAATGGTGGGAGTGCAGAATCATGGGAGATGATGAAGTACTGATGAACATACTCAAGTGCTCCCGAAAGTTCGGTATTTCCCTGTGGAACAGGAACACTTGCTCTCATTTCATCCCTATTGTACAGTCCCCTTTTTCAGAAAGCATTTTACAGATTGATTACAGAATGATTTTGGAATCATTTTACTCCCAATTAAAGTTCACTAGAATTTCAGTTTTCAGTACATTTTAGTTAAGAGGCCCCCAAACTGGGGGTCAGGACACCGAGTAGGGTTGGGTTGCGCTTTCTGCAGATGGGTTCACATGAAACCTGATCGACTTGGCATGTCCTTGTTGTTGTCTGGGGCCATGGGATTATATTTAAGCCACAAAATGGGGTCCCACAGACAAAAAAAAGAAAAAGGTTTGAGAACCTCTATTTTAGTTGCAGAGAAATGAACATTTTCCGTTTTCAATACATTTCATTTGCCAACCTCCTGTATTTCAGCTATCACATTTTAGCACAAACAGAAAACTTTTGCTTTTCATCATCCAAAACTCAAGAAAATCTTTTTCATATCTAGTGCTTCTGTGAATTCTCATAATATTTTTGTTCACATTGTACTCAAATGAATTTTTCATTCAAAAAACTTGACCAACTCTAACAATAGTCATATACTTGCAAGGGACCTTAAGGGTCATCTAGTCTAACTACCTGTATCAATGCAGGATTCACCATACCCAAACTACTGCACAGAAAAGTCTATTCCACAAGAAACAGGATATTTTTTTTAAAAAAAAAAAATCTGCCACAAGTAGGAGTCCAGAACCAACTAGAGGATACTGATGCTTGAAATAAATTTTGTAAAAAGGAAGATCCAGGTGTCTCAAATCGGTAAACCACATCAATGCTGTAAGGGAAGGTAAAAAACAATGACCAACTGAACCCATGTCAGACTGCTTTGATCACTCTTGCTATGGTATCTCACTGCAAATTTCAGTTAATTTACTGTTCCTTATCAGTCCTACTTCTGTTCCAGCACTACTGTCTCCCAGTTTCTTCTCTTACTTGGAAAAATATTTGTCAGGGGAAATAGGCGCACAATTTTCTAAGTTGGATCTTGTTTTCTTTATGTATTTCTAATCTCGAGGCCCTTTATAGTGGCTTACATCCGTAAAGCTTAGTCTCATCGTGCACAACTCATTAACATATTACTTACACCCTCACTTCTAGATGGTTACTGAGGAAACGGTTAAATAAAATTGATCCTAATGTTAACCGCTGCACTCCCCAGCACCTTTTAAGTGGCCCTAAAATCCTCAGGCAACCAATTAGAAGCATTACCAACCAAGACTTAGCTTATGGCCCTTCAGATACAGTAGCTAAGTTGAACTAATTGGGCAAATATGATTGTGGAACTGTTTCAAAATTTTTTACTACAGTCCAGATTTATTACAAGTACAACCTTACCACTAATTTGTTGAGGAGTTTTAAAGGGAGGGAAAAAAATAGAAATCTTGTTGCCTGGCAAGTTTTTCTTATTAAAGCCAGGTTTCTTGAGTCTCGTGATCCAATTACTGTCCTGCTATAAGTTTAAAGAGCATTATATTTTATTTTATTTTATTTTATTTATTTAAATTTCTATCTTGCACTTCCCCTAAGGCTCAGGTCAGCTTACAACATTAAAACACAAAATACATTGAAAACGCTTTAAAAAACCACCCTCACCCCTAAACCCACCCACCCCCCAACCGTTATCCCTGCCTGCCAAATGCTTTTCCAAAAAGAAAGGTTTTACATGCCTCTGGAATATGCTCGGGCTATGATGGACCTCCTGAGGAAAGGGAGTTCCACAGTACTGGGACGGTAACTGAGAACTCCTCTCTGTGGGCCATTGTCGTATGAACAAGATTGGCAGGTGGTACCTGCAAGATAGCGATCCCGGGCAACTGCATGGTAGGAAAGGTGGTCTTTCAGATATGTGGGGCCCAGGCAGTTTATGGCTTTAGAGGTCAAAACCAGCACCTTAAATTGTGCCCAGAAAGCTATAGGTAGCCAGTACAGACTGTGAAGCACAGCTGACATGTGCTCACAGTGATGTGTCTCTGAAAGGAGCTTGGTTGCTGTGTTCTGAACTAGTTGCAGCTTCTGTAGTCACCACATAGAGCATTGCAGTAATCTAGCCTTGAGGTAATGAAAGCATGGATGATGGTGGCCAGTCCTGAATCAGAAAGAAAGGGCCACAGCCTCTTCACCAGATGGAGCTGATGATAAATACATCTGGCCACCGACGCAACCTAATGTATCTTACCTCCACATCACCCTGCTTGTTTTTGAGTAAGGGTACTTGCACACAGGAGGGGAATAGGGGTGGGTGGAACTGCCGCGAGCCAAAATCATGGCCGGGGGAAATCACATGAAGCTCAGCTCGTGTGTGTGCTGGGTTTTAAATGTCATTAGTCCATTTCTGCTGTGATTTCAATCACGGATGACAGAGCTCAAAATCCAGCTCTGTCATTCGTGATTGTACTCATGACAGAAATGGGCTGATGACATTTAAAAGCCCGCACACACGAGTGGAGCGTCACGTGATTCCCCCGGCTGCGATTTTGACTTGCTGCAGTTCCACCCACCTCTTCCCGACTCATGTACAAGCGGCCTATGTCCTACTCTACAATATAATGAAGTATAGGTTGACATCTCATTTATTAGTAGGGGTAGAGAAAGGCACTATGTGTGTATGCCTGTGTGCATGTGAATGCACACAGAGGAGGGACAGTTGGGAGTTGGGGTGTGGCAGGGAGGGGGTTAATGGGAAGGTCAACTAGGGACAGGGTGCCTTTCCCCCTCCCAGGCTTGTACCCTTTTTCCTTCCCTTGCTTTTATTTGGGGAAAGAAAAGTATCCCTTTCCTATTCTATTCTATTTTTTATGATTGTATTTTAAAAGCAGCAGCTCTTCATTAAGCAAGAAAGTCTTTGCCTTAGACTACTTAACACCCATTTGCCCTCTCCCTTGGTTTTTCTGGGCTTCCATGCCTAGTTTAATGGTCGCGTTGGCTGGTTACAGAATGAATCTCTTGCAGTGATCTCCACACACTGGTTTGTTTTTAATTCTAGCCATGAATATTAACGTTGGTGTGAGAACCGCAGCTGCCCTCCTGGATCAGTTTTATGAGAAACGGAGATTGCTCATTATATCCACTCCTACTGCAGCCAATTTTTTTTATAGGTTGCAACTGGGGATGCTGCAGGTAAGGCAGAGTCCATTTCTTCTGTATTTTATTTAAACAAAGAGAAAGATAAAAGAAGTCACTCCAGATCCTCAGTTGGTGCAAACCAGTGTAATACCACTGATTTCCCTTTTCTCCTTCAACCTCCTTTAATGGAATAATGTCACTTGCAGCAGCTGACAGCATCTGGCCTTAGAACTGGTATTTTTGTATTAAATATATTCACAAGCCCCATCCATTTCAATATTGCTCCAGATTAGAGCACTCGAACTTACAAAACTCATGGGCATAAAATAGTTCATTGTGCTAAATGAGCCAAGTTCTGGCCTTCACACATTTGATCCTACTCTAACTGCCCTCAGGAAGTGAAGGCGATGCTGTGAACAGTTTAAGAGCAACATCCTGGTCCTGGCATTAACTTAAATTCATGAAGGGATTGAAAGAGAATTCTTGTTGTTCTTGTTAGTTCTCCAAGTCAGTCTTGCATACTTTGCATTTATAACATAAAGGAGCTGTTTATTAAGATAAGCACAGGTGAAGGTCTTCACTGAGCAGGGACTTACAGTAATTTTTTTGGTAAGCCTGCGCAAGAGCTATCAGTCTTCAGCACTGCATGACTAGTGTTAGCAAGGACTGTAGTTTCATTTGCTGCCATCATTAAAATAAAATCACATAATCATGATTCTTGTGAGTTGTGACTGTTTAGCTAACCCAGCCTTTACTCCAATTGTCAGAGTTATGTAACATTGCACAAAACCTAGAGTTTACTTGTATGTGAGGGTGCTGTCTGCTGTATTTAAGAACATAAGAAGTGCCATACTGGGTCAGACCAATGGTCCATCTAGCCCAGCATCCTGTCTCCGACAGTGGCCAATCACGGTGGCTTGGGAGAAGCACCCAACAGGTCACAATGGGGGATCCATTCCCTGTTGTTTTTCCCCAGCTCCCGTCATGTTCCCTGATCCTGTCTGACTAATAGCTGCTAATGGACTGATCTTCCAGAAACTTGTCCAAACCTCTTTTAAACTCAGCTCTAGTACTGGCCCTTACCACAGCCTCTGGCAGTAGATTCTATAACCCAATTATATGCTGAGTGGAAAAAAAATATTATTTTATTTGTTTTAAACTTGCCACACCCATGAGTTTCATGGAGTGTCCCCTAGTTCTAGTACTAGCTGAGAGGGTAAGTAACTGCTCCTTGTTTATTAGTTCCACACCACTCATGATTTTATAGACCTTGATCATATCTCCTCTCCAGGTGACTTTTTGCCAGGATTAATTTAACTTCTGGAATAGTATCCCAGTGCCTCTCCAAGATGATCAGACAACTTGGCATAAGGCTGAGCTGGATTGGTTGTGGGGGGGTGGCTTGTTTATTTTTGTTGTTTTTTACAGCTGACTCATATTTTACATTCTTTGTTTGGGTGCCAGAGTAGACTGTTGGCAACAAATTTAATGTATTGGCATCTTTTCATTTATTGGAAAAAGGAATTTAGATTTGTTTTCTTGTAAGTGATCTCTTTTAAATAAATAAAAAATAAAGAATGAAAATTCATGCATGTAACATTTTGCAGAGCCAGGAAGACTACAGTTCCATTCTTAAATTCCTATTGCAAGGATTTTTTTTAAAAAATAGTACCTGTTAGAAATAAGAATGTAAGTAAGAGTTGATGCCTTTTAATGGAAGAACTATATTTTGCTCTTTGGCTCACCTATTGTTTATTCCAAGTTAAATTATTGTTATCATTTAGGTGTTTAGAAATGCGACAAAGAGCCCACTGGAATCCATGTTCAGTCTGTACAGCCCCCATTTACCCCCCACCCCACCTGCTCACATGTAATAAATGGGCAGCCCCCTGCCTGCATTTCATGTGCTGGTGGCACCACTCAGTGGTTTCCCTCTCCCCAACCCTGATGGAAAGGAAGGTCACAGCCAGAGAAAGCTTCTTCCCTGGCCATGCCTTTCCATTGTGCTCTGCTTTTGCAGCAGTGCCCACATGCTCAGGTGGCTGCAAGAGGAGATGGTTCTGCCTGCATACCTGCTCTCGACTCTCTCTTCTGGCAGCCACATCACAGCTGATTGCTCTCTCACAGCTGCTTGAACACATAATCAGCTGGACGCCGCCATGAGTGGGAGCTGTAGGGGGTGGTGGTTCTGGCGAGACCTAATACACGGCGAGACCTAATATACGGGCAGGTGAACACCCATCTGGTGGGGGCTAATGCAGGCTGTTGTCTTGTTTATTTTCACCCATAGTCTGTCTGTTATGTATATCCTAGATTAATTTTTTTCTTGCCTGTTTCAGCCAGCACAATGTGGTTTAGATCTCCGACATGTCACAGTGATCGAGTTGGTTGGTTTCTTTCCAGCACAGATAGGAAGAATTGGATTAAAGTTGCTGCCTCCGGCACTTGCTTTGCAACTAAGGTAAAATGACATTGTCGACATCCTCAGTTTATGCCACTACCCAACTGGTTTTAGTATTTGTCCTTTATTTCTTGAATCCTTTTTCAGCAGAACCTTGTTGATCCAATTTTTTTTTTTTTTTTTAAAAATACATGAAATTATTTTGGATACAAGAGAACTTTTGAACATAAATGATGCAGACCAGGGGCTTGCCTAAAATACTGGAATTAAGGATAGTTGAGTTTGTACTTAGCTATATTTCTATGTACGTTTTGTGTCTTAACATTTTTTTATATCGATTTTTAAAACTCTGGTTCTTCAGGATACTCCCAATTTCCAACTTCTACTGTTGCTACTGTAAATACATTACAAGCTGGAAGTTGCTCAACATACCAAGCGTGTCTACAACATTTAGAGATCTTCCCAGTGCTGCACTTATTGTACCCCACAGCAAACATTTACTTGCACAGCTCTCTTAGCTTCCCTTGCCACTTCTGATAACTACATTTGTAGTTTGATGACTGGGACGGCGGGGCTCTCTTTTCATTTTCTTCAACTGTTCGCTTGTTGATTCTCCAATGTCAGTCATTTTGAGTTTGTGACAGCCTCTTTCAGTTGCAACAGGCTAGAATATATTCCAATTACCTGTCAGTTTTGAGTGTGCAATGCAAATTAGGAGTCAGGTCTGGGGAACTGATCATTCACTTTTTAAACTCCATGAGCCACCAAAAGTGCAAGGTGCTACTCCAGCCTTTTACGTCGTCATCAGAACTATGACATTTGGGTATAGGAAAAATGACAAAGCAGTAAAATATTTTAAACATATTCATGGAGGTGACATACGGGACTAACTTTCCAAAAGCTATAGACAGTTAAGTGGCAAATTAAGGTCCGTTACCTTCACTTATTATAACATGCAGTTGGTATTTATTGTTGCATTCTCTGCCAGGTATTTATGCAAGTAGGGGAGCTGCAAAAATGAATCTGAATCTTAAGGAATGGATTTGTCATACAGCTTTGCTCTTTCTGAAGTGGAAAGAGACCATTTCTTGGCATGGAATAGCCAAGCTCCATCAGCCTTCCACCTCGCCTCTCATTCCATCGGCCTTGCCCAAACCCCCATATCCCCCAGCTCTATTATTATTATTTTAGAAAAACAAATAATTCCCAAGTGTTTAAAATGAAAGTAACAAGCGTGTCTGTGCAGTGTCCACCAAACAATAAAGCCAGCACATCATCTCACGCGCTTGCAGGCATTATTTTCACAGTACAGCGAGTCCTTTGCTGTCCCTTTCTTTGTGGCATCTGCGCCAGTTGACTGCAGTCTGCACCGTGGAACTCTCAAGACTGTACTTTGGTCTGGGGCTGAATTCCCTGCTTTGCCACAAACATGAACACATCATGTAGGTTTGGGATAAAGGTTCTTCCCTCCCCTCACCAAGGAGTTGTGGCAGAAAAAGGCGTTTGTGGTGTGATCAGCTATTGTGAGGCCACCACAATACAAAACCCATTACTGTAATCAGGCTTTTAAAAACAACTGTTTCTTGGTTATTTTTTTCAGGTTGTTGCTTCGAATCCCCCATTATAATTTCAACATGGTGGTGGTGGACAAACACGGCATGGACAAAGAGCGCTACCCTTTCCCTGCTACATCTGCAGAGCTCTTTACTCTCATTGACACTTTCCCCTTGAGGAAAGATGAGATGAAATTGCAAGCAGAAGCTGGCCAGTCATGTACCTGATTCAGGATCGCAGCATTTCAGTTGTCCGTAGATTTTTTCTGTCATGCCTACGTCTCTCCCTATGGAGAGCATGGCAATATTCAGATAATTGATGTACAGAATTTTTGATATATTTTTAAAGTCTATTTTGTTGTGTGTAAGTTCTTTCCATACAACATATGCATGACCTATTTTTTTGTACTTTCACACATGCTAGAAATATTCATACTTCGTATGAATTTGTATTACTCTCCCTTGGAAGTCCTTGTACAGATGTTACAGTGCATAACCTTGTCGCCAGGAAATATTTAGGGCATTTCATTCAATGTACAATTGATCTTACTGTTTATAAATCTTTTATTAAAATATTTTTTGCATACTCCGATGGTTCTGTCTCCAGTTTTTGTGAAGAGTAGCTAAACAAGCAGGCCGTTCGTCAATAGCTGGCTTCAGCCTTGGGCTTTCAGCTTCAGAGAAGCCAGCTGACTTCTGAACTATATCCTGACTCTGCTCCCTCAGGTTTGCCCCTTTTGGCTTGTTGTCTGAGCTGCTCAGTCCTGATCCTATTGCTACCCAGTAATGGGTCTCCTTATCCTACAAGGCCACCCATAATCCAGTGCTTTACAGAACCTATGATCAGTGAGAAATAAATGTGTTAAACACTGCAAAGCTGATACAGTGATGAAGGCCATGTAAGTATCTAAGGGAAATAGCAAGCTTAGAAAGAAGTCCGTAAACTGGACCAGTTCCATTTTTCAGGCTATAGAATGAAGGGCAATCTTAAAAATGGTCTTGAATTGAAAGTCCTTGGGCCGGTGTGAGGTTGAGGGTGATGTGTCCACTTCATAAAAGAAAATTAGCCAGTCAGAACACATTTTCTCTTCTCTGGCTCTTCATGTTCAATGGGTGTTAACAGACACGACGCTGGCTCACATTACCAGCTATGGCCTACCGTAGTCAGCATCTCACCCCATGTGGTCTATTTCTGGGCCTCCAGATGTTGCCCAGTACAGACCCTGACGGGGTAGGTGACTGGTCTGGAAATATGGGACTTGAAGGAACCGGGCCCACAGCCCAGGCCCAAGGGCCCCCCAGGCGGGCCATAACAGGCTGAATTGGGTGGGCGTGTCTGTTTCCATGCCAACCCAGACTGGTGTGGAGGTTTGCCATGGCTGCCTGTTACTGGTAGCGATGGCTGCCTGCCATTGGGGGTGGGGGGGGCGGAGTACTGGCCACAGGGCGGGGCCAGCCAACCACACATTGCTCCACAGCCCTACCCTGCCAGGTCAGGCCAGAGATACATTTATTCCTTTCCCAACCTGTCCCGGCTGGAGGTGGCCAGGGTCAGCACCCCCTCCCTGGGAAGTGCAGCCGGCATGCCAGCCACCCATTTGTTTTTACCCAGTGTAACATGGCAGTAGTACATCATTTGGAAAGAGATCACTTGAGTTGCTGGTTAGGGGGGAGTCTTCAGAATGTATCCCCTCCAGAGCCATAGAAACAGTAAAATACAACTTACCAAAGTTAGGAATTGAAAACAATGCAGTGCTGTTGTTTTTAAAATATCCCTATCACTTTCTCTCCTGGGATGGAGGAGGTTATCGCCGATGAAGCGTTCAGGAAAGGAAAACAGGTGAGAACAAATCTCTTTATAAAAAATAAAAATTAATATCCTATCACCCCAACAGCAGGATGCAAAGAATAAGCACCTCAAACATGAAGATTGTATATAAAGTTGAGAATAGGTGTGTTGAGAGGCTGAGACCCAGTGCTACTTAATCCCTCTTACAAATACTGTGTGAATAGTGTTTGAATAGTGTCCATTTTTCAATCTCCCAAGACACAGCATTCTGAAGGCGTGTATTCATTTAAATAGGGTTCGTGCTGGCAGAGCACCCTCCAAGGACTAGGCTATGGGTAAAAAGCAAACATGCAGACATCCCGAGGAAAGGGGGACAGGGCACCTCCAGCCAGGTCAGGTTGGGGGATAGAATACATGTCAGGGAGGGGTTGCAGGGAGTGACATGAGGCCAGCTGGCTCTTCCCTCACACTGTTTAGTTTAGTTTAGTTTAGTTTATTACGGCTTAGCTTTCGCTATTGCCAAAGTCAATACATACATATATAATGCATCAAAGTAAAACAATATACAGTGCTAAAACTTATAGCCAAATGATGACCAACACAAAAAAGAACCCAACACTAATACTCCTTAACTCCTCTTTAAGATACAGAGTTGGTAGTTGGTACAAATACTTAGTTGGCGCTAGTTAGCCCACACAGAGTCTATTTCCTTAAAATGGGCCTATCTAAACTATTCTCCTTTCTTGCCCACAGTCCAAAGAAGAGGCATGCCCATAGCCAGTATACAGGCTGGAGCTCAAGCAAATAGGTTTACAGATATTTGTACAATTGGTGGTCATCTCAATAGTTGCAAGGTAATGCTCGCCCCTCCAGTTTGCCTCCTACCCTTACCAAGATTATTTTAATTTAGTTTTAGTAATGGGTGTAGCTTTCGCTGTACCCTAGTTAAAACTACAAAAACAAGACAAAAACCAAACTGCAACAGCTAAGGTTGCAATTAAACATACCATGGTAATAATAGTAATAGTAACAGATCGATCACCAACGATCTTCTGGTGGCTCAATCTAAACGTCTCTATTCCATTCTTGTCCTCCTTGATCTCTCTGCTGCCTTCGATACTGTTGACCACTCACTCTTGCTGGATTCCCTTCACTCCCTTGGCTTTTGTGGCTCTGTCCATAACTGGTTCTCCTCCTACCTCTCTGACCGCTCCTTTAATGTGTCTCTCTCCAACTCCGCCTCCTCCTCCTTCCCCCTCTCAGTTGGTGTTCCTCAAGGCTCTGTTCTTGGCCCTCTCCTCTTCTCGATCTATACCTCATCCTTAGGCAAACTCATTGCCTCCCATGGCTTCCAATACCACCTCTATGCTGATGACACTCAACTCTATCTCTCTACTCCCTCTCTCTCTCCCTCTGTTCAAGCTCGTCTCATCAACTGTCTCTCTGACATCTCTACCTGGATGTCTCAACGTCAACTCAAACTCAACATGGCTAAAACTGAACTCCTTATCTTCCCCCCTCATCCTTCCTCTCCTTCCTCACTGTCAATAACTATTGATGGAGTCACCATCCTGCCTGTCCCCCAAGCCCGTAGCCTAGGCTTCATCTTTGACTCACCCCTTTCTTTTAAACCCTACATTGACTCTGTTGCTAAATCCTGTCGCTTCTCCCTCCATAACATTGCTAAGATTCGCCCTTTTCTCTCTGTCTCGTCTGCCAAAACTCTTGTTCATGCTCTGGTCATCTCTCGCCTCGATTACTGTAACCTCCTTCTCACTGGCCTTCCCCGGTCTCACCTTTCTCCCCTCATCTCTGTCCAAAACTCTGCTGCCAGGGTCATCTACCTCGCCAGTCGCTTCGACCATGTGCAGCCCCTCCTCTCTTCGCTTCACTGGCTTCCCCTTCCTGAACGAATCCTGCACAAGCTCCTAGTCTTCACCTATAAAGCTCTTCACAACCTTGCTCCCCCCTACCTCTCTGCACTTATCGCCCTCCATACTCCAGCCCGTGCACTTCGCTCCTCCTCTGTCCCTTCTCTCACCCTTCCACGCCTTCCCTGCTCCCCTAAGCGCCTTCGTCCCTTCTCACTTGCTGCCCCCCATGCCTGGAACTCCCTCCCTGTCCACATCCGCCTTGCCCCCTCCCTTCATACCTTCAAATCTCTCCTTAAAACTCACCTCTTTCGCTCTGCTCTGTCTGACTCTTTATCCTGCTGAGCCACTATTCCTATACCTACGATCGGTTTACCCTTATCCTTGCAACATGGACCTGCCTGCTGTCATTCTCATCGTAACCAAGCCAAGTACGTGCACTTGAGACCTCGCATCTTCATGAATGTTAGACCCCTTGTCTCTCCCTCTGTTCCCCTTCCTAAGTCTCTCCCCCAGCTCCTGTCTCTCAGATTGTAAGCCCTAGGGGCAGGGACCGTGTCTATTTTATTACTTTGTAAAGTGCCAGGTACACTGCTGGCACTATATAAATGTTTGTTAATAATAATAAAAAATAATAAGATCGATTTAACACACAATAATAATAAGCAGCTTTGAAATTAAAATTAGAGTAAGCGCAGGGTGGGAACGCGGGCAACCTAACTACATAGTTTGTCCCTAGTCCTAACATCTTTTCTAGTTTAAGTTTCAATTAGGAGCCTTTAACTTAGCTTTAATTAGTTTCCTCCTTTTCTCCGCCAAGGATACAAAAGTTGAGATGACCAGCAAATCCTCCCTTTCGTGCAGGTTAAGCAAAAATAAATAACATCCTTCTGAGTTTAAGTCCATTTGTTTCTTTAATAAGGGAACCAGCCATACTGACCTTAGGTTAACGTAATAGGGGCATCGAAACATAAAATGTTCAATCGTTTCTATCTCCTGCATACTGCAGGAGCAGCACCTTAACAGATATGGCACCTTGTTGTACCTGCCCTCCGTAACAGCTAGTTGTATAAGCTGAAAACGTGGTAGTGTATACCAGCTGTGCAATTTTGGGCTTACTAAAATATCCAAATAAGGTTCTAGCCCAAACGTCAGTTTGAGCATGCCCAGCCTTGGAGCTACCTTCCAAGCTGCCACTATGCCAAGGTCCTCTTGCTGTGCTATGTCTCTAATCCTGGTATGCACTTCGGTCCTAATAGTTGACACACTCTTGTCCATAAAATATTCGAAAGAAAACCCACAAGAGCTGAGAATCTTTCCCAGATACATTAGCCATGGATACTCTCTTGGCCCTATATTTATTAATTCCTCCCTTAAACACTGAAGGGGGAGATCAGACTCTTGACGAGTCAAGAGTCTAAGCCAGTACCTAACATAGTTGCTCTTGGCATGGGTTTCTATAGAATTTACCCCCAACTCCGTTCGCAATACCGCCCCTGGAGTACCCGGTCCTGTTTTTAGCAGGCGTCGAAGAAATGAATTTTGGACTCTCTCTAAAACAATCAAGCTCGGATCAGGTATCACGTCTAGGCTAAAAATTGCTGATGGAGGTACTTTGGAGCTGAAGACACCCTCACACTGCAGTTGACGCCCCGCCATGATGAGCAGCCATGGCAACCCTCTACGCCAGGCCAGCATGGCGTGAAAACAGACGCGCCCGTCCGGTTTGGCCAGCTATGGGCCACCTAGGCGGCTCTTAGGCCTAAAATGTGGGCCTGGTTCCATCCAGGACCACATTTCTGGCCTGGCCATCTACACCACCACATCTTGTAACCCTGAAACAGACTTGTGGGTTTGGCGCTGGCCCAGGCAGGCTGAACTGGGCGGTGTCACATTTGTTAACACCCAGTGTTTCTTCTTTGAGGTCATATTTATGTGTGCAATAACTTCTTCCCATTTAAGATATGGCTAATCCACCAGTGAAATATAGAGTTTGCTTTGGTGCGGGAACAGCTCCTCTGACTTTTATAGGTTTTTGCTCTCTATTCTCAAGTTCCGATTAGCGCTTCCTATGAGCTGCTGCATGAGAGAAAACACAGATTGGAAATGGGCTGTTTATTCTATTTGGGTTAATGTATAATTCTCATCTGACAGTATGGAAGTGTATTGTGTGCCTGGGATTAGAAAAGGATGACAGCAAGCTGAATTCCAAGGATCTTTTGGAAAAGCCTTTGGGCCTGAATCTCTTATGGCATTACTCCCATTTATACATTGGATAATTTTGGAATGAGTATAGGATCTATTCCTCATGACAAAGTGTGCAATAGTAGGCTCTGAGACGTTATTGCAATCTGAAGGGTGATTTCAATCACAAAGAGAAATTGCTTGAAGTGGCTGGAAGTTAGTTGAATGAGTTCTTGGAACACCTAAATGAAATTGCGGGCAGGGAGGGGTGAAGGGTATCTTGGGTTGATTTTTTTAAAAGCTGTTATGAACCGGATTATGTGGAAGTGGGAGGAAATTTGCTTGATAGTTTCTGTTGTGCCTTCTATTACAGACCTATGGAGGAGTTGAGAGGCAGCTTTGCGTGTTCTGCTTTACTATCAGAATCACGCCTATCCTGTAGACCCTAAAGAATGGATGTGGGATTTCTTTGTAGCTTAGACCACAGCAATATCTGAATTTGTCTAAATTGTATTTTAAAATGTTTATGCACTTCCATATGGTGCTTCCTCTTGCTTGGACATTAGTTTGGAGACCCCGCTTCTGATCTTTGTTACACTGGTCTAACTTTGGTGCGGCTCCTTGGACATACTCTTGTTTTGCAGTTGTGAAATCAATCAATCAATTCTGTTTATTGTGCTTAACAAAGGTTATCGCATACTTGATTTAAATACAAATAATAATAATAATAGCAATAAAAATCAGTTGATCAATTAAGGGCTAAAATAGACCACACATATATAGTTATTTAAAAAAAACAATATATCCTTATTTCAATAAGTTAACTTAAAATATAAGGAAAATACCGTAAAATAGTTTCAAAATTTACATTTAAACAGAACACAAAAAAGGGGGGAAAGGTGCCATGAACCAGACTATCCTAATCAAATGCTTAAACTTGAGAAATGTATCCCTACGAAGAAAAGCGTACTCCAAAAAGCTAGCTACTGCTTTCGTTACCTCAGGGTCAATATCTGCTAGCATAAATTGAAGTAAAAATAAGGGAGATCTCCCAGGGTAATTAATCAAAAGGGGAGTTAGCTATTGCTCCCTCAAGGAATCGTATAAATGACAACTCAACAATATATAATCAACAGATTCAGTTGTTGAGTTGTCGAAGGGACACAAGCAAAGAGCATAGTCGGTCTTAAGAGTATCACCCTTCCAATACCTTACTGGGTAAGGAATTAATCCTAGCACCCAGAAACAACTGCTTATGGTGGAATGAAAGTCGTTGCAAAAGAAATAAAGCCATACGGCCATGCTCAGGAATCCAACATGGGTAATTTGATAAAAATGGGGTGTCCCTTATTGTCATGATCCTATTTTGCTTAATATCACTAAATCTGGAGTTGTGAAATCTGAATCCAGCTTTTGAAATCTGTATGGGTAAAAACAGACGTGCGGGTGGTGGGTCCCTGACCCGCTGCAGGAAACTGCAGCAGCACAGCCCAGGTCGGGGAGGAACGTGAAACAAACATCCCCATGGCTGGAGAACTGTCCTGCCACCTGCAGGGAGTGAACCAAATGTGTGGGTGACTTGTTCTGCCGCCACCCTGCTTTCAGTGTCGTGTCCCCCACCATAATGGACAGCCATGGCAACCAACCGTGGGCTTGACCATGGCAACCCCTGCCCCAAGGCGGGTATGGTGGGGCTGAACACACATGCTAGCCCGCATTAGCGGCTCTTAGCCCAGGCTGCGTCCTTGGAGATTGCCCAAGGATGCAGCCTGGACTAGCCACCTACCCGCCTTGTGGCAGTCCTGGGCTAACATCTGGCGGCACGTAAACAGAGGTGCTGGCCAACACGGGTCGCTGTCATGTCTGTTTCTACCCTACTTTTAATCTTCCCTATCTCTTTGTGATGAAAGGAATTAAACACATACTCCACAACCCAGCTTTCAAAGCAATGTTTATGCACAGCTACCTTTTTTAGCTTAGTTTCTTATGGAAGGCAGGCTTATTAAATAGCCCTCTATGTGTGTTTCCTTGATAACTTTTGATCCCACCTGCTGTTTTGAACCAAATTTGATAGAGGGGAAGAAAACTCACGGCTAGATAGGGACTCCCAAATTCTGAAGAGTACACCCGGAAGGGAGATATGACACCTTCTGAAGCTGAAAAATACTATTGATTTGCAATGTGTATTATAGCCCATCCTTAGAAAGCCAGGCATCATTAGTTCAGGTGCTTGATACAGTAAACTACCTGGACTTCTTTGGTTTTGGTTTTCTTAGGTTTCAGTAGCCATCAATTTCTGTAAAAGCAGATTCACCTCTTGGAGTATATTCCTAAGAGATTGTTTCCAGTACCCATACATTCCAAACTGTGATAATCTAAAATCTTTGGCTCCAGCAGGAATAGTACCGCATCACTCTTCCAAGCACTGGGGAAACCTGTTTGACACCAAGGCACACTTTACTAGGCAATGTTCTTCACATCCAAGGAAAGCAGAAACTACCTTCCTCCTAAAAAAGCATGTGGTACCGGTATCCCTACGGACACTCTCATGTCTGGGAAGAGTTTTTCAGTTTTAGCAGAAAACAATGAGTCGGCAGAAATGACATTCAGCATGCCCCTCAACCTATTTAGCAACAAGCTAGCCCTTAGCATAAACACAAGGCCCATTATTGTAGGGAATAGGGCTTATATTTTTATTTATTTAGATTTTTGTCCCATCCTATCCCTTAGGCTCAGGGTGGCTTATTACAATCCTTTAACTTAACTGTAACATTAACAACGAATTAACTCAGTTATTAATCCTCACAACAACTCTATGAGGTAGGTTAGGTTGAAAGATCTATGACTGGCCCAACCAAGGTCACTCCATGAGTTCATGTCTGAAGTGAGACTTGAACCGGCACCTTCCCCTACCTCCCAGTCCAACTACTACACTCTTACAGCACACTGGCTCTCAACGGCTGGTACTGGTACCAACTGCTGTTGCTGGTACCAACCATTAGCTCCAGCATTAAACAGACAGGCTCATGCTGTATGGTTAGGGGAGTTTACCAGAAGCAAAGAGCATAAAGATTTCCTTACTTTTACTGAAGGTTTTATAGAGGTAGAATTTCTACCACAAAATTTAGAGGCTGACAAGGTTATGGCTCCAATTCGAATGCAGCACTGAACTGAACACTCATTCCTGTTCTGAACACGCTTGTAACAAACATAAAGCAAAAACTGAATCATGTCTTCTGTCAAGGAGGAAGATTACCTTATGTAATGAGCCTCTGTGGGAAGAACAGCATAGAAATATGACTAAATAAATATATGTTTCTGTCACCAAAGTGCTCAGAAAATAACAGCTGAGGCAGATCAGGTTAGACAGCAATTTTTAAAAGGTCAAAACAATTTGTAAGTAGTGTCATTTTTTCTACACACCAATTCAGATTAAATGGTCCTGATCCCATGCAGTGCATATCCATATTGCTGGTGCATGCTTGTGCTGTGCAGGCATTCACAGAGCCTGGCATTTCAGCCCCACATACCCCAGCAGCACTCTCACCCAGACGCTTATTTCTTTATATCATAAAGAGAAAATTAATTTCATGTTTCTCATTTTCTTTAAGTCTCCTGCTTTCCCTGCCTCAGGCAGTTTTATGTTTTGGATGCTGTTAAACACAAGAACTTGCCCACATTACCGTGCCCGGGGGAACTAGTGAGAAGCAAACGCCTGGCGAGGAAATTAATGCGAGGCTTGGAACATGGGCACGTGGTTAAAAGTGTCATTTAACATGTCTCCCATTGTTTTCAATCACGAAAGGCAGGGCACAAAATCCAACCCTGCTTTTCGTGATTGAAAACAATGGGAGACACGTTAAATGATGCTTTTAACCACATGCCCACGTTCCAAACCACACGTTACTTTCCCCACTGGGGGTTTGCTTCTCTTTAGTTTTCCCGGCATGGTAACATGGGCAAGCAGTTTGCTGCTCAGATGTATGATGGCATGCTAGATTATGCAGTTTGCTGTTTTATAGCAATTTAGTACTTGCATGAGTAAGTGAACTACAGATTGTGCAAGGAAGACAAAAGATGGCTAAAAAGTAAATTGAAAAATGAACCTGCTGGCATGGCACATTTTTCTCAGCACTGACTTTTAACAATGGTGAAGAGTTGAGTTGGGAGCTATTTGAGATAGAGATGATTCAATTTTAACAAACCCAAAAAATTTTAAGTTCACATTTTCAACTCAAACTTTTGCTCCCTAGTAATACAGGAGTCCGGGGCATTTATCCATAACTACCTGGGGAGGGGTGAGGTAGAAAGACGTATGTGTATGCTTAATCTCTTCTACCACTACAGCCCCTGCAGTCTATGTTGGATGGAACAGAGGAGAATCCATCTTCCTGTCTTTGACTGGAGAACACTTCTATTGTATAGGCCAGATGAGAGAGGAACAAAACATCCCTGCTGTGGTGTGTTGCTGTTACCTGATGGGAAAGAATCATCCACAGCAAGAATAGGAATCTCAGAAGCAGGTAGGATTTTTACCTGCACATAATGTTTCTCTGAATTGTTCTGAATCCCCAATCACCAAGCATTTCCACCACTTCACCCAATCAAACAGACAAGTACCCCACTGACAGTGCAGCCTTTGTTGGTGGGACCTTGAAAAAGTCCCTTTGCCTTTGTGACATTTTATCAAACAAGAAGGTCTGTGGGGCTGAAAAAAGAAAGGATGAATTGGATGAAATTGATAAAAAGAATGAATTGGGCAACTTGGATCCATACTTGCTGCAGAAAACTTAAAACGAATGGAAATTGTGCCCACTCCAAATAATGAGCAAACTATAGGTGAATAAAACTGAGCAGTCACATGAAGAAAAATGTAGAAGCATTGCCACAGAAATGGTGAGAGGTATAAAGCACTTTTGTGATAGAGATTAGCCCTCAGGTGGGTCACGTATGTTGCAAAGAGAGACCCTAACCCTAACTATTTGGCAAGATTCTCATTTGCACTAAGGCCCCTTTGTACTGCTCTTGTTGAGTAAAGGGGCCTTAGAGGGAGGTGCAGTGTAAATATAATTTACTCCTGCTTTAAGGATAATTTATATTGCTCTTGGTGTAAATGAAAATCAAGCCCAATTGTCTCTCCTCTCACCCACCCCACCCCACGAAAGTGGTTTTCATTACGCTTGTTGGAACTTGGAGTAGTTGGGGCTACTAATATTCATAGCCTAAGGTAAGGAGGAGACGAGAAACTGCTATACTCTGGTTTTATGGAGGAAGGTCTGAATAGTGACCTGCACCCAAATCCTCAAGGGATGTGGCCGAAAAGAACATATAAGGTAGGGATGGGCGAACACGGTTCGGAAGTCTGGAGTTCGGGCTGAACTCAACCAGTTTGGTTGACTGAATCGAACTTTTGAACCGAACTGAATTTCCGAACTTGGTTCTGTAAGGCTACGTTTGTAGAAGCAGAAAGTCACACAGAAGGTCTGAAGAAGACTTTGCAGTGGAAATGTTGTTCATCCTGCATGTCAGGCTCCCCACCAAGTTATAAGGTAGGGTTCTTTTTGTCGTTTAATCCATTAGGATGCACCGCAGTCAATTTTTCATGCTTTTCTTAGCAACCATAACTGCTAGAAATGTCTTTGCAAATGCTGGCTTCAGTTTTCTGAGCTGAGACTGTAAGAAAATCTTGAGACTTGCAATTAAATTGCCCAGTGGATCTCGCTAGTACTGAGCCGAGAGTATGTGTTCCCTTCCCACCAGGAAATACCTACCTTTTGGGAGCCTTTGCAACCATTTGGCAGTATTTCCCCACTCGTCAGCGCTTCCGTGCTTCCACCACTGCGAGATAGGCACCAGCAATTTCCCGTCATTTTCAGGACTTTCCTTTTCTGTTCTTGTGTGTCAGTTTCTGATGGAAACGACACTCACAACAATTGCTTGTTTTAGGCCTAGTTCTCACAGCTAAGACATTTTCCTACTACTTAACCAAGGGCTAACATTGCTGCAATTTAAGCCCATTTTCTCCTGTTCTACCTTCTGGGATAGTGGAGAACAAATGTTCATCTTTTTTGTGGCATCATCCTTTTAGATATTTAAAAATTGCTATCATGTTCTTCTCTTTAGTCTAAACATAGCCTGAAAGTATAGGATTTGGTTGTATAGCTTGTCTTCCAGCCCCTTTATCATCTGAGGGTGAAAAGAGAAATAGCCCACATAAGCTAACATTAGCGAACATTAGACCATACAGTTTATTAAGTGTTTGCCAGATATTCACCCCTGCCATCAGACATTGGGCCACCATCCAGCCCTGCCCCCTCTCACGTCGGCATCCGAGAGAATGTGGAGTCTGCTGTGTGAGTAATCCTGGCTAATGTGCCCACGGGACTGCTTCCCATCTATTGGGGTGAGCACAGCCTCATATAGTCCTGGGTGCAACACCTAGAGTGGTCTGAAGAACGAGTGCTCTCTCCACTCTTGCTGGTGCTTTGACTGTTCACTTTTGCTTTTGGAGTACTCCAAAAAGCATAAAAAACAAAAACAAAAAAAACAGAAGAAAGTCACAATGGGGGGGGGGGGAGGCTTCCTGTACTCAGTAGGGATGTGCGAACAGATCGCGGTTCGGGTTCAGTCGTCGAATTCGGGTTCGGTCGTTCAGTTCGGTCATCGAGTTCAGGTTCGGTCGTTCGGTTCAGTGGCATTCGGTTCAGTGTGGTCGTTTGGAAAAAGGTATCGCGAGATCCCGTGATTGTGCCGGAAACCAGAAATTCGAGTGCATGTGGAACTTGTGCGGGTGAGAGCGTGTGAGCTGGCTGGATGTTCAGTTTTGACTCGTGTTGGTTTGACTGTTGTTTTTGGTTTGGCTGGTTGGTAAGTGGTGTTGGGTGACAGTTGGTTCTGTGTTATTTAAAAAAAAAAAAAATGAAGAAGACTGTTGTTCTAATTAAATGCTGGGGGGGGCAAGGTGGTGCTCCCAGAGCCGGTGGTGGAGGAGGAAGAGGTTCATCCTGCTGCTGCTGGACCTTCAGTGGTGGAGGAGGAGCAAGAGCCGGCAGGCACAGGAGGTGCTGCCACTGGTGCCAGGTTTGTAAACTTTTTTTTTTTACTTCGAGTACAAGAAGAATACTATCCTTTCGAGCGAGCTCACTGGTGTGTGGGTTGGTGGTGGGCAGTCAGGCACAAACAGTGGGCATCAGCGGGTGGCAGTGGATGTCTGCCACAGAGAGAGAGGGTACTGTAGTGTGGGGGGCTCTTCCAGCAGTCAGGCACGAGCACCTCCACCCAAACATGTGCCAGGCTAGCAAGGGTCTCCACTCTCCAGTTGCCTATGCACCCCCAAATAAGGGCAGGATTTGCACGTCCCAGCCAAGGTCTTTCCAGTTGCCATCACTACTAGCATCCCAAGGAGGGAAGGATTTGCACGTGCCAGCAAGGGTCTCTCCATTTGCCATCCCTAGCATCCCCTAGCACCCCAAGGAAGGGCAGGATTTACACATGCCAGCAAGGGTCTCTCCATTTGCCATCCCTAGCATCCCTACTAGCACCCCAAGGAGGGCAGGATTTTCACGGGTCAGCAAGGGTCTCTCCACTGCCATCCCTTCCCAGCACCCAAAGAAGGGCAGGATTTGCACATGCCAGCCAGCCTGGGTCACTGTCTCTGGTTGCCATCCCTAGCACCCCAAGAAGGGAGGATTAGAGGCATCATCATAAATGCATGATATACTTAGGTGTTGTTTATGTGTTCCTGCTTCAGAGAGGGTGAGAATTTGGAATCCTCAAATGCCGATGCCAGGGGTAGGCGCAGGACACCAAAGCGGAGGTCGCCAGTCCAATGTCTGGCAGTGGTACGTGAGGCATGAGGATGGCTCTGTAGAATGCAAGGTAAAGCATGGGGGCTGGTATAACAGGGAATGGATTGTCCTATGACCGGTTAGGAAGTCCCCTGCAGAGAGAGAGTGGCCACCCACCCTCTTGTGGAGACAGAATGCAGGCAGGGCTTGACAGACCATCGGTCTGACGCAGTATGGCACTTCTTATGTTCCTATCTTTTTATGTTCTTTAGGTCTGCCATAAAAAGTTCCAGAGGTAGCATGAGGGGACCACATCAGGGCTGATAGCCCACAGTGAAAAGCTTCATGGGCTGACGGTGAGGCAGCAGCAGTAGAACTCTGGCGTTGTGGCCATGGAGCATCCTCATTGCCAGAAGAAGGGGGGGAAGGCACGGCAGAAGCAATGCCATGTAAGCCCTTCCCCCTCCTCCAGCTCTGATGTGGAGTCCCCCATGCCCCGGGAGTCTGTAGTGGCAAGGGCCTTTCAGGCCGTGGTGGAGAGGCCCACCTGGGACTTCGTGGCCAGCCTGCAGCAGACAGCAGCCACCATGGAGAACCGCCTGGTGGAACAGTTCCAGGCACTCAAGGTGGAGAAAAAGAAGGTGGAGGCATACGCCCAGTACGTCTCCGCCAAGAGGGAATGCCTGGAACTGTACCACCAGTCGGTCTCCAGGTGGCATGCAGCCGTGGCAGGGGCCATGGACTTCGCCTTGGCCCATGGCTACAATATGCCAGAGCACAGGGTGCCCACCCCTAAGTCCTGTCCTGCACCCCTTCTGCCTTTCTCCCAAGTTCCAGGGGACAGGCCCAAAGACAAGTAGGCTAGACCCTTTTCTTTTCTTTGTATATAGGTTTGGTTTTGGTTTTATATTGTTGATATTGTTCTTTAAAAATTGTTTATAAAGGTTATATTTGTTGTTACAAGCTTTGTTTGACCTGACCAATCTTTTATCCCTCTGTGCTGAAGTTCTGGGAGGTGGCAGAATCCCATTCAGGTAGTCGATCCCTACCAGCAGCACCTGGCTGGCACCTCCACATGTATCATAGGTAAGGTATTACCCCCAAAGATAACTGTAACGCGCTCTACGTGGGGCTTCCCTTGTTCCTGGCCCGGAGGCTGCAGCTGGTGCAGAATGCGGCGGCCCGTCTTCTTACGGGGACGGGTCGCTGGGAGCACATTACACCGGTGCTCCGAGCGCTGCACTGGCTGCCGATAGTGTGCCGGGCCAGGTTCAAGGTCCTAGTAATGATCTATAAAGCCCTATACGGCCTTGGCCCCTCTTACCTTAGGGACCGCCTCGCCCTTCGCGCCCCGGAACGACTCCTGCGGTCTGCCGGGGGTGCCCTCCTG
>QEPC01003278.1:4155530-4170257 GCA_003113815.1 Sphenodon punctatus
TAATCTCATCCAGCCTCCTCTGGAGACTCCGGACCAGAGGGGTCACCTGGCTGAGGGTGGCGGTGGAGCTGCTCACGGTCTCCGTCAGGGCCAGGAACGGTCTCGAGCCGAAGACTGTTTGAGCCAGGAACTCCCATTCTGCCCCATTAAACCCTTCCAGTGCCCCGCAATCCATCTCCAGTTGCACCTGATGCAAGGTCGGTGACTTTCTGCTCAAGAAGCCACTCGAGCATCAGGAAGATGAAATTCCACCGCGTGGCCACATCCTGGACCAGCTGGTGCCCTGGGGAGCCTTGCTCGACCTGCTTCTAGCGGAGGAGCTCGCTGCCCTTCACGCTCCGGCTGAAGAACCCCACCAGCTTCCTCCCCTGCTCGATCAGGGAGCTAAGGGTGCCTTCCCCAATCCCCTTATCCCCCAAGCCCAGAGCGTCCCTGACCACCAAGTGAAGGGTGTGTGCAGTGCAAGGGATGCTGGTGAAGCCCCCGTCATGGACTGTCTTTAGTACATTTGCGGCATTGTCCGTCACCATACACCCCTTGGTGAAGTCCGCGCCTGGCGTAACTCACTCCCTCACCGTGGCGGACAGGGCTGTCCAAATGTTCCTGGCGATGTGGGGGCTGTCCATGACTTGTGCCTGAAGCAGGGCCCACCTATACCCTGCTGCGGGACCCCTCCTGCCACTCCCCAAAGCTGCCCCGGGTCCTGCCACCAGTGCGGCATTACTACCAAGTACGCGTGCTGGGTGTTCCTACTGGACCACAGGTCTGTGGTGAAGTGGACCATGCCCCCCCCCCCAGCCCCTGCCAGCTGCTCCCTCACCCGCTCCTTCAAAGCCCTGTAAAGGTCTGGCACCGCAGTTCAACTGAGGGTGGTGTGGGACAGTAGCTTAAACTGGGGGGCCAGGAACCCAATCAGCTGCTGGAAGCCCTTGTCCTCTACAATTGAGAAGGGCTGCCCATCCAGCACAATCATTTTGGCCAACGGGTGCTTGGCTTTCTCTTGAAAGCCACACTGCCCTGCTGCCGATGGTCTTGGCAGCTGCCCCCACCCCAGTTCCTCCATGGTGGACTGAGGCTGCTGGTGAGGCTCCTGCTGCTGTTCTTTCCCCCTGCTCCTGCTGGTAGAGGCAGCATTTGGTGCAGGACGCTTGCCCACTGAAGGAGTCGGGCGACTGGCCGCTGCAGTCGGGAACCTGCTGGCATCCATTTCCCCTGCCTTCCTGCTTAGCAGCAGAGCACTGTGGCATGACTTCAGGTGCCTCGCCCTTGCAGTTGTCCCAAGGTTGGTGAGCACCTGCCCACGCTTCACCAGCTTATTGCACAAAGTGCACTGCACCTCTCTGGAATCATCTGCCTGCACCAGCTTAAAATGTTCCCAGACAGAGGATTTCCACCACCCCCTCCTGCCTTCTGGCTAGCGCTGGTGGGAGGGGCAGACCTTGGTGGTGGTGATGATGACACAGCTCTGGGAGGAGGGACAGCCATCGCCTCAGCTTCAGACATCTCCTCTGCGGCACTAGTGTCTGCCTCTTCCTCACTGCCTGCGATCATGGTGGTGTCCCATGAAGGGGAGTACTGGGAGCCTGGGGCTAGACTGCCCGTGCCTGCCATGCTGCTGGCACGCTCCCTGTGCCCCCCTCTATAGCTGCTGCTGCTACTTCTCTCCCTACTGACATTATCCGGGGATCAGGCCCTGCCTCTAGCAGCCGGGGTGGGATCCACCAGCTCTGGACTGCTGGGGATCGCCTCCACAATGGGGGACATTGGTGGCCCTGGAGGAACATCGGAATCAGCAGCACCTGCTCCTGCAGCCTCATGTCCTGCAGGCCTTCCAGTGCCCTGCGTGGCGGTGGAGGGCACTGTCAGGAGGCGACGCTGAGCCACTGAAGCCTGTTGTCCTAAAGCAGGCCTGTGGGGTTTGGGGCGTGGTGATGTGCTCGGGCTGCTCCTGTTGCCACTTTGCGGGCACGGCCCCTACCTCCTCTCCCACGTGCCCCATTGCCTGTCTTATGAGCAGCAGACTGGCCTCTCCTACTTCCCTTTTCCATGTCTTCCAACTCAAACACACAAAGATTTTATAATTTATTTTTTACTCAATTTTTTAATCTAATATTATAGCTATCTCTATTCTAAATCTAACTGCTATTAACTATTTTAAACCCTATGGAACTAAATGGAATACCCTAATAACTACAAAGGCCGTGTCCTACAAACACACTATCTCTATCTATCTATAACTAAGCTAACTACTATGTATATCTATCTAGTAACTATCGCTCTAATATCTATCTATCTATACATACAATATTACACAGGGGGAAACACAAAACACAGGGAGGGGTACAAAACTGAAATGAAAATCAATCTAATAATAATCCTACTCTAAATAAATCCAAAACTTAAAACAGGGGAAGGGAATAATCAGGGATGGAAAAAGAGGGAGAGGGAAAGGATTCAACGGAGGGAGGGAGGAAGGAAGATTGAACACAGGGAAGGGTAAAACCAAAAAACAACACCTAAATCTAATATTATCTAAATAAATGATAATATGAAGGTAAATGGGTTGGATGGGTGAAATACGAGGATGATGGCAATGGATTGGGGAGCTGGCAACGGCTGGGAGAGGGAGCCTTCTGGAACGCCTGCTGTCAGGAACAGTGACTAGTTCAGAAGGCGAAGCCAGTGGTCTGAGGAGAAAAGGGATGGTGATTGGGCAGGCTGGCTGCTACTCCAAGCCTCTCCACCCCTGGTGCCTAGAAGTCTGCTCCTCAGCTGACTCCCCCTCCCTGTCACGTTTTGCCTTCCAGTGATGTGTTTTTGCTGCCCGAACTTATCCGAACCGACCGAACTGTTCAGTCGTTTCGGAGTTCGGAATCAAGTTCAAGTCAGTTCGGGTTCGGTCGTCCGAACAGACTGAGTTCGGGCTGAACTTCGAACTGCTGTCACACATCCCTAGTACCCAGAGTTTGCCATGGTTGTGGGGAGAGACTTTACGCAATGCCTCCCTGGTTATTGGGTTTGTCTGCCATGTGAGTGGCAGCTGTGTGGGGACTGCACAGAGTGGACTCGGGCTCCAGCAGTCTACGGGAACCGAGGATATTATTTTGTCAGTTAGCACCCTTAGTTGCTCTCCTTTCCTCTGAATCTTCTCCAATTTCTCAACATCTTTCCTGAAGTACGTGGTCCCAAACTGAACCCGATGCCGGTGAGTTATTCCCTTGGAATAAAGTGACACTATCACCTACCATGGTTTGGATATGATGCACCTGTCAGTGCACTCAAAACAGTATTTGCTAACTTTTTTGCAACAGTTTCATATGGTTGACTCATAGAATAATAGAGTTGGAAATGACCTCAGAGATCATCTAGTCCAACCCCCTGCTCAGCTACAGAATCCCTGGCAGACGGCTGTCCAGCCTCTGTTTGAAAACCTCCAGTGAAGGAGAGCCCACCACCTCCCTAGGCAATCTGTTCTACTGTCGAACAGCTCTTACCATTAGGAAGTTCTAATGTTTAGCTGAAATCTGCTTTCTTGAAATTTGAGCTCACTGGTTCTAGTCCTGCCCTCAGGAGCAACCGAGAACAAGTCTGCTTCATCTTCTATGTGACAGCCCCTCAGACCCTTGAAGACGGTTATCATGTCTGCCCTTAGTCTTCTTTTCTCTAGGCTAAACATACCCAGCTCTTTCAATTCATTTTCAATTTATGATCCATCATAACTTGCAAATCATTTTCTGCAGTGCTACTGGTTTTTTTGTTCATAGGTGCAATACCTGGCATTTGTTTTTGTCAAACTTGAGACCTGGGCTGGAAGAAACAAAATTAGGTTTATTTAGATCGTTTTTGCATTCTAATCCTGTCTAGCAAAGAGTTTGCAAACACTCCCAGTTTTGTGTCATCCTCAAATTTGACTGAGCATACTCCCACTCCCCAGTTCATTAATGACGATGTTGAAGAGGACTGGAGCCAGAAACGAGAAGTCTCAGTGAGCAGCGTTTCTGTCAGAACCAGGCCATTTGCTGAGATTCGTGCGACATGGAAACTTACCAGCTTTCACCATTTTTGTTGTTATTTGCAAGTTGAACAGGGCTGCTACGAGGCCAGTCCCAAGCTCTGTGTGTGTCCTGCACACACCCCTGGGGGCTGTGGAGATGAAAACTTGCTGACTAAGCACTGGAAAGTGCCATAAAACTACCATAAAAATCCCCAAAACTGATGAAAAATGGTGGAAGTGCTGGAAACTGACGAAGTACCAACAGACACTTGCAAGCACTCCCAAAAGGTCATTATCTAACTGCTATTAACTATTCTAAACCCTATGGAACTAAATGGAATATCCTAATAACTACAAAGACCTTGTCCTACAAACACACTGTATCTCTATCTCTCTCTATAACTAAGCTAACTATTATGTATATCGATCTAATAACTATCTATCTAATATCTATCTATCTATATGTCCTTTGGAACGGAAATACTTGTTTTCATCTCAGTCCTAGGAGCCAGGACAGACCCCTGAGGATGCCACTTGATAGCTCCTCCCAATTTGACCATCTCATTGATTGTGATTATTATTCTTTGAGTGCAGTTCAACAAATTGTGAACCCACCTAATGGTAATTCCGTTGTCCACATTTCTCCAACTTTCTTATGAGACTATCATGTGGGACCATATCAAGTTTTGTTGAAGTCGATATATATTCTGTCTACTTGCGTTCCCCTTGTCATCCAGTTAACCTGTCAAGGAAGGAAAGTAGATTGTTCTGGCATGTTTTGCTCCTAACAAATTTGTTGAACTGCACTCAAAGAATAATAATTACATTGGTTACTATTGGTTATTCCAGTCTTCTTAAGCTGCTCACAAATGGATTGCTTGAAAGTTCATTAAAAAAAAATCTTACCTGGTACCGAAGTCAGGCTGACTGGTCTGTAATCACGGACCCGTGTTCGCTGTATTTTCCCCATTGGTGGTTCAAACTTGAGCTGTAAGCGCTTCACCTTCACAAACATAAAATCCATTCATTTTATACAGAAGTATCTATAGGCCAACAAGGAGGAGTTGGGGCTTGCAAGGAGCTGAACAAAGAAACTCACACTGCTGCTGTGAAATTAGACCTAGGCATGACTCCAAAACTAAAAACCAAATCTTTTATTATTTGCCGTCAAAGAATAAACTGGTGAGTAGCTCATTTACCACAAGATGACAAGGGCAACATGGCATTCACTGAGAAGGATCCCAGAAGACTGATGTGACGTGTTTTAGCATGGAGACTGATACATAACACATCTAAAGATTTTAATTGTAAAAGAAACAAAATGCTACATTACATAGGGGCTCAATATTAACTTTCTTCCACTGTCCACAAACTGGAACGTACAATAAACAAGGCAGTACAATACGAGGCTTGGCAGAAGTAGTTCGGGCAGAGTGTACCCTAATGCAGTGCCACTGATCATTAATATTATTTGTGTCACGTAGAACTAGGGCTGCTTGCCCACGTTACCTCGGGCGGCAAATCTCTCGGCTGGGAATCTTACGGTGAGCTCAGGGCGGGGGAAAAAGCGTCGTCAGCTGAGTCCTGCACCTTTTTTTCTTACAAATGACAGGGCTGAATTTCAAGCCTTGTCCTTCGTAAGAAAAAAGTTGCAGGGAACTGGCTGATGATGCTCCACCTGAGTTAATGTGGACAAGCAGCCCACCAAATAGAGTGCTAGCAGCAGCTGTTTTCTACAGGAAGGAATACAGTACAGGATAAGGATACATGATGTTCTTTGATGCACAAACGATTTTTTTGTTATTAAAAATAATCAAAACAGGAGCTTTTGCATGCTGCCCATAGCCATCTAAAGGGCGGCTAATAACTTCAAATTCTCCAGAACCGTGGTTGAAACAGGCAGCTATGTATCATGTATAATTGTTAATGTCCCAAGTCATAGTTATATGTATGTAACCATCACCATGCTTCTATGCCAGTTGTCAGGTGGTGGTCCCATTGGCACAGTAACTAAACATTACTTGTGTAGACAGAGGATGTGGCTGCCGTGTAAGTCTCAAAAGTAATTTGTGGAGACAACCAAAAAAAGAGATATCATCTGAACTACTTTTTCTCCAGAAATTACTTGGTCAGAGTATCTCACTGCAATATTCTATTACTTAGAGCTTGGCCTTATCTTTTTCAAATTCACTAGAGCTACCCCACCTATGTCCCAGCAGTCTAAGTGTTGACCTCAGTATAGCTGTAGGCAGAAGAATTAGGAGACAGAAGGCAGAAAGCATCAGGTGACTGTTCTGCAGACAGATCAGCTCAGAGGCAGATTTTCATTTTTTTTTTAAAGCTATTTTTTTTAAAAGAAAAGAAAAAATATCAATTAATACTCCAGTCTTGGAAATGGAAACTTGAGTTTGCATTTATATTGTTGGAAATAGGCAGGGCCAATGCCGGAGCACTTCACAGACAGGACAGTTCTCCACTATTAAAGTCAATGGGAGTTTTGCCAGTGACTTTAGTGGTGGAGAATTGTGCCTTGAGAAGATTGCTGTGCTCTGTCTTGTGGCACTGACATTGAAGGGCAGCATTTAGAGACAGCAGTGAATTGTAAAGAGTTTCACTTATTGCCCAGGATCCTCAGAAGAAGTAGGAATGGGTGTGAATGAGAAAAGCTTAAAAGCAAAATTCAGTTTTGCTGTCAGCATTGTTTAGAGACCCTGATCTAATCCTCTGGCTGCGACCTATAACTAAAAACAGGGAGGAAAGGATATGGGAGAAAGAAAAGCCACCACAACCTATTTTCTTTTAAACATCATCCTCTCTGAGTTTCTCAGTCTTTTGACTGAGGATTTGGATGTTTTACACAGAAACGCGCCCCCCCCCCCGCCACTGGGCGTGCGGGGGCAGGGGGGGGGCATCCTGAAAATGCCACGGGAGGGGGATGGTTGTGCGTCTGTGCAAACAGCACAGGCCGTGGGTGGGGGTGCGTGCGCACTCCCACACAACACCCATCTCTATCCATCACCCACCCATGGAGCCATCTGGCAAACCGGAGGGGGCTCCGTGGGTGGAGATGGGTGTGCGCCCGTGGAAAAGGCCGCACATCCACCTCCGCTTAGCACTGGTGCACACCATCCACTGCGTCTGTGCAAAACCAGCCTTTCTTGGGGATGAAATCCTAGCACCATGGAAATTAATGAGAATTTTTTCATTGACTTTCTCAGAAGGTAAATGTGTGCTTAGCAATATACTTTTGCACATACCTTCCAAAACTTCCTTTAGAATAATGGCAACTGATACAGGCTAACCAAACTGGAAAAGAATACACATTTAAAAATCTCATTTATGAAAGGCTAAAGCTTGCCTCAGCGTTAGTCTGTATCAAAAACAACACAGAGCAACAACATTCCAGATTAATCAATGTGCTCGATAAGCCACTGCTATTATGATTCAGTTTCCCTCTTTCTATTTGGAAAGAAGAAGCATCTTAAGAAATGGTATGCAAACCCTGTGCTCAGCTGCCCCCCAGGAACCAATGTTGGGACTTCTTGCAATTGGGGGGGAGGGGGTTGTTGAAAGGCAATGATAACCTGGCTCTCAAAGAAGGAGAATGTGCTCCTAAACGCCATTGCGAAATCTCTTCCAACGCTCCAGTAGTCACGGAAAGGGAGTGTAATAGGATGACAAATGTCCAGTTAGACCGAAGATGCCATAGCATTCAGGATTGACAACACAGCGTAGAGAGCTGTTTCTTACGCAGGTATTAATATCTTCTATCACAGCCTTTAATTTTTACCACCTTATTTTTATAATAAGAAAACCCTATGAATTTAAAGCAAATATTAAGGTAGAGAAGAAACCTTTGTATTTAAATTGCTAGAAAAATACTGCATTGTGCTTCATTGTTATAATTTGAAATCAGTACTGTTAAAAATAGATTTGTCTTGTTTCCAGGTATAACTATGGACAGAGATGAGAAAAGTGTGCCCACAACTACTTTTAAAAACATCTACTGTGCCAGGTCAAGTTATCCAGGACTGGAATGTATAAATCAGGGATCAATTTGAGACAAAAGAATGCATCAAAACTATTTATGCAGAAATCTCAGCATAGTTAATGTGTTTTCAGCACTAGAAGCCTACAGCAATAAGGAGACCTCAACCTGGCTCCTCATTATCTTTTCAAGAGCTCAGCCAGGTCACACACAGTACATTATGACACATCATGTCCCACTGGTGCCTTACTACACCAGAGCAAGGAGTTTATGGATTGCGACCAGAATCATAAAACATTAATCAAAATACCTCGAAAACTAAAACTGGACATGCAATCACTCTTCTTGTGCTTTCCCTCTCACACGCACAACAGAAGGAAGGATGCAGGGATATACAGAGAAATATTAATGTGACATGCTTTCCACACAACCGGGCTTTCAGCAAAGGTGCTAATTGCACCACTGAACTAAACCTTCTGCGTAGCTACTGGTGTTTTGCAGTGTCAATTTCCACTGAGCACTGGGTCAGCTCCAATCAAGTGCAATCAGCTTTGAACATTAAGGTTAAGCCGAAAGAAGCTAAACTGATGTAATCTGGGGCAGGACCTTGAATAATGGCAATCACAAAAAGTGACACAATCTTAACTGAAACCACCTCCTGTTAAAAATTCAAAATTCTTGAATTTAACACACATGAAAATTTGGCAAAAACCCCATTAAATGAAAACTAAGCTCAGCCCCCAAGATAAGGTGATATAACTTACTGCCTGGGGTGTAAGCCATTGCTGAGATCCTGACTTTGATTCCATTAAAGAGATGAGGTAGTTTACGCCCACAATTTAGTTTAAAAAAATTAATTAAAATGTAAATTAAGAAATGCTGCATTAAAAAGTAGTAAAGACAAGTTGTGGATTTTTAATAACTTTTAATAACTCAATTTACATATTCCCTACCATGACTAAACTACCATCACTCAAAATACCATATGACTACAGCAGTGAATCTGACTTGACAGACTGGTCTAGCTTCAGTGAATGAAATTCAAAATCTAATCCCAAGTATGAAAATGGGAGAAGATAAAAGTAGGGTCAAGTTTTTCCAATGTGAAAGGATGCCCAACCTGAGACTAACTTTCAGAAGGTAGATGTTCAGCAATTAGTGAAAATCAGGCCCCGTTTTTATGTCCCAGGGGGGACCCAAAAGCTAAGGCACCAAAATTATTAGTCATTTTTGAAAATCGTGTCCTAGATTTTTATTTTTAAATGTGTTTTAGTAATTATTATTATTATGATTATGATTATAAGCATTTGTGTAGCGCCAGCTGTGTACCTGACGCTTTACACAACAATAAGATAGACGCAGTCCCTGCCTACGGTTTACAATCTAATAGACACGGAGGGGGGAGACAAGGAGAGGGGACATAGGGAGAGACAAGGGATAAATAACATTCAAGTGGATGCGAGGTCTCAGGTGCACGTGCTTGGCTTGGTTGCAGTTAGGCAGGAGTCTGCAGGGAGGACAGACAGTAAAAATTGAAAGGAAAGTTCTAACAGGCGTCGGGAAAAGTGTCGAGGAAGAGGTGGGTTTTGAAGAGGAATTTGAAGGTGCAGAGGGAGGGGGCAAGGCGGATGTGGGCAAGGAGGGAGTTCCAGGCATGGGGGCAGCAAGGGAGAAGGGGCGAAGGAAGTTAGGGGAGCAGGGGAGACGAGGGAGAGCAAGGGAGGGGACAGAGGAGGAGCGGAGAGTGCATGCAGGAGTGTGTAAGGAGACTAGGGCTGAGAGGTAAGGGGGAGTCAGGTTGTGAAGGGATTTATAAGTGAATACCAGGAGTTTGTGAAGGATGCGTTTGTGAAGGGGGAGCCAGTGAAGTAGGAGAGGAGAAGCTGCACGTGGTCGAAGCGACAGGCTGAGTGGATTACCCTAGCAGCGGAGTTTTGGATGGAGATAAGGGGGGACAGGTGAGAGTGGGGGAGGTCAGTAGGGAGGAGGTTGCAGTAGTTAAGGCGAGAGATGACCATGGCGTGAACAAGGGTTTTGGCTGAGGAGACAGAGAGAAAGGGGTGAATCCAAGCAATGTTGTGGAGGGCAAAGTGACAGGACTTAGCAACAGAGTTGATGTAAGGGTTAAAGGAAAGGTGAGTATCGAAGACAAAGCCCAAGCTACGCGCTTGGGGAATGGGGTGGATGGTGACCCCGTCAATAAGGGTGGACAGGGAAGAGGGAGAGGAAGGGTAGGGAGGAAAGATAAGGAGCTCAGTCTTAGCCATGTTGAGCTTGAGCTGATGTTGGTACATCCAGGTGGAGATATCAGAGAGACAGTTGATGAGGTGAGCTTGGACAGAAGGGGGTGAAGAGATAGAGTTGAGTGTCATCAGCATAGAGGTGATATTGGAAGTCGTGGGAGGCAATGAGTTTGCCAAGGGACAGGGTATAGATAGAGAAGAGTAGAGGGCCCAGGACAGAGCCTTGGGGAACCCCAACGGAGAAGGGGAGGGAAGAGGAGTTGGAATTGGGAAGGGACACATTAAAGGAGCGGTCAGAGAGGTAGGAGGAGTTTGTGAAGGATGCGTTTGGGACGGGGAAGCCAATGAAGCGAGGAGAGGAGAGGCTGCACGTGGTCCAAGCGACAGGCAGAGTGGATGACCCTAGCAGCGGAGTTTTGGATGGAGATAAGGGGGGACAGGTGAGAGCGGGGGAGGCCAAAAAGGAGGAGGTTGCAGTAGTCAAGGCGAGAGATGACCATGGCGTGAACAAGGGTTTTGGCTGAGGAGACAGAGAAAGGGACGAATCTGAGCAATGTTATGGAGGGTGAAGCGACAGGACTTGGCAACAGAGTTAATGTAAGGTTTAAAGGAAAGGTGAGAATCGAAGACGAAGCCCAAGCTACGGGCTTGGGAATGGGACTGATAGTGACCCCATCAATAAAGATGGAGAGGAAGGGTAGGAAGGAAAGATAAGGAGTTCAGTCTTAGCCATGTTGAGCTTGAGCTGACGTTGGGACATCCAGGTGGAGATATCAGAGAGACAGTTGATGAGGTGAGCTCGGACAGAAGGGGAGAGAGAGGGGGTGGAGAGATAGAGTTGAGTGTCGTCAGCATAGAGGTGATATTGGAAGCCATGGGAGGCAATGAGTTTGCCAAGGGACAGGGCATGTATCCTCTAATGCATGTTAGGGAATTTTTTAAAAGTGACTCTCAACCTAGCATACGTACATGAACAATTCAGGGGTCATTTGTACAACATTCCGTGGTTTTATTCCAGTTAAACCAAAACCAACCTTAGACGAGGCTGAAAAAAGAGATTTTTAGAGCAAAGAGAGAACATACAAACCGAAGGCCTTGGCTTCAGTTTTAATGGAGCAGATATAATTATACCAAATGGGTGCTTCTGCCCAGTTGATGTAATTCAACAGTTTCACAGCTGCTGAAGGAAATAGTGAAGCTACAGTTTAGTCATTGCTACTTAATGTTCTTTTTGTTAAACCTGGCTTCTCAACTACCTCTTCCTTGTGAGCAATAGCATTTGTATTTATCAAACACTACTTTTTTAATTCTTCAGAGAAATCATTTGCTTTTGATACCTGACTATACCGCCTACCAAAAACAGTGTGTGATGTCCTGGTTCTCTTGAGGTCAATCAAAACCTTCCATAGACTGCAAGGAAGCCAGAATTACACTTAGTGGATGTGGTACTTATACATGAGGTTGAGTTGCATGCGTTATTCTATTGATTTATTTTGTTTTTCTAGTTGTGGACTCTTTTGGCAGTGATATTTTATTGTTCCCATGAATACAAACACATGAAGTGTAATTAAGGAGAAGAATAGTTGGAGATATATACCTGCTGTTAAGACATTGAACTGCCTGATGAAATTTTAGATAATTCAGTTGAAACAACGTACCAATTTATTGACTTTTTAAGATTCTTTATCTGCCTTTCGCCATGGTACAGACCACATCATTGAATCTCTATCTAGGCTAACTGAATCTAGCACAAACACACAAATTCTGTATATGTTAGATGATTGGGCATGCATCCATTATTCTGCCTTGCTGTGGTATCACTAATGTAAAAACAGCTACAGCTTACAAGCTTGTATACTTGTGTGCTTTGTACATAGACGGAACATTTTCAAAGGTATATAGTGCAGTTTTATGCCCAATATCCTTTTGGAACTAGGTATCTAATTCTCTCTGGGTCTTTTGAAAATCTAAGCCATTTGGATTCTATTAGAGACTTCGGACTGGGAATCCCAGTTACATCAACAGAAACTATGGCTGTTTTTAAATGGGACATACCCACGCTGGTCCACCCATCCCCCCCACAAGCACCCATCTAAAGGTGGTGTGAGTGTGCGTACACTCCCATGATTGACACACTGCCCACGTACAGAGCATCAGGGAAAAATCTGGGATGCTCCGTGCGGGGGCAGGAGTGGGGAGTGTGTGGGTAAAGGTGCACACCCATCCCAGCTTGTTTAAACTCCACACACACATGCCACTCACCAGATGTATGTCGGCACTCCATGCGGTGCACACGGACCTGCCCCCCCGCCGTGACCATTTAAAAACAGCCTGTGTCTGTTAGTCATCTGTGTATGGATTACAGGTCCAATCCCTTACGGCAAAATGCACAACCCTAGGAAAGCAAACGATCAAATCAATAGAGAACACCATTACTATTTAAGATGGAGCAAATAAGAGGGCAAGAAAAAAAATTTGTTGGTTTAAAATGTGTCTTCACTCACAGTAGAAATGGCAATGCAAGGACTTGTAGTTTAGTAGCAAAATCCTATTCTAAACGACGTTGTGGAGAATAATAATGTCACCAGAATCTGTTTGAACAGCATTCCCACTTGTTCTAAGTATTTCCCCATTTAGACCCCAGTTCAGCAGTGCTCTCATCTATGTGTACGAACACCAATAAACTCATGTGCTTAAATACTTTCCTGAATTGAGGCTTAATTGGAAACAGCAGACTGCTGCACATGCCATGTCTTGGCAACCTTGACATATACTTGAACTTATCTTTTCTTCTGTTCGATGATGCCTGAAACTCCTAATTAGAATTATCAACCAAACTATAGGCATAATAACGCAGCCATAGGTAACAGCGATTAGTTCCGTGAGCTACTTAGGGAACCATTTTCAACCGAAGAGCTTCGATCAGGTTGAATCGTAGCCTGTATTTTACATGGGACACTGAAATACAGAGTGTGCCTCAGTGCTGGGTACTGCTGCTTGTCTCTAATACCCCAAATAGTGGCTTTCTTTGCTCATGGCAAAGCTTGCTATTGAGCTTCTTTAATTGGACACACAGCCTGGGAGAAGAAAAGATATTAGTTGTTCTAGCAACTTGCCTGGAATCTGGTGGCTTATATTGTTTCAAATATCAAATAGAATTGTTTGGAATTGGCTTATCCTATATTGCTCTTAGTCTTTCAGCCTCTGTTAAAATAATCATTACTCAATCAAAAGAGTCACTTGCACCATATTCTCCAAGGATGAAGACCCGAAAATACCTTACTCCTTCCGCTCAGAAAAAAACAGAAGGGATAGTCTGGTAGGCCTCATTCCCACTGGTGTCAGTGGGTATTTTAGCTGGGTAACATTTATCATGATAAGAATATGGATGCATGAAAGTGCTAAATGCATTGTAATCCAATCTGAGAGACTTGTGTCTCAAGTTGAGGAAAAGGGTCTTTTCTTCCATGTTCTCAAATATGCAAAATTCCAATAGATCTCCAGTACAGCTCCACTCTCCTAATGACACCACAAAATAGTTCTGTCACAGCAGTAGTACAGCTAGCGTTCACTATTGGTTGCAAGCTATACCCTCTTAGAGTCTGCGTTTTCCCATGCTGGATCTCAGCATTAATACACCTTCTACAGAATCACCAGGGCTGTCAATCATCCTTTGCCAGAGGCGCTGCTCTTCCCCTTGAGAATCCATCCAATCAGCTTCCTTGCCGTTACTTAAACCTGGTGGATGAACAACACAGAGAATGTCAACTCATTAGTGACAAGTGACTTACTATGGCCTAGCACCTGTTGTAAACAGATGCAAAAGAAAACTGATCACTGAATCCATTGCTCTATGAGATTTCATATAGCATATGCAATACAAATCATGGATTTTCCTTTGAGTGGGTGTGGTGGGGGCTTGAGGAATCTTACATTTATCTATTGGAAAAAGTAGCTGAATATGACCCTAAAAGAAAAATAAGAGAAAACACTTCAGAATTCTTATGGTATAAACTCCCATCTTTTGATCCTTCTTTATTTGGGCCATGGTTTATTACCCTCCTATATCTAGACATAAAGCATGCCACCTAAATGGTCTCTATGAGGGGGATTCATATGATACTTTGAGAAACAGACTTATTTATAAATCATGAAAAATATTAAAATGAAGGTGTGCTTTCTACCTTGAATTCTGATATTCAAGTCAACCTGGACCTCCTTACTTTGATTTATAAGAAAAATCTATATTCATAAGTTTAAAAATAATTAATAAAATAACCTATATAACTGAGTGAAGAAATATGAATGGTATTATACATTAAACACTACATTTTAACCTGTACTGAGATGGGCAAGATAATGTTATTTGAATTTAAATCAGATTTAAACTAGTATTCAGTAGGGGTGGGAAACCGGTAGAATCCGGTATCCGATAATGCCGGTAGCGGGCGTACCGGCATTATCGGATTCGGCCCGGTAATCCGGACCCGGTACCGGATTCC
>QEPC01003278.1:4170998-4185055 GCA_003113815.1 Sphenodon punctatus
GGGAGGGGGAGGGATATTTCATTGGTTTCAATGGGGACACAGCGCCCCATTGAAACCAATGAATTAAATCCGGTACCGGTATACCGGATTTAATCCGGGAATCCGGTTTTCCTAGAACCGGTAACCGGTAAATCCGGTAGCCGGTATTGGGCCCGGGGTCCCACCCCTAGTATTCAGGGTTTGGCTCCAAACTGCAGAGTGACAAAACGTCAATGGAAAACTTATTTGTTCCAAGTGTTGTAAGTTTCAGGAGAAAGCTGATCTCAAAGAAATGTCTGCTCCTCTGCCCCTTGGGGTGCTTCCACATGTTATATTAACCAAGTGTTTGCCATCAAATATACATGTTTTTGAATGTGAAGAATTGCTTGAAGAAGGCTTCTAGAAAAGATTGTTAAGTCTTGTTAAAGGTCACTTTAATTCTGAACCAGGGTAAAAAGGGTTTAATCCAGCTCCCTTTACCAGGAAGGGGAGGTGGGGGAGTGAAAATTCTAAGGCAGCAGTTGGGGGCAGTTGAGAGAAAGAGGAGGGTCTGGAAGACAGATGGGGAACAGGATGAAAAAAGAAAAATAAACTGCTCAGGTAAATGAAGGAAAACAAACAAGGAAACGGATGAGTTGGTTAATGGTAGGATTAGTTAGTTTGAGGATGGCTAAGTGAGTTAGATAAGCTTGGATGCATTTTATCTCTTCTATTTTCTTTCTGGCCTCAAAGAACGTACCTTTATGATTTGGTCTATAGGGGAATATATGAGAGACCTGTGAGTTAATGTCACCGGTTCTGGTCCTATACCACATACGGTTAGAATATAATAAAATTCCATTTGTTATAACTGGAGGTGGTGATCCTTTATGTCCCATGCCTAGCTTGGCCTTACGCCAAATAACTGAAATCGCAGGACTATAGAGGTAAGACGGGATAAGTGGCGATACCTATATGTTTCCTGGCAGAAAAGACCAGGATGGTGGCATCAGTTTTTTGTTTTTTTTTAAAAAAGGCAAGTCCAACCGTCCTAAGGAATGCTTACTGGGAGAGATAAATAAGCAGAAGGACTAGCTGGATCATCACAGTGTACATGGGTTCAAGGCCCATAGCATCCACTCTTCAAAAATAAAGCACAGCCACTCATCGACTTTCCCTGGTAGCAAGCTTGTTCTTTGCAAGTTTCAGTGGCTACCCAAGTATCTGCTCCTACTGGGTATTCCCTGAATGATCCCCTTGGTACAACATGTTACTTTCTAGCAAAATGCATTACGGTCTACTTATGTAGTCGTCATTCTAAACTGCTGAAATGAAAGACATGGGCCGCTTTTAGACGAGGGGGGCCAATCTAGCACATTGAAAAATCTGCTTTTTAAAAAGTTGCGCGCGGGGTGTGTGTGTGTGTGTTACACACAACGGAAGTCGGCAGCTGCTATTGAAAACAGTGGCGCCTGGCAGCTCATGCATTATTTTTAAAAACGGATTTGTCAAACCTCAGTATTGGGGTTTGACAAATCCGATTTCAAAAATAATGTGCGACCCCCTGGGCGCTGCTGTTTGCAATGGTGGCAGGCGACTTCTGGTGTGTGTAAACGCCCACCGCGCGACTTTTCCAAAAGCGGATTTTTCAATCCGCTAGATTGGCCCACTTGTCTAAAAGCAGCCATGGTTAAATTAAATCTTGCTTGGTCCCAGAGACTGATGCATGCAGAGAAATGCATAAAAGAGGAAATTGGATTGGTTGCTCAGAATAGATGCCTGTGACCTTAAACTCTACAAAAGTATTCTTAATGCAGGATATCTGCACCCACTATATGTTACTTAGTGCAGTGGTACACAACTAACTTGTAGAACTCATTGCGAGGAGATGTTGTAATGACCAATACCCTAAATTCTGACTCAACATCACAGTTCTTATGTTCTTAACAGTACAAACAGAAAAACTGGGTTTATACTCATTGCCACCCAAACATTGTAATACTAATGCCAACATATGCACTATACTATAAGCCAGCTCAAAAGAGGTGTTTCCTGGGGGTGGGTTATGTTTTGGTGTGTTTTTTTTAAGAAGCAGCTCCCACAAATTGCTGGACTGATATTTCAGAAGACTCATCTCCGTTGCACTGTCGTAGAACAGACATCATGGGTAGGATCAGGGTAAAGACCCATTTCCAACAAGACCCATTCCCACAGCCTGCTTTAGTGGAGAGTGGATGTAAGTTTCTCCATAGCTGCTCCTTTATCAGCCAGGAAAGTTGGTGTTAAACAACATGAAGCACTCCTTTCTCCCTGAGAATGTCTTGATAGTGCTCCCGCTCCCTACTGGAAGCACAAAATTCAAATAAGTTATCAAATGTGGCCTCTAAATTGATAGCAAAGGGAGCTACTGCTGAGTCACACAGCTCTGATTTTCCATGTCTTCTAGTTTTCCTGTACCATGTACTCCAATCACATTCCCAGCCTTCACATGACTATGAGAAAGTGATCGCACCCAACTCTTACCACTTCCAGTGCTCAAACGAACGCCTCCCAAAAAGATGTTGCTGGCAAGGGACTCTTTGTCCCAGACAGTGAGTTCCAGGCAGACATTATGTATGTCCCTGGGATTCAAACCACTAAATGTGAACGTGTGATGCCAGTGCGGGTTCACACTCTTCTTTATTACAGGTGTTTTATGTTTGGATGTTTTGTTGTTGTCTGGAAGGAGATACCTGAGAGGAAGAGAGCAAGGGAAGGAGAAGAAAATATAAGCACTTGGCACTCAATTAGTTGCTTCACAGTAATGCTTAGAAGCCCAAGCAAGGGCAGAGTTCTACTGTGCTACGTGCTGCAAGCTTGCCTATACAGTGTGTAAAAGGCAAAATAGGTTTATTAGTCTAAGAGAGGCTACCAAGAGTCTCTCTATCAACTAGTTTTTTACAACAAAACAAAACACAGGAGAAAGTGTGATCAGGGTTGACATTAGAATTTGCAGGGCAAAAACAGAATGTGGGGCACCCCATAGCCTCTTCCCATGGCCCTGCCATCTTTAACAAAGTCCATTGCGTTTAGGGCCTTGGTGTGAGGGAGCCCTACCACAAATGCATTGGAAAGCTGATGGGGAGGAAGGGGGAGTGCAGGGCCTAGGGTCACAGTCCCTAGGGCCCCTGAAGGTCCTAAGTGTGAGACGTATTACTTCCTAGTCTGCTGAACCCTAAATCAACACCATTACATCATGATACACGTATTCAAATTTACCTCTGAGGAAAATAAGTAGATGGTAGAGAATGTGTCACTGGACTGGGCCCTTTCAGCAACAAAACATATGTATTTCTACATTTACATCAGAGGTCTACTCCCTCAATAAACACAGAGACCCCAAGGTGGTAAAGGCTAACCATAACAATTTTTATGAGCCTTTTATTTTATTTAGAAAGCTCATTTCTTGAAACTATTTATATAATCACACTCGTTCACTTTCAGACTCAGAGCACTGGACAGATCTTCCTAGTCAGTAGTCTCAAATATACTTGCATCGCATATAGTAAGTACTGCATATAGAATAATTGTCAGGAATCATAACAGTCATAAAAAGACAACTTTTAAATAAATCCTCCTGTAATCAGATGTAACCCTGTTGGTCCAAAGAAAATTGGCTCAAGCTCCAAAGCACAAAACAATCAGTGCCAACAACAGCAGATGCATGCAATGAATTAGCCAAAGACAGTTCAGAGTAAGCAGCAATTATATGTTGCCAATATGGAGGGACTTCAACACATTTCCTCCCCTTAGTTTGTCTTGAATTCAGTACCCCATGGGTAGAAAGAGAAGGATGAACAAGTGGACAATGTTCCTTTTTTTTCCCATTAAAAGGAAAAACATTATCTCATATCCATGGCCAACGAGGAAAAGCAATTTGTTGCTTAACCAATAAACTCATATTGACGGCTCTTTACAGATTTTGTGCCTGAAAGAACAAATTTGTATAGTTTGCATGATATGAAATGAGATATCCAGAGCTAAAGTTCTTTGGGTATGGAGTGATCCTATCTAGGAAAAGTATGCAAAAAGTCTTTTTATGTGACAAATCTCATTCATAAAGAAGCCAAACATTTATTATTCAGAAACACTATTTTGTGCCCAGAAATAATGGTAATCTCAGACAGGGATGATTTAACAATATCCAGAGAGAAGGTGACTTCATCAAAGGCATCAGTTTGTTTGAGAAATTTTAATAAGGAGCTTTGGAGGGTCAAACCAAGACATTAATGGTTAGTGGTTAAGGTGGAGCTTTGTATACAAGCAACAGTTTATTTCAGCATCTACATAGCACATAGCACACAGATAAGTAAATATGTTTGTATGTTTTAAAAAATGTTACAGGATTCAGGTAATTAGATTGTTCCCCATCTCACTTCCCATGAAAATATTTCAATATTCCCATTCAATGCATGATGCTAACTTTTCAACAAAAACACTTAGGCCTCCACACGAGCTGCAGAGGGCTTGATCCCCATAGCTTTGGAATCTGTGGAGGAGAAGCTGCTGTTGAGACTGCGGACTTAGGCAATGGCCAGGTGAAAGATACCGGGGAAAGTAAAGTTGGGTGGTTGGTCTGTGCAGCTAGGTCCCGCTAAACCCCTCTTTGAGAGACTGAGGGACAGCGGCTATAATCCCTGACCCCTGGGAACTCTTAGTGTGGATTGGGGGCTACGGGGTTCCCCTCTCGGCAAGTGGCGATTGCCTTCACCTGAGCAACGAAACCTGAAGGACTAGGGCTCCTCCCCCCTAGCGGACTACAAAAAGGCTGCTGGGACCCCCTGCAGTGAGCTATTTCATTGCGCGCACCTGGGACTAGTGGTGCTGTCTGCATAAAAAGGACGCTTGCCTCCGGCAATGCCGGTAGCGTGTTCTGGGGGGCTCTGGCTTGCTTTGTTTTGTCTGTTTGGTTTTTCTCTTTCCCCCTTGTTTTTGGGGCTGCTCCCACTATTTAACTATGCATACCAATAAGAGACCTAGAGGGGAGATTGCGGGGCACTCCCCTTCAGTTGTTAAGGTGTCTAAGCAGAGGAAAATTGATAGTTTTTAATGTAAAACCCCCTTGTCGGCAGCAGAACTGGAGTTCATAGACTCGGCTATCCCAACTAGCAATCGCTTTGAAGTTTTGGTGGGGTCTCAGGATTTGAGCTCTGGCCAGTTGCAACTGCAGTCCCTCTCTACTTTCTCTAGAGGGGGCTTTTTGGGAGGACTCCCTCAGCTCAGGGAGTGGGGTTAGGGCTAATTTGGATGGGAAGGAATTAGCTGTTTTTTTGACCGACCATGTTGCAGTCATAGCAGAAACACTGCGATATATGTTTATGCAGGTAAATCAGCTGCATGAGAAACTTGGTGCCCTTGAGTTGCATGGGCACTGGAGGTTACCCCTATTAGAGGCAGAGAGGGAAGTGGCTGGTTCATTCAATCATAGGAATCCCTTTCCAAAAGTTTCTTTTGAAAGGAATACCCCTAAACACCATCACAGTAATGTACCTATAAATATTTCCACTCCTAAAGATGTTCAATCTTTTAGGCTTCTTCCTTCTACCCTGGTTTTCACAATTGGTCCGCTTCCCGGGAGACGCTCCCCCCTCTGGAGCACCCCATTGGATGTAGTGGAGGACCTGCGATTGTTGCTTAAGATCCCAATCACGTGGTGAGACATCAAATCAGTGGACCAACGTTTTGGCACGAAAGGTAGACAAATGATTAATGTCTCCTTTATCTCGCCTGCGTTGACTGTAAAAATCCTCAAGGAAAAAGAGTATTTAGCTACTAGAGCGCAGTGTACCTCTCCCAGGCATTCCAAACTGGCCCAGAGGATTTGGTTGTGGTAAACCAGGAGCGGTTGCAGATAGGCATAGATCCCGATAGGGACACAGGCAAATAGCAATGATAGATCCTTTTTTAGCTAAGCCATGCAAACGCTCCTTTCATAATTTGGCCCCTTTTTCTTCTGCCCCCGCGCCCCCCTCCCCCCCAGTTAAGGAAGCTGAGGCCGACTTGTGCTCTCAGGCCAGGGCTGAGTCTCTACCAAACTCTTTGATCACCGTGGATTCGGTCAGAGAAGGGAGTATGGATATTGATCCCCCAAAGGAATGCCCTTTATGTGTGGCTGCCCAAAGTTCCATCTTGCAGATGAGGAAGAGTCAACTTCCCACTCAGGTCCTGACTCAGGGGGAGCTGTTGGTTAAACTGGGCCAACTATGCGATCACCTGGGTGACTGGAGATCTAGATTCTCTATGGAAAGAGATCAGATTCCCCCTCTTAGGGAGGCAGGGAAATCCCAGGATCTTGGGCCTTTGAGGGCTTGTATCTTTGCCCACTCTCAGTCCCTGACGCTCTCCCCAATCCCAGGACTTTCCAGAAGAGTGAGGTAAGGGATGGGGAGGGCCCCTCTTTATCAAATTGTGTGGAGCTAAATTATTATACATGCTCCCGGGGTGCTCATGCCCCTTCCCGAAGGGTTAGGGCTCCACTCACGCAGGTTACAGCAGCTTCGTTAGTTACACCGGTGGAGAGGGTGGGTGTGTCCAGTAGTTGTATGTCAACTACCTTGTTGGCACCCCACTCGCCCCAGAGGGTTAGAGGACCCCCCCTCAACGGGGGCAGCCCCTGTGGATGATTGCGGCATATTACGGGAATTGCCTGACCTTAGGGAAAGTCATTCTCCTCACACATGACCCGAACCCAGGAGCCGTTTAAAGTACACTTTGGCTACCTGGAATATAGCCGGCTGGCGATCCTGTTACTTGGATATAGACTTTCTAAAATCTTTAGGCAATTTTGATATAATAGCTCTCCATGCAACGTATTGGGGAATACTGCAACAGGGAAGCCCTTTCCATAAACTATGCCAAGACCAAAACAATGGTAGTTGGGCATGGTGCAGCTAGGTTACAACATTGTTGGGAAATTGATGGAAACTTGGTTGAGCAAGTCAGCTGTTATAAATATTTAGGGGTCATTTTTTCCAGCTCACTTAGTTGGAACTTGGAGCCGGCATGTAGAAGCAGCAAAAGCCCGGGCGAAGCAAACTGTAGTGGCAATATCTTCCTATTATGGTGGTAAAGGGGGCAAGCTGGTCTTACCCGCTCTCAGTCTTTTCAAAGCTAAGGTAATTTCTCAGTTGCTTTATGCCTTCCCGGTTTGAAGGTGTCAGTATCCTGACAAACTTGAGTCTACTCGGAACAACTTTTTGCGTAGGATTCTTGGGGTACCACAGGGAACTCCACAGGTTATTCTACGCTATGAGACTCACTGCCCCTCCCTTAGAACAGTTGCTCTGCAGCAAACTTTGAACTATTGGGTAAAGATCATACTATCTGTGCGCAGGGCAACTCTCTTTTGACCCTTGCAGTAGAAGCGGGCCTTTTGGGGTTTTGGTCCATATTGGTAGAGAAGGAAATTTACAAGCTAAGCTTCTCGGTTCCGCTGTTGAGGGGTCTAGGACCTAAAGGCACCATGGTTCTCTTCAAAAAACACTTGTGGGACCAACAACTTCAAGTCGAGCAGTCCCTTTTGTCAGCGCAAAGAGTGACTCTGGACTTCATCCCATACAATCCTCATAAGCCAGGGTTTAGTTATCTTTTTGTATGGACTGAACCTAGGATGAGGCAAGCCTTCACTAGGTTACGATGTAGTGTCCATCCTTCTGGAAGGGCGCTATACAGGAGTTCCCAGAGAAGAGCGTTTTTGTAGGCTCTGCAATTCCTCAGAGGCTGATACCCCTGTTCACATTTTATTTTATTGTCCCAAATTCTTGGGGCTGAGGCGAAGGTTCTTTGGGGGTATTATGTCCAAAACCAGGTTTCTCTTATCTAAATTTCTGAGCCCAGTTGACTCGGAATTTACAAGACTTGTGGCTACATTTTGTATTTTAGTTGAGTAGCAGAGGCTTGCATTTTTGACGAACGCCTAAATTGTGTATGGATGAAGTTTAAATTTAACTCAACGTATAATAATTTTTAATGTGTTATTGTATCCATGTGTTTTACGAGGTTGCAACAGCCTTGGCTATGCAACAATAAACTTGTATTGTTGTTGTAGACTGCATCCTGTCTGCATGTGAATCAGGCATATATGGAAATTTTTAATGAAGGCATAAAAGATCAGGAGGAACAGTGTGTTGCTACCTCCATTTCACTTCACTTCACTTAATACCTTGCAAATGCAATTTAAAGGTAGTTAGCCTAGGCATGCAGAAATATGCCTATTAATACAAATAAATGTGAATATTTCTCTCACATTTCATACTCATCCACTATTTTCATCTTCAAATAGTAAATTCTGGAATATAAATAATGTAATATATTATACCACATAGATGTGTTTATATGTATGTATGATATACATATGTATAAACAGTCTGTACAAATTAGTTTTATTGCTAATGTCATCACATTTAATACAAACTAAGCTTGAATATGTCAGGTATTTAGACACCGTTTCAGGTTGAGTTGCTTTTCAGCTTTAAAGTTCAATGCACACATACTTGATGAAAATCTGATCAGATAAATATGACTCAATGCAAGAGCTGGCTCTACAATGTAAGTGTTAAATAAAAGATGGAAAAGTAAAAATTACCCTTTTACAAATGTATCAGAAGTGCCTCCTGACTTCACGGCTGTTAAATTCTTGGCTTCTTTAATGAGTACCTCTAATATGCCTCCTGATGGCAGCTGAGATCCTGCTTTCTTTCCTTTTTTAGAACTCTTCTTTCCTTTAACAAAAAAAAAAGACCAATAAAAATTAAATAGCTTACAAGCTAGCTCTTTCAGGCTAGTTATATTGCCTTACATTCAGTGGCTCTTCCCATTATTAGTACTTATTCCATGAGTAAGGATAGCAGAATCTGGCCTTTATTTGTAAGAAAAACAAAGCAAAAAAAGATAATCTCAGTAAATTAACCTGGTAAAGAATCTGTCGCAAAACCATGGCCTGCCCTTGATAGATTCAATGGGTCTGTCTTAAGTTTCACAGTACAAATATTGTACTAATACATCACTGGAAAGAAGGTATAAAACCTCAGGCTTTGGGGGTAAAGTCCATCTCTAAGGGGCTATTAGGGATTAGAATAAGACCTTCACAAGGTAGTGGAAGGGCAAATTATTCCATATCTTTCTACTTAGGGGCTCTTGCATCTTTCTCAGGAACATAGGATGCCGATTATGTCAACCAATTAGTGAACTAAATGGTTGCCAAGATCATCCACCTTGCCTGTCACTTTGACCATGTTCAGTCCCATATCTCCTCCCTCCATTGGCTCCCTTTGCCTAAATGCATTCAGCCTAAGCTCCTTGCTTTACCTTCAAGGCTCTTCCTGGCCTTACTTCCCCTCCCCCTCTCTGTACTTGTTTCCTGCCACATTCCTGTCTCGGAGCTTCGCTCCTCCTCTGCCACCACGCTTGCCTGCTCATGACTCCCTTGCTCCTCAAAATGTATTTTCCCCTTCTTCCTTGCTGCCCACCAATTCCTGAAACTCTTTCCCTGAATGCATTTTGCTATGCTTCTTCCCACCCAACCTCCAAAACCCTCTTGAAAACCTACCTTTTCCATCAGACTTACCCTAGCTTCTCATCCCCGTAGAATCATCACTGATGCTTCTTCTTCCATCCTTCACTCAGGGTCCCCCTCTCCGTAATTAAACACATGCACCTGTGACTTCTCAACTTCATGAATGTCTCCCTGCCTCTCCCTAGGTTCCCCTCTCCCTGGTCTTCCTTCCCTTGTCTTTCTTAGACTGTAAGCCCCTTGGGGTAGGGACCTATCTCTAATTAAGAATTGTCCAGCACCAGGTACATTGCTGTCACTATATAAAACAAGAACTAAATGGGCCATTGCTGCCTTCTGTTTCTATGGAAAGAGTCAAATTTCTTCTCCTGTTATGGAGGCTCTTCTGACCATTGGCCAATACACAATCCGGGTATTAACTGAAGATAAGAGATGGTCTTGCAATAGAGGCACAATGCAATACGTTGCAAAAGCTGAACTCCATATAGTACCTACCTACCTGGTCAATTCACTCTGGAAGAGATTCTTTGCTAAGGGCCATAGTTACAAAGAGCAGCAGAATAGAAAACCTGCCCTCACTGTTGCTATGGTTTCTAACAGGCTTAACAACATGACCTTTCACAAATGGCATTTCAGAAAATACTTCTATACATCAGAAATCAAAAACAATTCATCATATTATTTAGTCAAGATCTAGAGTAATAAGTAGTTCAGGAACACATGCTATGAAAGCCACCATAATGAACTTTCAGAATTAGATTAGCACTACAAGAACTCGTCATCTGGTCAATGCAAACTGCATTAACTGGTCTCCCCAGACAAAAGACTTTCAGATTACAACACAGTGCCTTGGAGCCGACTTCTAACAAGCTGAATTTCATTTGTTTAGGGAAACTAACATATTCGACAAATTCTCAGTGGTGTATAAATGGGACCTCAAACTTGAAAACAAAAACAAAAAATCTTTAGTTTGAAATTCCATTAGACATAGATGACTGTCAGATAGACAATCATCTATGATTGTCAGATAATTCCATCATTCTACAATCCAGTGACTTTTTATCTCAGTTCTCATCAGCCTGGGTATTTCAGTTACTCAGAGGGTGGTATTGAAAGTTGCAATCAATGTTCATTTTACCTTGAAACTGTCCTAGTGGAAGCATTAGGTTTCTCTCAGGGGGAATGTAGCGTAAAACAACTGTCAGTTCTCCTTTATACTGAAGCCCAACATCTGCTGCAACCTCCAGCTGACAGAGAAGAGAGGAAGAAGCTTTAGTAATTTACCCACTATTTTAAAATTAATTTTTATTATACAGGTAAACCATGATAAATGCTTCTTAAATATGCCATGTCATGGCACATTGCTCACAGTTAATTATCTCTCCAAGACTGAACACGAGCAGTCAACATTTAGAAATTCTTTTCTCTCCAGACAGAACAGAACGCAAGAGCTCAGAAAAGTAGAAGTAATTTATGCCAAAGTACAGATATGGAGAGAGAAGTCAATCCCATGCCAAGGTCTGGCTTGCGTGAAACTGAAGCAAACAAACAAGTTAATGGAGGCATAAACTGTAGATCTGATATCCTTATTCAGAGACCTACTTTGCTCCCTAACAAGTCCTACTGATTTCAACAGGAGTGCTCTTGCAGTAAGCAGTGGTATTTGGCACTTACACAAAAAGATCGAAGTGTTATCTCTGACACGTCTTTCCCCTGCTTCCAATATGATTTCACATCGTTCTGCCTAGCAGCTCAATTCTCAAAACACCCCACCAGTGCAAGTGCCACTGAAGTGAATGGGGCTTGCACCAGTGGAGTACTCTGAGGATGTGAGGGCCCGAGTCTCACATATATGCGGTATGTTTACAGTGTTTACATATTATGTTTACAGTGCGCCACAGTATTTAAAAACAACCTTAGAAATGTTTAATTTGACACTTTATTGGGAAATATACATTTTGTACCAGAGAACAATGTTCTACTTAGGATATGTATTAACTAACAAGTTCCTTTATTTCCTCACCTTCTAATCTCCTCTCCTCCCCTCCACTCTCTTTGATGTTGTTTCCTGTCACTGTAAATACTTCACCGTTTTGCTCAGTCTACATTTCTAACTCCTGACTTGCTTGACGAAGGACCCTGTGAGGGTCGAAAGCTTGCATACCTCCACCAACTTGAGTTGGTGCAATAAAAGATATCACTATCCTACTTTGTCTCTTATTGTCTTAATTTACTTTGAAATAATAGGTAACTCGGAGTTCTCTTTGTTTACGAACAATCTGAGCTATGTTTCACTTTGAAAATGTTATTTAGTTCATATAAGGAGCCAGATATTTTCTTTCATAGTAAGAAAGCAAAATTAATAGACCTTATAATGAGTTTGGAAATAATAGAACAATACATCCCGGTTAGAATGGCTAAACTCCTTTGCACCTCATTACTTTTGAGTCTGAGTACTATGAGGAGCGTCTTTGTGTTATGATTCTGGAAGAGCTTAAATGATGCGAAACAGGAATAAGATAGAGCTGCAAGGCTTAAAAATGTAGTCGTTTCACAATGTAGCATTATGCACACATTACAATCAACCTGAATATGAAAAAGGGGGCAGGGGAGGGGAATCTAGCATGAATCTGAATTCTACGTAAGAGAAAAATTCTAAGCTGGCTGACAGGTGTGTCTTCTGCTTGAGGAATCGGGTCACGATTATGGAAAGTGTTCCTGGATACACTTGATTTTTATTTTATTTATTTTTTATTTCAAGCGATTTCTTGCCTGCTCCCTCCTGCTCACAACAGCAGCTTGGGGCGGCTCACAGCTATTCATATCTGGCAAAAAATAATTTATTTATTTATTTTAAATGGGGGCATCATGCATGAGCTGATTGCTGTAGCATGTATATTAGTCACCTGGAGATTCACTCGCTTCCTTGCAGGCCATGCCTTTTTGGAGCACGATGCAAGGGCAAGAAGAAATAATTATCCTGCTTGCAGTATTGAGTGATAGAAGATCCTTCCTTGTTGCTTCTAAAGGTGTATGGGAAGTGGAAGGAAGGAACTGTTTTGCATACAAGGAATGGTAATATGTCCCATGGCCAAATCCTACCATCAATGCTTAAACAAGGCTTTTTCTAGAAGGGCTAATATGATTTCTCTTACTGCCTTAAAGTCCATTCCATGTTAATGTATGGACTGGAGCTTATCCACTCTCCAGATATCATTATCCTGGAAAGGGTACAGAATTGCGCTTTGCGTAGATTGCTTAGAGTTGGTAATAGCATTCCAGGGACAGTATTGCGGGTGGAAACTGGTATATTGCCTATTGCACATTATGCCCGAATGACTCTAATTAGGTGCTGGCTGAGACTATTGACTCAGCAGTAGACTTCTCTCCCAGTCCAATGCTTGATGGAGGAGCTCTTGCATACTGGGGCTCGTAGTTACCCTTGGGTGAATTATTTGGCTACTCTATTGCGAGGTCTGGGATTTTCCTTTGCTTGTTTCCAGGGGAAATCTGTGGTCTGTATAAAAAGAGAAATAGATCTTAGGTCTAGTGATATCGCCAAACAAGAGGATATCACCCTGGTTAAGCAGTGGAAAGCTGCACCTGATTTGGGGGCAACTAAGACCCTCTTTGTTATGGAACCTTATCTGAACATCCTGACCAATAAAGTATTGAGGAGAAACTATACCCAGCTGCGATTTCACCTGATTCGATCCGCTGTGTTAGAAGGTAGATTTTCCAAAATTCACTATAATCTGAGGTACTGTACCTGATCAAAGCAGGAGATTGAATCTATAGAGCATCAAGTGTTATACTGTCCATATTATTGTAACCTGAGAGAGGTATGGCTAACATCCTTAATGGAGAAGGCAAGAAAGATAAAAAGAGAGATTCGAATGTATTTCCTAGTTACCTTGACAGTACCTGAAGAACTGGTTACAGTTGCTACATTTACTGGTTTGATCGGAAAAAGGAGGAAATTTATACAATCATGCTTTTTAGGGACTCAGCAAGCTGTTTGCTCCAAATTGGTGGAGGATTTGTAATAATATCGTTAGATAATTTTGGTGGGTTATAAATAGTGTTCTGTTGTTAACTACTTTTGTCTAATGTGCATCTGGGCTAGGGGTGAACTACTCTTGCATTTGAGTTAATAGTAATCTATTTCTAATGAACTTATTGGATAATAACGAAGCTTGGTTTATGGTACTTATGTATATGAGCATATATGGTTTTATTGAAGTTTGTATATGATTATTATTTGATATGCTGCTAATTTTTGTATTTTGTGCCACAGCGAAAGCTAGTGCCATGAATAAATAATTAAATATGATTTCTCTGGCCCTTCCCCCAACAACTGCCAATAACTCAACGGGTCCACTTCATTATTTATTTATTTATTTATATATATATGTGGAACTCCCTCCCTGTCCACATCCGCCTTGCACCCTCCCTTCATACCTTCAAATTTCTCCTTAAAACTCACCTCTTTCGCTCTGCTCTGTCTGACTCTTTATCCTGCTGAGCCACTATTCCTATACCTACGATC